>JAZDUA010000722.1:290000-641402 GCA_038098605.1 Gryllus longicercus
GGAGCAAGGCCGCTTGGCGGCGTGGGCGGAGTAGCGGGAGCAGGACGGCGAGGGTGAAATGGTGGGGGTCGAGAGGCGGGGGTGGGGCGGTGGGGGCGAGGCCGTGGGGGCGGGGGTGGCGGGAGCGAGACGGTGCGGGCGGGGCGGTGGGAGCGGGGATGCGGGGACGAGGCCGCGTGGGCGCCGCGGGGGCGCGGGGCGGCGGGAGTGGGCTGCGGGGGCAGGGCGACGAGGGCGAGATCGTGGGGGCCGGGCTGCGAGGGGGGGCGGTGGGGGCAAGGCCCCGGGTGGTCGGGGCGGCGGTGACGAGACGGCGCGTGCGGGGCGGGTAGCGAAGATACGGGGACGAGGCCGCGTGGGCGTGGGCGGGGCGGCGGGAGCGGGTTGCGGGGGCGGGGCGGCGGGGACGGGGCGGCGCAAGCGAGGCAGCAGGGGCGTGGGCGGGGCGGCGGGAGCGGGTTGCGCGGTTGGGGCGGTGGGAGCAGGTATGCGGGGACGAGGCCGCGTGGGCGTGGGCGGGGCGGAGGGGGCGAGGCGGCGCGGACGGCGGTGGCGAGGCCGCGGGGGCGTGGGCCGGGCGGCAGGAGCGGGTTGCGGGCGCAGGGCGGTGGGGGCGTGGCTTTGGGGGCGGGGCGCGTGAGGCGCAGGTGCGCGGTGCGTGCCAGCAATTGAATCAACGCCGGCGGCGCATACCTGCGCGAGCCAGCGGACGCACGGCGCTGGGGCCTGTCATGGACCGAGGGCGGCGAGGACGGCGAGGACGGCTGAGACCACAGGCACGGAATGGCGCGTTTTAGCAGCAGGGCTTTTGCGCTGGTGGTGAGCTGGAGACGTTAGAGCAGAAGCTGGATCGGTGACAGGGTTGAGGGGGTGAGGCAGTGGAGATGGTGAGGACAAAATGGATCGAGGGCGGAATTGTAGTCATAGGTAAAGGAAGCGGTGATGGCAAGATGACGCGATCGAGCAGGAGCAAGGATGGTGACAGAAAGGATGAGGATGAGGATGAGCTTAACTTAAATCCGGCACGAGGAACAGCAAGGGAGGAGGTTGGAGAGATAATTGGGAATTAGCACCAGAACGATGGTGGTGATGGTGGAGGTCCGCGATTAGATGTTGTAGACGACTGCGGAGGCAAAGCTGTGGCAGCCGAGGATGTGGGCCAGCGGGTGGAGGCCGCAGCGAAGGAGGGCGAGGATGCTGTGGAAGCTGCATGGGCGGCGGGTCGGTGTTGCAGCGGGGCGACAAACGCGCTGGGGATATGGCGTTAGTGGCTGTGAAAATGGCGACGGTGGCGACGGACAGCCGGTGTTTAGCAGCAGAGTCTGGGAGTATTGGAGGCGGTGAAGGATGACAGAAGACGAGGTTGCCGTGGTGGTGGTGGTGGTGGCAGAGTCGAAAACGAAGCGTTTTGGCGGAGGAGGCTTCAGGTTTGGGAAGAAGCAGGAATTGTGACGATGGTGGCCTGGACGATCGTCATGGACACTGCATAGTTGAATATTCGCCTTTCGGTCGCGGGGGCGACGAGAGTGATGTAAGCAGCGACATCGCTAATGTTGGAGTCTCAGGTGGTGACAGTTAAGATGACTCGCGCGAATGACGGAGCACTTCTCAAACAAACGGACCACGGTCCACACGCGATCTTTCCTTCCTTTTCACTCAACAAACTCACTAAAATTTACCTGCATTACACGTCCACACTTGAGGGACCGGTCGGGAACTTAAGGCTTGTCTCGTCTGGAACAGTACCCCGAACGTTGAAACAATTCCCAATTTTTAGAACCAACGTGAGCTCGTCATGCCTAATGAAAAACCATTTTTAACAATAACTCTGGGTAGAAAATATCACTCAAACTTGTAACGATTTCAAACAAGCGCAAAATTACATGTTTTGCGTTTGAGCTGAGAGCTGAATTCTTCTCGAAGGCCGAATTCCTTCGTCCTTTAGATTGTTAAAACGCACTCATGGGCTCAAATGTTCCAGGAAACTGAAGGCAACAGGCGATATTTCTACCGTATCAACTTGAAAAAGTGAGTACAATTTTTGGGCTGGATATATAATCACGAGTTAATACGTTTTTGAAGCAAAAGTAATGTGATGTATGGAACTTTTTCATTAACCACCATTACAATATTGCTAAAATGTTGGAAAAAACTTCAAGTGCTAAATCTTATAACTTAATAAAAATGTCAACATGCTTTAGTTCTTTTTATTTCAAGAACCAGTAAAGGTTAATTATTCTTCACATTAACATAAAATAAAGAAGATTTATGCCTGATGAAGAAAATGGTAGATGTATTTTTCTAGTCGTACGTTGTGTAGAATATATTTGTTAATTTTATTTGATGATTTGTTGATATTCCTATTATTTTTGAAATCTTTATTTATTTATTGATATTTCTATTATTTTTTGATAATGAGTCATTCATAAAAGGAATATTTCAATATGTCCTGAATAAAGGGCATACATATTGGGTTTAGCATTCATGTATTCATTCTTGTTGTTTTATGAATGAAAAGATCTAAATGAGGGGATATACATTTCTTATCATCAAAAATTGAAGTTTTGTAAATACAAAATAATCAATAAAATATCATTAATTGTAGTTCGGAAAAATAGTAATTCACAGTAATTAAGAGGATAATTTTCAATGTCAGTACAGTTTAATTTCTTGTCACTGTCACTGCATCAATTATTGTCGGTTCCCCACCGTCCAGTTTAACTTTTCATTCAATTCACAATCTACATAACACGTGATCTTTACACAGGACATTCAGGGTGACATTCGTGACATTTTTTCCTTGTTTTCGCATGATTGTGTGTTGTAGGAGTCCAATAAACATTGGCTTCTTTTTCTTTAATATATCATGTACTTTTTTCTAAATTTAACTTCCCTGAATAGAGCTGCTTTCATTTCCTTTCTTATCTATTAAAATAATTATTTATTAAAACTATAAGCTAGATTCACGCGACGCACGTGTCAATACGTTGTCATGTCCTGTGTACTACACCTCACGAGGCCCACCGAATTTTCTCCGCAGACGTCCGGTCACCTGAGAGCGCGTTCAAAATTGCAGGCGGCGCCTCTCGCGCAAAGTTTGGGCGACGGCGACGGCGACGGCGACCGGCGCGGAGGCCGAACGCAGGCGACATGACGCGTCGTCTCGGCCGAGGGTCAGCGCAGAGGTAGCGCTATCCTTCACTCGGCGGCGGCGGCTCGCATTTCCAGCGAGAGCGTGGACAGCCACCGAGGGGAAGGGGTGGGGAGGATGGGGGAGGAGAAAAAGTAGAGAAAGAGGGAGAGGAAGTGTGTGGTGACAAGGGTGGCGTGTGGGGACGGGGAGGAGGTGGGTATGATGAAGGAGGAGGAAGGAAGGGTGGGGAGGGCTGTGGAGGGGGAGAGTGCAGTGGTATGGGAGGGGTGGTTGGGGAGGGGAGGGGCAGACGTCAGCCGCGACGCCGGCCGACATCGCAGAACGTGACGACGGAGTTGCCTTCGCCGCCCCCGCGCCGTCCGTCCGTCCGCCTGCCCGTCTCTCACGAGTCGCCGCCGTCCTGGCCCTCTCCGCGTCGCTGGAGACGCCGCCCGCCTATGGCCCTGGCCACAGGAAATAAATAGCGGACCTCCTCCTAATCCTACTTCCACACCCATGACACCAAGTGCGGGCTCAGTTAGGAGAGATCTCTTGGGTGTTTTGGACAAATTATGTATTGAAGAGTGCTGATCTTTGACGCTGGGAAATCCTTCATATTCTAGTTAATTTATTATCGTCCATATTCTTGTTATTTTTTATTCTTCATATTCTTGTTAATATATTATCCTTCATATTCTTCTTAATTTCTTATCCTTCATATTCTTTCTTTTATTCCCTTTCTACTCTTTTACTGACTTTGTTTTTGACTTCTTATTTGCTTAGGTATCCTTTTTTTATATATTTACTTATTTGTAGGCGAAATTATTAAGATCAAGAACAAAAACAAACAATTTTATTTTAAATTGTTCCAGTTTCATTAAAGTATTTGTTTCTTCATCTGGAGGTTAAATTGGAAACACTATCTCAACATATCCCAAATAATGAACTTTGACATATGTATAATTAATAGATTAGAGAAAATCCACTATATTCCTTACACAAAATCTTAATCTTAACGTAATCTTAACAGAATCTTAGAGCTAAAATTTGCTAAAGCATGCTATCTGCGTCTCATTAGGATTGTCTTCAGAAGAACCTTCCCTGCATGAGCACCATTTCCTGTAACTATTCAGCACATCAATTGTACCTCCATATTCAGAATGTAACCATAAAATTCAGTAATAAAACTACACGGCACCTAACCCATAAGTCTTGAGTACACATATATACGAAGGAATGTACATTTTATAATTTATCTCTCTATCTATTTAATATAATACGCAGTATTATATAGTACACAGTATTATATTAAATTGCCGTGTTAATATACTTTCCATATAAGGAACTTTCTGACTAGATATTTATCCATATGGATCTAGTAGCAAACTAGTAACACACTACAACAATTTAAAAAATATGTAAAAGTTAAGCAATGTAATCGTGTTGACGAGTATATGGTTTTGCCTTAGAATTTATCTGAGTTTCCAGATGAATGGATCAGTGCATCTATAAACCTGGGGCTGGCTAGTGGTAGGGGAATTGGATTATGGAATCACGGGATCGATCTGACGTTGAAGGTCTAACGTGTTTGTGATTGTGATATTGAAAACGAAAAAGTAATAATTGTAACTCGTTAAGGTTACCACGATGTAATTCCTTCTATAAACACTAACTCTAACAGCAGATAAAAAAACTACTTTTATTTAACTAACATTTATCTCTGATCCTGTTGTAGAAAGAACACAAAATATTATGAAATAATGATACAATATATTTTTGTTTACAGCATATTTTATGGTTGAAAATACTGATTTGCATAAAACATTAACTTTTTAAAATTTGTTGGTGTCAGTTAAGCATGCGTATCCTGCTACTAAAACCGCAAAGCATAACATAATTAAAAATAATTTTTCCTCCTTTAATGGGCAAATTACTTCAAGAGGTGGAATGGAGAAAAGAGAGGAGTAAAATAAAATTCGTTTTATCTGAGTTAAAAATGTTGTAACTAAACAGAAATTGTCTATTACTTTGCTTTAGATAGTATTTCAATTCAGGGGAGACAAATTCATGGAATAAATTTTCATTAGGCAACTTACTAGCTAGATTTATTTTAGTTTCCTGCAGATAATAAAAGTCATTTCTACTTTTCTTTGGGCGTGATTGGGAAATGAAGAATAAAAATAAAACTGTGATTAATATGTTTAAATACGTCTATTGCATTAAAGTAGTTTATGTCACATAGTAACTTTCAAAATACATAATGCCACCTACACAATACATCGAACAAAAATCACTATTTAGTAAATATCCCGAGCTCTTAGCAACAACATAATTAGATAAAAAATTAATTACTAATGAATACTTTGTATTCCATTGTTAACATAATGGAAATTGTCTACAATATCATTTTCTGAAACATTGGAAGATAAATTCATGTTAGTGTAGAAGAGAAAACTTTGTGATACTGGTATGTGTTTAATACGCTCTAGCACACTACTGAAAATAAAACGTAACATAATGTGAATACATGTGTTCGCCGCATAAAGGAATTTACGATCAAAAATGGTAAAAATGAGATTTTGTCATAAGTGAACGTAAAAAGTTTACATCTTCTTGAGGGAAAAAAGAACTAAGTCCCGGACAACTTTTTCACAAATTTTTACACTTTTTATTCTTCTGAATGTTGAGGTAACGAAGGGGAAAACACAGGTTTGGTTGCAAATATACTGAACTGAAGGGCTGTTAAATGGCTGCGTTACACGTGTCGATTGAAATAGATTCAAAAATTGAAAAATGTGTAATAGTACATTTTTAAATCTCGTTTTTATCATAACTATTATTTTAGACATAACATTCTTTACGCTGAAAAGATGTATAACTACTATTGAAAACATTGTAAGAATTCATTTTAGATATTTAAAAAAAGACTTCTTCTAATATATGAATTATCGATAATGATAATGATTAAAATGTATTTAGAGAAATTATGTGTACTAGTTCTTTTTTCAATGAAATCCCTTTAAACATCGCATTAGAATCTCATATTTGCTCTCCTGAAAAGAAATACGGACTTAAGTTAGTATGTATTTGATAATGCATTTGCTAAAATCATACACTCCGAGAACGGATAGATGCACCGTACCATCTGATGCTTCCGCTCGTAAGTGTTTTATACACATAAAACAAAAAGCTTTTAGAATTGTGACGCATGAAAGAGCTTTTTGCTTTGTAAATACACATCTCTATGATATCTAAAAGTCTTCTCTGTATATTTGTAGTCATGTTTTCTCCCAACTCAGCTTGTTGAAGCTTTCATTGCATTTTCCCTATGCTGCCCGCATATAGTGAGTGCCCGTCCGTCCTTTCTTACCATATGTAAAATTCCGCTGACCTCTAGCATAATCATTAGAAGAAAGGAATTGTTTACAATATTCCATTGCTACAAGTTTAATATACATGTATTTCGTAATTTAATTTTAAATAGCATAATATTTAATTCTCTGTTATAAAAGTTCATAAATTTACAATTACTACAATTAAAAATTAACTATTGTAGAATTATGCCAGTATGTCACATCTGAGGAATGTGCTGAAACTTACAATGTGAAGATCACAAACTAAGAGATACAATGAGGAAACTTAAAATTCATTATTCCACAAGTATAACATTCTTCCGCAACACAACCGCACACACTTCGAGGAAGACGTTTCTCTAATCACTAAACTAAGTTGTACCAAATAAATTCGCAATATAAAGCTCATTTTGTGTTATTTAAGGCCGCATTATTATCTAGGTCATTAGTAATCACTATTGTATTTAACGGTATGGTAACTGTGAAGATGACATAAGACGGTGATGATAGGCGGTGAAAGGATGAACACAAATACAACCGTGCCCGAGAAAGGACTCGATCCCGCGATCCTTCAATCTAAGATCGTTTAGGCACGACAGCTTTAACGATCTCGGCCATCCAGACCGGCATAAAGTTCTAGTTTCATTTTATATTTGTAATATACGTAAAACAAATTTGTTTTCTTGAAAATAAATAGCTTAATTCGCCCAGGGATTTCAAATAATTTTGAATGAATTTTCGGGCCATTACTTTGACCTCACGAACCACCGATGCCTACAGACCACCGGCGGCCGACCGCTGCTGGGGTACAGCCCCCTTCCACCGCTGTCGCCACGGCGCGTCGCGTCGCCTCTCGACGTCTCCATTGCCCCCAACCGCGCCCCCCCTCCCACCTCGCGTCTCCGATGACACCCCCTCCTTCCGCCGCAGCCGCTGGAATGTGCGGTATGCTCTGCGACACTTGCCACCCTCGCCTCCCCTCCCCAACTTCCCCCACTCCCCCTCTGCCGCCCTTCCCCTCCGCTCGGGACGGCTGGGTGCTTTCAACGCCCCTCGCAGCGGCGCTGCTACTTCTCCCGCGTGCACGCGGACGGGGCACTGCTGCCCTAGTGTCCAGAGTTGGCATTACCGTTGCCATCATTGTCGTCACCATTGTCGACGTCAATATACGTCATTGTCGACGTCATGTTGACGTAGTCACTATCGTTGCCAGTGTTGGCGTTGTCACTAATTTCGATAATTTCTACAACTTCTTCGTCGGCACTTGCTTCCATATCATCAGTAGTTTCGACTTCGTCACTATCTTCGATTCTGACACAACCTTTAATATCGTTCCAAGCTTCGAGGTTGTCATCACATTGGATATTGTCACCACATTAGACATCGTCACCAGCTACATCGTCATTAGTCTCACCATCGTCGCTTTTGTTGATCTCTTTTGAACTTAACATTTTCGAACATACTCTAAAGTGCTCCACCTGATTTTTATGTATTTTTTCTCCTTTCTACTACATCAACTAATCGCAATAAGGCAAGTAATAGTGTATATTTAAAACATATTTTACCATTATAACATCTGAAAGATCTTGAAAATGATGATAAATCAAACATCAACTTGATAAGCAAAATGCTGATTTGTGTAAATCAAAAATTGATTTAATAAATTAAGGAATGTGACCTCAAAAATAAAATATGTAGGTAATGGTTATAAAATTATGACCCAAGAAAGAAAAAAATACAGTCGTATTGTTATTTCCTGCACAGACCACACTCCAGCTGAATTGTCAAACCACGGTTGTTTTTTTCGCTGCCGAAAATGAGAACGTCATAATCGAAAGCGAACTCATTTTGCTTATTTCGGAACTCATTTATCAGAAATGACTGCACGCAGATTCGAATTACTTTTTCGAGGCATTAGTAATTACTGTTCGAGACATAATTTGTTATTAACTAATAAATTACTGGTCAGAGACATAATATAATTTTTATTAATTTTCGATACTAAACCTAGATAGGAAGCTTGCTTAAATCCATTTTTATCAAAAGTTCAGATTTTAAAGATTTCTTGATATTTCTGATGTACAATTTTTTAGACTAGAAAACGATTTAAAACGTTAATAGAAGCAATTAAAAAGTCAAACTACGACACATATAAATATTATTCTGTCATCAATAATACTAGTCATTACAATTGCTAGCTCTATCGTTCTATAATAGCTTCACATCTTCCCGCATTCTCCGTCGCCCAGCCGTCACGCGATGAGGGAAGATGTGGTGCGTGCAGCAGCATTGCTAAGCCGTGGCCGGCGAGCTCAGAATTCCAGCAAGATTCCTGTTACTGCTTCCGTGTCCTATTCATCCTCTCTCCGCTGAATCGCAGTCTGTCTGTACAATCTCGGACGAGAGTGCAGAGTGGATGGTATATGCAATTAAAAATGTTTACGTTCGTGTCTCAGACTGTTTTTCTATACGTACTTTGCATAAAATCAACACGAGTCTTCTTTAACATCGCAAAAACTTTTAAATAGTACTAATTTATGAAGTTGCAAATATTTTACAATTCTCCATCTTTTTCCTCTTTTCATATATTATTTGTAAATGTGTTCACATGCTTCATTACAACTGAGCGCAACAAAAATAAATGATAAAAAAATTCATCGTTTGACTGACCACATCAAGAATTTTTGTCAAAAAAAATTCATTTGCACTGATAAATTCGTTTTGTAGTAATTCAACAGTATCAAGGCATCACTTTTCAGCCCTGAATATTGTGAATGCATAAAGCAACAAATAGGAAAAAGAGACATTATCAGTACTTGCATGCATTTATTTGTGTAGCATTACAAGCCCACGGATAAAATTACATTTTATCCTGATACCACATTTTTTTCGAAAATGATTTAACATAAATCATACTAAATATTCAGAATAAATATTTTTACATTTTGTTTCATAGTTTGTCGCAAATACTTTGTACTTTAACGTTCATTTTTGTAGTATTGAGTGTATATCAATAGTGAGTACTTACAACTGAGAATTATTTTTATAACATTGCCTCTATTCACACAGATGTTCAAATTATTTTGCAAATATCTTTGCAAATTGGTTACTTATGATAGAAGACAAAATCGACTCAAACTTATCTTGCCTCCAATTACATAATTTTGAACTATTAACGTCAGATGTTTACCACAAAGAGTGACTTCATCATAAAAAAGTTTTGGGAAAGAATTTAATAAGAAGAAATACCTTTTATGCGAAACAAAATACAATTAAACAAAATTATCTTGAGAGTACCCGAAACTTTAATGATTAACGCCCTCTGATTTCACGATCTAGGAACGGGAATGAGTCATCGCCTTTAGGCCTACCATGGTGTACGTAATAGCATTGATAACAGCATGAATATGTGTCGCAAGGCAGGGCGACACGCGTGGCCGGCGGCGGTGGCTGGTGCGGGCGAATGGGTCACGAGGGCGAAGTGGGGCGGGGCAGATACCGCCCACGCAGTGTCTCGCCCAGCGTCCGCCCGCCCGCCCGAACGCTCGGTTGCCGCCACGCCCGCCCACCCGCCCACCCGACTACTCGGTCGCTCGCCAACCCGGCCGGCCGGCCGGCCGGCCGCTCGCCCGCCCGCTCGCCCGCCCGCCCGCCCGCCCGCTCGCCCGCTCGCCCGCCCGCTCGCCCGCTCGCCCGCTCGCCCGCCCGCCCGCTTGCCCGCCCGCTCGCCCGCCCGCCCGCTCGCCCGCCCGCTCGCCCGCCCGCTCGCCCGCCCGCTCGCCCGCCCGCTCGCCCCAGCTCGCCGCCAGCTCGCCGCCAGCTCGCCGCCCGCTCGCCCGCCCACCCCCTGCCTGACCGCTCGCCCCAACGACCGCTCGCCAGCCCGCCCAAACGCCCATTCACCACTCGCTGGTCCTCGTGTCACCTGCCCATCGCTCGCCGCTCCACCCACTCCCCTTCTTTCCCCTTCCCCGCCCCTCACCGCCCACCTCAGCATCCGCCCCCGCTGCCTGCCGTTGCCGTTGGCCGGCGGCGTTGGCGTGTGTGTCTGACGGAGAGCGAATGTCGACCGCGGCGTATAAATTAAAAGTTTGGGTGTCAGGTGGGCTTACGGTTCATTTTCGCGCGAGACTGCGGTCGGAGCTGCACGGGCGGGGCGCGGCGGGGCGAGGTGGTGGCGGGTGGAGGCCGGGATGGGGGAGCAGAAAGGAGGCTGTCTGCTCCAGCGCGGCCCGGATAACCCAATTTGAAGACGGCGGCGGTTGCGGTGGCAGGAGTTCGCTATCCCTGGGCGCGCCCGGCGCTGGCGCCGCTGCGGCCCCCGTCCCGCCCCACGCCACCCCCACCCCCACCCCCACAGCCCGCAACCCCTTCCGCTCCTCATCCACCCCCCTGGACGCTCCCCCACTCATCTCCCCCCCCACCGCGCTTTTCTCCTTTTTCTGACCCAGATGTTTTGGACGGGAACCATTCTTTACCATGAAGACACATTTCCCGATACGTATCTTATCATTTCTAATAATACGCAGAAAATAAAATTCATTAGCACTAGAAAATGGTGTTCACTTGAATGTTTTAATGTGGAATGTCATATGTTCTAATGTTATTTTAGTGCCGTGGTAAGGTTGCTTATAACTTAACTGTAACTATTTTGTATTTAGCTTTTTAAAATATTAAGGGCGGAAATTCGATTCGGTATTTGATCCGCCCAACTACTGACAATTTTCCAAACTCCGGCTCATTTTCCAAAGTCTGTGTATGTCTGATTTACCTGGTGTTTTTAAGAAAATTATTCATATTTATGGAGTTAGAATGAAATTCGTCTCACTTCTGTGAAATTTCATTCCTTTTCAATCCTAATTTGTTATGTTTTGTTTGCAGTGATAGCTTGCAAAAGGGAACTAGTATACGTAAATAATTCATACGATAAATTAGTTGAACCTATAGGTGTTTTTATTTTTTCATTATACCTGCAAATATCACGCGTGAATATGTCTGAGTTATGCCGCGTGTTTGACCTCATAATCCTGTCTTCTGCATAGAAGAGCCACGACGAACGTTAACTAGTTGGGCATGAAAAGTCAACTCTTTATTCCATAGAAATTTTCTAATGAATTCGCAGAGTAAACTACATAAACACATTATTACGTTATGAATGTTAGAAAAAATATAGCGAAAATACTTAATGATGAAAGAAAATGAATATTATATTATGTTATACGTGCACATGTTCTTGATTTTAGTTTTTTCTTCCAATATAGTATTTTTTCCGGCCAGTGGATTAGAACATGTACCTCCTTTACTAATCATAGAACCGAATATATATAACTCAAACTTCTCTTTCATGATCAATTATGCTGACGTAATGTTGAAAAAGATGAACTTACGGAATTTTCTTAAACCACCCACTACAACCACTAGAGGAAATCAATATTTAACGTGATCGATTTGAAACGCCGACCAGTTGCTACCTATCATACGATAACAATGACCATCTGATAGTTACGCACTAATAAAATTCACAACGAAGCAAGTGAAACACTCAGCAGTGCGCATGGTTTCCCAGGAAGAAGTCCCCTGCTGTTCCCGCACCACGGCGCTCTTTCCGGCGCGCATCGATATGGAGGTGGAGAGCTACATAATACGACGCGAGCGCCGCGATCGAGTTATGCCGTCCCTAATCGAATGTATGAATTACACTTGATGCGATTACGGGCGCAGTTGCAGGAGCGTAACGAACGACCGCTTTGGGTAGGGGAGGGGAGGGGGCGGGGCTGGAGGGGCGGGAAGGGGGCGTAGGCTGCGCTGCGGCGACCGGGCGAGCCCCCACGGCCCACAGCGCGTTTTAAAATCGATGGACCTTTTAAAATAATTAGCCCATTAGCATAGGGCGCGTTGAAATATTTCCGTGGGACTTTGCGATCGCGAAAGGGCCGCAGGGGATGGGGCGGGGAGGGAGGTAAGAGCCACAGGAAGGAAGACAGGAAGGAAGAGGAAACTTGTGGTCGCATGCGGGGGGTCGCAGGGGAGGAGCATGCAAATAGTACGGAAGAGGAGGAGTGGTCGGCAGGAGGTAGAGGAAGATACAGAGGTAGAAAATGTCGGGAGATGTGGATGGTGTTTTATGGAGGAAGGCAATAACCGGGAGGATGGTCCGAGAGGAAGAAGAAGAAATAGGAGGTGCCGGAGGTAGAGCAAAGAGGAGCTTCGGGAAGTCGGGGAGAGCCAAGAAGTGCGGAGTGAAAGGGGTGGAGAGAGGGTGGGTGGAGGGGAGGAGGTGCTCAGGTCTTCGAGCGTTAGGAAGCTTGCGCTATAAAAGTGCCGTAAGGAGCAGAAGTGAGAGAAGTAAGCGTCGGGGAAGTGCTACTTCGCCCAGAGTTCCTGTCACAAGCTGCAGAGTGGTGGAGGAGGCGGGGGGGTATGGAGGTATTAGGGCAGTGGGGGCGTGGGGCGGCCGGGGCCGCGGGGGCGGCGGAGTGGCGGAGGTGGCGGGACTGCGGACGGCGGGGGCGGCGGGGCGGCGGGGGCGGCGGGGGCTGCGGGGCGGCGGGGGCGGCGGGGTCGGCGGGGGTGGGGGCGGTGGGGGCGGCGGGGGCGGCGGGGCGGTGGGGGGCGGGGGCGGAGGGGGCGGCGGGGGCGGCGGGGGCGGCGGGGGCGGCGGGGGCGGCGGGGGCGGCGGGGGAGGCGGGGGCGGCGGGAGGCAAACGTACAAACGGAAGAGTCAAATCAGGATATTCAAATCAGGGATTTGGCGGACTGATTCAGCGTAATGGAGGAACCAAAAATTCATCACAGTTGGCGATTTCGTACCCTTTTGCGAGATTATATGTCTGTTTCATGAGCAAATGAAGTTAAGCAGCCTTCTATACGGTGAATATTAATATAAATTTAAAACATCAAAAGCCCCGAGCCTAATAGAACGAAAACTGGTGGAGAATGTAAAAATAAATAATGGTTTCTACGGAAAATGGTGTACGGACATGGTTAGTATTCAGATGTTGTGCCCTATGTTCTTTATTGCACATCATCGCTGAATTAATTGAACTGGAAGGAATACGCTCAATCACAAAAAGTGTGGCAATTACGTCTGAATACATAACAAAAATGCAAATGCAACCTATAAGAAAATGATAATATAATTTATTAAAAAATCTAAATTTAAGTAATATTGTACACAGTATGGGAAAACAGTTTGATATTTTAACAAAACTCAATAGAAAGAAAATTGGAACGACAAATTATTTAAACGAATACAAAGAGGTAGCGACATCTGCTACTAGTTATTACGTTTATTTCATATTACATTATTGTTTGCCACTCTTCATAAAGGAGATGAAGTAAAATGCGGTACTATTAATAAAAGAAAAACATGTTTTGAAGACGACGTGATTATAATGTATTGTATATCTTCTTTGAAAACTGGGAATTAAAATTTCTATTCGATGTTGGAGAGCAATAATTTTCTTTTATATTCATTCAAACTCCATTTAAATTTATTCAGGCTTAAGTGTTAAAATTCTGGTAATTGGTGGTTATGGAAACAGATATTTCGGTGGTGACAAAAGACCTTACGTTTTCCATTAACAACCACCGATTTTTGAATTTGGATATAAGTTGTTAGTTACTCAATTTTCAACAAGTTTGATGTAATATAGTGAGGTTAAATGTTTGCGCTTATGGATTAGACATTTCAAGATTCGACTTTGGATTTGAGAAAATTTTCTGGACGCATTTTCTCAATTATATTTCAGTACCACCATGGTATTTTTTTTCTTATTACCATTATGATATTGAATCATAAGATAACATGTTAAAAGGTCGATATTCAAAATATTTTATTTTCTGTTCGTTCATCATCTTTTTCTCGTTTACTACTATCGTTTGCCGATATCGTGGATAATGTTTGGTAACTTGAAGAGTGGAAACACAAAATACGATAAAATCTCAAACTTGCATCATTTGAAATATTCGAATATTCGAATTTTGTCCTTTCACTTTTACTTACTGGATATTAAAATTCTTCTGCATTGTTACTATTATTGTCAATATTATTTCTTACATAATATTGTTGAATTTTAGACACAATGGCACTTATTACAGTAATAATTTGATATACCGAACTTATAGTACATCGATATTTATTATTCAATCATTTATTACCTTACGTTTATTCATAGTATCACTTCCATTTTCCATCTATGGCAATCTTTAATTCCAGTTCTAGACACCCAGTGGCCCTTCTGTATTTCCCATTATTTTTAGAAGCGTAAGTATCGATTGTCGAATTGCCAGTGCTTCTGCCGGTCCCCTAGTCAGGCCGCGTTCCCACGCCCTCCGCGCCCCCGTCCCCGCCGCCCGGCCAGGTGCGCGCGCGGGCTCCGAACCCGCGCCCCCGCGCCTAATTGCGCGACACGTGTCGGCGGCGCCCGTCGCACCTAATTCACGAGCGCGTCCTTGTCCGGAGATTACGCCTCTGCCCGCCCCGACCCCGCCGCGCCCCCGCTCCGCCCCGCACCCCCGCCCAGCCCGGCGCCAGACACGTCGCCGCGCCGCGCGGGCGCTGTTCGCCCTCAATGCTGCATGCGCCGCGACGCCCTCGACGCCCAGCAGCCACGCCCACCCCGCCCCACCCCCGATGCCGGCACTGGGCGGGTTGCGGACACGGGTTCGGGAAGTGGACACACTGGTTTTACATGTAAATCCAAATTATTTACTTCGAAAGAAAATATCTTGTCATTTATTATATATACTGTCGTTTTATAAGACAATTATTTATGCAAGACAATAATTAGCTAAAATATGATTCACGATAAACAGAGTGAAGTTTTATTCATTTTATCAACTATCATTTACATTATCATTTATATTATTATTTACAAAAACTATTTACATGTTGTTCTTACCTGTAAACAGAGAAGCGACAATTCAAGCCTACTACTACCGCTTCTGTATTTACACTACTTACTTCAATTACAATATATCTTTCCTATAAAGTTTCAATCTATACTCATGCGTATCTAAATTTCTTCCTACAATCATACCACTCATTTCATCTAGCGGTCCCTAGTCGAACCACGCGCCAAGGGTGGGAAGCACGGCATGTTCAAATTAAAGAAAATATAATTTATTTACACACACACACATACTATATTATTATTATTATTATTATTATTATTATTGGCGTATAGGCCATTACTGACCACGCTACACGATTAACGTGTGTAATTCTTCCAGGATCAGCTTTTCAGCTGTATCCTTGGATTACCACAAGGTTGCTACGTCTTGTAGAGTAAATTATGAGATGATAGGTGAAGGGACAATCACAAATATGACCATGTCTACTCAGGACTCGAACTTGCAGTCTCCTCGGCACAGACGACGGCTGCCGCAACCGTCTGCGCCACGGGGTCAACTATATATATATATATATATATATATATATATATATATATATATATATATATATATATATTGTGACATACCTGGTGGTGCCGGGTATTTTCACTGCAATACAACACTAAGAGAGGGTATCTTTTACGTGAATGGGTCCCTGGATAAGTTGGTGCCACGTTGGGGTGGTTAATCACAAATTGAAATACAATTATAAACAAGATTTATTTTAAATCAAATTTGTCATTTACATCATTAAACAACGTTTTTACACTCTGCCTTGGTACCAAGATTAAGAGTGAAATGCATTTCTCATACCTGCGGGGCCCCGAACGAATACCTATGATGTTCGTAGAACCGCTCGTGCCGACAGGATTGTCGACCTCTGCTACTGCTGCGGGCCGTCAGCGTCGGATGGCGTGGTAATCGCCCACGGCTAATGCTCCAACAATTCTTCTCCGATCAGGATCTTGACACCTCGGCTTCGCACCTTCTTCGAATCACTGTCCGGCAGTGGGTTTAATTACACAACCCGCGCCTACTCTGTATACTGGTCACAGTTCTGTACCGCGCAATTTCAAGAATGTTTCCACCGCGCCAACTAATAAGAACAACACCAATTATTCTACCAACACTAATCTTTCACTAAACTGATACTTCTAATGTTCTATTTACACGTCTGTGATCTACTACAGTTTTCGATATTTCCACAGTTGCGTTGCCTGTCGACTGTGTCCATGTATTATTCACGAGCTCTCACGACACGTCCGCACTCGGCGCCGCTCCGCTAGCGTCTCTCTCGTCACCGTTCTGCCAACGGCTCTCGTCCGCGACTCCCGTAACGAACTTTTGCACGTGCGCGCTGCCCCGTTCCAACCGAAATTCACACGCTGGTCTCCCCGGCGGGGGCACCGTCGGCGGTGGCCGCGGTCGCTCGCCGGCCTCGGCGAGCCGCGCTCGGCGCGCGCACTGCACAGTCCAAACTAGCAATTGAATTCTTACACTAATGATTTGATTAGTGTAATGAAACACATATTCTGGGTTTCATCACCCCCCCCTTTCTTTTTTTGAATTTTTTCACTTCTGGAAAAATTCACACTAGTAACATCGTCACTGCCGATGGTTGCACTCGTTTGCATATTGCTCGACGCCCTATATACACTTATAACCTAAAATCGAATTAACATGTGATTACTTATATTAACACTAATCTTGCACTTATTTACACTTCACTATTTTCCATACATGTTGAACCAGGTTTCCAATTTGAAGCTTATAGTGTCCTACTATGTCTTGTCTCTTGTGCGACGGTTCATTCCCATTTTGCTGACAGTGATTTCCTGAATCACAGTTGTAGGACATAGCTTCCAGCGTGTTGAACACATCTTGATAAGTATCATCCCATTTCCAGCTACGACCTCTTCTACGTTTGTACCAATGGTTGACCATACCATCACTCTTCCCTTGCCCCTGACTTCGTTCCATTTTTGACCTGCCTACATCTCCTTCACTCCCATTCGTTGGGGCGTCTGCAAACATGAAGTTGTACCCCTCCAATATCTTCAAACCCTTTCCTAAATCGGTATGATCTGCTCTGCTCAGTAGGCTCTGCACGGTAACAAGATACTGTCGCGTTGACATGCAACTAATTCCTTGATATTTTATAGGGGCAAATAATGTTGTTGGTTCCATAATGCTCTTCGTTCTGTATTCACTACGACTTCCCGTAATGTAGTTGTAATGGCTGTTCCTCTGGTCGCTCTTGATGTTTATTTGGGTTTCTTCGCTCCGCTTTCGTACGGAAATCTTGTCTTCAAATTCCTTCAAAAATTTCGGAAATATACCAAAATTCTCTGCCCATGTCCTGGCGTTCTCTTCTAACATTGGGTGTGATAACTGTATCTTGTATCCTTCCAATATGTTGTTTGATGCTAGGTGCCGTTCTTCTGCTCGCAGAACTACCTTAGGGTTTTCCGCCCCATCTCCCAGAGATTGCATCGACTTTGGAGGCATAATTGGTGTCACCCCATACTTGACACTTGGCGACATTTTCCCGTCTTCTTCCTGTGTAAACTCCTCTTGTACTATTTTCTCTTCGCACCCTTGTATATTGTCCACGATTTCTTCTTCTATTATACGCTTCATTTCTTCTATTTTCATTTCCACTTCTTCTTCCATTATTAACTTCAATTCTTCCGTTTTCGCTTTCACTTTATAAACATCCTCCTCGGCCTCGATTTGGACCTCCACCGTTTTGCCCTCCGCTGTCTTGACTTCCTCATGGATTTGGTTCGTCATCCCCTCGTTTCTATCTGTTACCGCTACCCTAGCATCTACTTGATGGCATGATTGAAATTTTAGCACCTCATCTTTCCTATCCAGTTCCTCCGCTTTCCCATACGGTTTTTCGCATATTTCGATGAGCTTCCTATTCCATTCTTCTGTGATTCTTCCCATTTCTTCTGCCGGCTTCTTAATCTGTTCTTCAACCACCTTCCCGTTCTGTTCTTCTATTAGTTTTCTATTCCGTTCCTCCGCCTTCCTATTCTGTTCCTCCTCGGATCTTTTCTGTTTACCTAATTCTTTGCTCTGTTCTTCCGCAAACTTCTCAATCTGCTTCTCCGTTTGCTGCCTCAGCTGTTCTTCTAATGAATCTTTTGCCATTACGCCCGTACACGCTTCGTACTCTTCGTCCATCCCCAAGTCAAATCCTACCGCCTGGCTCCCCAGTTCTACCACCTGCCGTTCTAGATCTATATTTACTCTGTGATCGACCAGAAAATCCATCCCTATGATTACCGAATACAATAATTTTTTGACTACCAGGGCCACCATCTCGTATACTTGGTTGCCAATCCTGGCTTGAAACATGATTTGTTTTGTGATGGGGCTTGACTTCTTCTGAGTTGCCCCAATCACATACGCCCTATTCATAGGCAAACACATTACTTCTTTTCCTGTTGCTTTTAACTCCTCATACATTTCTTCTGATACTACTGTAGTCGTGCACCCTGTATCCACTAAAGCTTCTTTGATTATACCTTCACATTCTATCGATATCGTGGGACATTTCCTGATTCTGACCGCTGAGTTCTTACATCTCCGCCACGGTTGGGTATCGTAGGTTACCGGCTGCATAGCGTTTATGGAGACCGCGTTTACGTCATCGATTTCCGCGTCCGCAATGGGGCCACCTATCACCGCGGACTCTATTAGTTTAAATAGTGTCCTTGATCACTACTTGTGCTAGGCTGTGCTAATCGGTCGGGTGCATTCCCGCCCCCGCCTCGCGTCTCCGTACGGTTTGAATTAGATCTGTTCCAGTCCGGTCTCTGGTTCCCCGGCTCTGGTCTCCATCCGTCTCCCCCTCTTCCGCGTTGGTTTCTCTGGTAATCGTTGCTCCTATCATTCCCTTGCCCCTGGTTACGTTCCGATCTAACCATATTAGCATTCCCTTCATTTCTGTTCTTTGGTACGCCTGCAAATGTCAAGTCGTACCCTCCTAACACATTCTGGAATCTTTCCAGGTCGGTGTGCTGCACACTACGTAAAAGATTCTGCACCGTAACTGGGAACTGTCTCGTCAGTACACATATTATTTCCTGATCGCTCATCGGTGGGGATAGCGTTTTGTATTCCATAATACGCCTTGTTGCGTATTCCCGCAAACTTCCCATTGACTGGTTGTAATGATTATTCATTAAGCTGATTTTAAAATTAATTTGAATTTCCTCGTTCCAATACCGCTCAAGGAATCGATCTTTAAATGCCTTTACTGATTCGGGAAACTTATCAAATGTATCGGCCCATATCCTTGCGTTGCCTTCTAACATTAAATATAATAATTGTATTTTACACCTTTCCGAAGTATTGATAACATCTAGATGTCGTTCTGCTGCCTTCATAAATATGCATGGATTTTCTTTCCCGTCTCCTGAAAATTTTAGTGATCGTGGGGGGGTAAATGGTACCGTCCCGCTTGCTGCGATTGGGGATGCCTTGTATTCTTTTATTTGTTCAATCTCTGTCCGTAATGACACAACCTTCTCCTCGCATTCCCTCTTATTCTCCAGCATTTCTTCCTTGACTACCAATTGTATCCTTTCAATTTTCTCGTCCTGCTTAGCGGTTTTAATATCTAATTGCTGATATAGCTTATTCTCTAATTCTCCCCCCAGATTGATTACTTGGGATTCTAATTCCTTTTTCTGTTTCCCTAATTCTTCGGCGGTCCACTGCTCGTGACTTTCTACCCGCTCCGCGATTTTAATCATCTCATTCTTCGTTAACTCAATTTGTTCTTCGGCGCGTCCTATTCGCCCCCCTATTGCATCTAATTTCCTATTCTGTTCTTCTGCCAGCTTCCTAATCTGATCTTCTACTTTCCTATTCAGTTCTTCAGCCAATATTTTCTGCTCCTCAGCCGACTTCCTAATCTGCTCCACTGTGAATATTTTCTGCTCCTCAGCCGACTTCCTAATCTGCTCCCCTGTGAATATTTTCTGCTCCTCAGCCGACTTCTTAATCTGTACTTCTGTTTTCCTGCTCTGTACATCCATTTTCCCATTCAGTTGTTCGAGCATCTTCATCATCGTCTGCATAATACATGAATTATTATCTTCTCCACCCCCCCGATTTGGATTTTCTACTGCCTGGTTCATTGAAGTTGATGTAACTTGCACATCTTTATTGACGCTGTCCCCTGACGTATCGTCCAACCGACTATCAATACCACTATCCCTGCTTCCCGATGAAATGCTATTATCAATTCCTACATCTATCTCCCCTACTGCATCCGCCTTCTCTTCCCGGTCCAACGCGATATTTTGCGCCTCCATTCTGTTGCTTTGAGCTGTCCGATCGATTCCCACTACACTAAAATACCGCACAAATTTTCCTCTTGCCTCACCTACCAACGATAACACAGTTATCCTATGAAGTAACTATACCCGCCACAATACTGTATATTCTTCGTGAATGGTTTAATTCACTCCTATTTCAATTACTAATCAATAACGAGCAACCCTCGTTCACCACCAAAACACAATAACACTAAGTCAGTAGCCATATAAATCTCCACTCACCTACCAATGTATAAACATACTCCTTACAATACATATATTATTACCATTTACACATATACACTGCTAATAAACTTATTAATACTATTACACAAAAATGCTTTCGAATTATAATAAATCCCTTATTAATTGACATTACTTTTCAACGCACTTATTGCTATATTATGTACATAATCATCATTCACATTTGCATGTCATATCTCCTCCCTGAATTTTCCTCAATAATATCATATAGATATTCACAACAAATATTCACACTGCTGGTATATATTTCCCAACCTGGTATCTTTTCTAATAAATTCCCCACACTTTACCATCACCAATAGATAATGCACTACTGAGTGAATGTTCCAGCAAAAAAAAAAACAATTTTGTGCATAATTTGTACAACACTATTAACCACCTTTATATTCTCATAAGAATTATTACTACTTCCCCATTTCTTTGATTTCCATGTTATAAAAAAAATTGCCAAGCAGTTCAAATATTATTAATATGTCTTACAAACTTGGAATTCTATTACATTATATTATTTGTAACATGTACATGTATAGCCTTCATAACCTCAGTAACTACAGTATTAACTATATATTGGATGCTCACAAATAATTGCTTATGTCAGCCCGCAATTAATTACGCAACAACATTTTTGTAATTATCAACATTTCATTATGCTTACTTGACTTGCGCATGTTTTTGCTAACACATGTATTGTTATTTTTTTTTGTACTCTATAATAATACACTTTGCACTGCCTGCTTCTCATCTGTACCCTGCATTACTATACATCAATTACATGCACATTATTTTCCAACATTTCACCAACTTTCCTAAGGCCACATTTCTTAACTATACGTTTTCCACTTGTTCGGGCGCCAGCTGTGACATACCTGGTGGTGCCGGGTATTTTCACTGCAATACAACACTAAGAGAGGGTATCTTTTACGTGAATGGGTCCCTGGATAAGTTGGTGCCACGTTGGGGTGGTTAATCACAAATTGAAATACAATTATAAACAAGATTTATTTTAAATCAAATTTGTCATTTACATCATTAAACAACGTTTTTACACTCTGCCTTGGTACCAAGATTAAGAGTGAAATGCATTTCTCATACCTGCGGGGCCCCGAACGAATACCTATGATGTTCGTAGAACCGCTCGTGCCGACAGGATTGTCGACCTCTGCTACTGCTGCGGGCCGTCAGCGTCGGATGGCGTGGTAATCGCCCACGGCTAATGCTCCAACAATTCTTCTCCGATCAGGATCTTGACACCTCGGCTTCGCACCTTCTTCGAATCACTGTCCGGCAGTGGGTTTAATTACACAACCCGCGCCTACTCTGTATACTGGTCACAGTTCTGTACCGCGCAATTTCAAGAATGTTTCCACCGCGCCAACTAATAAGAACAACACCAATTATTCTACCAACACTAATCTTTCACTAAACTGATACTTCTAATGTTCTATTTACACGTCTGTGATCTACTACAGTTTTCGATATTTCCACAGTTGCGTTGCCTGTCGACTGTGTCCATGTATTATTCACGAGCTCTCACGACACGTCCGCACTCGGCGCCGCTCCGCTAGCGTCTCTCTCGTCACCGTTCTGCCAACGGCTCTCGTCCGCGACTCCCGTAACGAACTTTTGCACGTGCGCGCTGCCCCGTTCCAACCGAAATTCACACGCTGGTCTCCCCGGCGGGGGCACCGTCGGCGGTGGCCGCGGTCGCTCGCCGGCCTCGGCGAGCCGCGCTCGGCGCGCGCACTGCACAGTCCAAACTAGCAATTGAATTCTTACACTAATGATTTGATTAGTGTAATGAAACACATATTCTGGGTTTCAATATATATATATATATATATATATATATATATATATATATATATATATATATATATACATACACACACACACTTATCAACCATGTCCAAACCAGCACATAGAACAAACCCACACTCGCGAGAAAGTTTTCATCTATTAAAATTTTGAAGTGTGCAATACCAAATTGCAATGCCGAAGCAATGCCGGATCCATCAAAATACATTTACTATTTAAATTTAATATAGTATTCACAAATATTTTAAAAAATACGGCTATATTTGAGTTACTACTATTTAGTATTGCGTTGAATATGGTTCTCTAATTTATTTCCGGAGGGGGGGGGGAGATTTAAGAATCACTAACTGACAAAAAAAATTTCATATTTAGAACTAAATGTTCGTTGACAGTGATTTCTCATCACTATTGAAAGTATTTCTTTGAAAAAAATTGTTCAAAAATGTATTTAGCTGTTTTCAAAAAAAGTAAAAGAAACTTCTTAAAAAGAAAAACACATTTGAGGACATTGAAATGAAAGTGAAAAATTAAGTTCGTAACGTTAGTCTGTAAAACAGTGGTTTCATTTGCCCTTTGATTAACAACTTTAACATTCTAATCTATTATAGTAGTTTTAAAAATTTTTGTCTCACATGGGTACTCTTTTACTTACTGAGTAGAGAATTTACATGCGCCGGACCAGTGCAAAAATGGACAATGTCCACAGGCAATATTCTGATTTCAAGCTGCAAGGATTTACTTCATTAATATACTTTCGTTCCTAAATTGAAATGTTATATGTTGAAAATATGTTATTTAATATATGCGCTGTTTACAACATCTCTTTAAACAACTTTTCACCTCAGAACCATTACTAGGAGCTATGGAGTTAACTACGGTATTTCAAATATATTTATTTGCAGCATAGTGCACTGCTTTTTACTAGGCGTACAAGAAAGGATTCCTTTCATTACTTTCTAGAATGATTTTCTCACAGGAAACTGTGGAGCGTTTCCTCGACAACATACGACTCGTGTGCACCGTAAACAAGATGTTCCAGTTATTACATTCACCTCAGAAAATTCCCCCGCGTACTTGATTCTATCAACAGCAAAAAGAGCTTTTTGACATTTTACTGGTTGCAGAAATATTCACAACGGCGCCTTGCGAGAAGCCACATTCTTTTGTATCTCTACCGCGCCACGTCGGGAATTCATTGCGGCTGGTCGCCGCGCACCCTGACGGTATCTCCCGTGTAGAACACGTGTCGCTCTCTTATGGTAGCATTATCGTGGTAACGATCACCCCGTCTTGGCGCTGCTCTGAAATATGGCGGAGCGCGCCTCAATATCGCAACACAATAAGCGCTCGCTTGTCGCCGCTTCCTTGGCGGGGACCGCGGTAGCGAGGACGGCGGAGCGGTGAGGACGGCGGAGGCTGAGGACGGCATGGGCTGGAAGAATGAGGCTGTCTGGGAAGGTGAGGGCGGGGAGGACGGGGAAAACGAGGGTGGCAGGATGGGCGTGGAGGGCAGGGAGGTTGGGCCAGCGAGCGGGGCGGGCGGGCGGGTAGGGGGAGTGGGCGGGACTCTGGGGTAGGGCGGCGGGGCGGGGCGGGATTGGGCGGGGTGGGGTTAGGCGGCGATGGACGAAGGGCGGGGCGGGCGACAGAGTGGGGAAGTCCTGTCCCGCAGCCACAATAACTCGGCGTTTACGCCCGCATGCTCCCGGGGCGTGGGCGGGCGAGCGCGGGCGGGGGCGTGCACGCAGCCAGAAAACCGCATTGACTCTATCTGTTATTGGGCCGAGGCTATGTGAAGAGATATGGATCGGAGGCTCGGCTCCGTCCTGCGTCGGGCCGGGCGCTGCCTTCGCTCCGCCTGCGCCCTGAACCTCGCCCCCGCCCCCGCCCAACCCCGCCCCGCATCGCCCCGTCTCCTCCCCGCCCCCGGACCCTGCACCGCGGGCCCGCCGCGCCGCCCGTGGCGCCGACACAATCCTGATTTATCCTTGCCCTCGCTCTCCTTTTCTTTCATGCTTTTTTTCTTTTCATTCTTTCTTTTTTCCCCCTCACCCATTCTTCTTTTGTCCCTGTGCCCGCCGTTCCTCTGACCTTCTCCCGTCTTGTGTGCTTCTTCTGCCCCCGCCTGGCCCCGCCCCGCCCCGCCCCTCTGCGGGTCCGCTGCTTTTAGCGAGTGCGAGGACCTATTCAGGCGCGGGCGGAGGCGGAGGCGCGGGCGCGGGCGGTAGCTCCGTTCGATCGCTTCCCTCATTCTATTAGAGACATTCCATCCGGCCAATACCCAGAAGCGCGCCGGCCCGCCCTCCGCCGCCGCGGTGCCGCCCCCGCCGCCACCTCCTCCTCGTGCGTCTCCGGGGGCGGCGCGCGCCCTCGCCGCTGTCAATTAGCGGCCGGGGGACGGCCGGGGCGGAGGTCGCTGGGCGGAAAGATCGCGACGTGAGTGATAGGGTGGGGTGAGTGTGGGTTGACGAAAAGAGAGGGATAAGGGTGAATGTTGTGAGTTTGGTGAAAAGCCGAGGCAGATGGCGTTGGAATCCGCAGCAGTAGGTTCAGCTCTGAGAATTGAATTGAATTAATGCCTTATTTTACGTGGCGAGACTCAGGCCATTAGGCCTGCTCTTCCGTCTGACCACGCAAATTTCGCTATGCTCCTTTCACCAACTAGCAGAGAAAGGACGTATTTCTTGGGCGAGAAACAGGCGATATGAATTTAGCTCAGAGGCGTCATTTAGGCTTGAGGATCTTTTACATGCCAGTAAATCTACTAACATGGGACAGCCGGCTTTACTTTCCCTCCGAAGGAAGGCTTACGAAGGATTTTTTCGCCCTTAAAAATCCACGGTTTCGATCGGGTTTGAACCCGGCAACTTGGGTACAACAGTCCGAAACGCTAACCGTTAGGGAATGGTAGGTGTATTGGTGGGTGGGTGCAGAGGGCGCAGGAATTAGGGTAGTTGAAGTGTGGGTAGTGGGATCTGTAATCATGGATTGCAGACGCGGATGACGAGTGGTTTGTTGGGTGAGAGAATGGGGGTTAGCGCTTGATACGGGAGAAGCAGGTGGGTTGGGCGATGAAGCGCTGGTGGCCGGTGGTGAAGAGAGGAAGGGTGGGCGATGGGCGCGTGGGTGGTGAGCGTGGGCACTGCCTGTGGGACGGGTGTGAGGACGGTGGGAGTGGTGTTCATTGGAGAATAAGATATGTGAATGGGGTTGGCGGTGGGCATGGGTGTTGGGCGTGGGATGTGCGAGTGTGAATCCGAGTGAGTTGTCTTGTGTGGGGTCGGGCGTGGAAGGAGTGCCAGCGAAGCGGAAGTGGGAAGCGGGCAGCGCGTGCGGGGGTGGAGCCCGCCAAGGCGGACGTCTCTCCCCGATTGGGGAGAAGAGACGCGGGGGTGTGTGGCCGGCCGCGCAGCCAGCGCCCTCGCTCGATCGCGGCCGCCTTTTGTTTTGATAAGCTCGGGGGAGGGGGGGCGCTGTCGAAGCCGCTCGCTGCTTCGCGATGCTTTGCAGCGCTCGCCGCCGCCGCCGCCGCCGCCCTCTTATCTCCGGAAGACGTCTTCCTCGGCTCATATTTGCTGGGGAGAGGGACAAGTTGTTCTCAATCAATGGAACACTCAGACGTTCTGATGTCCATTTGGACTTCTCGGAAATCTTTCCTACCCCTGCACAGATATGATTTTTTGGTTCTCTCATAGGCAATTTCTTAAAAATTTCTCCGTATCGAAAGGTACGATATTGCATACTTGGAACTAAAATTGGCACTTACGTATAATAAAAATGATCATAAAATTTGAACTGAATACTTTGAAACATTGCCGAGTTTATTTACAGTGTTAACTATATTTCGTATAATATTTACAAGTGATGTTTTTACAACTTTGGTTCACAGTGCAAATGGCCTTAAAGTTTTCGTTATTTCACAATGTGTTATTTAAAAATATAAGAGAAACAGTCTCACGCTAACGGGAAAGCCGTTATTTTTATTATGTATTTTCTGGTAAAATGAAAAAATATAAGTCTCATTTCGTCACCAAAATTTCAACCAAATTGCTGTGGAACACTTTGCACTACGTTTCACTGCAAGGGAAAATATCGTGTTGAAAATTCAATCTAATATGATTTAATGTGATGTAAAATTAAATTCTCCTTTCGTATGCGACATTACCGTAATGAAACACTTTCTCAATTTCAGATTGCATCATTTAACTCCATTAACAATTGTATCTTTGGCGAAAAGGTGTGAATCTATTACTCCCTTTCATCATTTACAGTAATTTCTATAAGCCAGTCACAATCGGGAAATTTTTTATATAAACTGTTAGATTTGCAAACCAATTCACACCGGTACTCGTGAATGTTAATTGGAATGCAGTTCGTCCCGAGAATACAATCGATTTGAAACTCGCAGTGTGAATCTTGGGAAATATGACCGAGATTTACTTGATTTGTGATTATCTGCAAATATTTCCTTCTTCAATTAAATTTGTAGGTCACTTGTTCCGATATGTGGTTTCCCAGAGGAATGCCGTGGCGGCGCTACATACAACGGTCCTCTGCCCCGCGTATAGTTTCCTTGCTTTCACAGCATCATCATCCGATCATATTCTTTAATCCGGACTGAGCCACAGCCAGCAGAAGCCAGAAGGAACATCTTGCAGACGCTGCATTTGCACGGGACTAAAGCCAGAAGAAAGAAAAGATTATAACGGCAGAGGACGCCTGTCTACTTCTTCCTGTGCTTTACATTCTCTCGTGAAAATACTGATAGAGTGTCATGCTTCTCAGGTACAGACCCGAGAGTTATTATTTGCGGATGGAAGTTTTACTTGTAAATTAGTTTCCTGTAATTATTTTCCACAAAGTACTTTTTAGAAACGCTTTCAAGATATTCCAAGACCTTTTTACTCTCACGTTATAATAGCATTTCAAAACATTCACATAATTGCACTTTGCAGCACGTGGTTTTACAAATTAGTGTACACTAAGTATATTGCAGATGCCCCCGCAAAACCGTTTCTTTATACGAAAATTAGCATGTAGCAGCAAGTAACTACTTACAATTGTCGTATTTAGAAATGATAGTACATAATTGTGACTTAATGATGTATTAAATTGCAAAAAAAAGATTTATTAACACGCGCTATACGAAGAAAAAATAATTTTTGAGCATATTGTATGTCTCTAGAGTAACGACAACTTGATCGTTTTTAAAAGAGCTTATGTTACAAATTGACGGCAAATTAAATACGTGGGCAAATAATTTCACAGCATGGATCATTGGATTTGAAGCCTAGACATTCAATCGCCTCTCCATTGCCAGTGAGCAATAGTAAGTGACTCCCCTCCCCACAGTTGCCAACTCCTCACTACCTGCACTTGCACAGTTCGCGCGAGCAGACGTCTGAGTCTTGAGTTCAGAATGCCCGCGGGAGCAGACGTTGTGCAGGCGTGATGTAGATCTTCACACAAGCAGACATCATCACATTTTAATTAAAAAAAAAAAAAAAAAAACAGACCACTTTACTAAACCAGACATCATCACTTTTTATAAAAATACTAAAATAGGTGTTGTCATTGTAGATAAGATTATTAAAAACTATGCAGTGAGCTATAGGTTCAACCCTCACGTTGACACTCACAATTTTTTATTCCCGTTTAAAAGGAAGGAATTAACGCGCAAGTAACAGTTCATGAAAATATGGGAAGAAAGTTAGCTTGCCGTTATTTTCGAAAAAATATCTTTGACAGAGCATATTAGACGATTACATTAAGAAAAGAGCGACCATCAATACTTAGCTAAAATCAAGGCATGTGGTGGGTGTTGTAGTTCCAACTACCATCGGAACAATTACGAAAGGTGACCAATGCGAATTCTGTCAAATACCAAAGGATAGGAAGTCAACAAAAGTCTACGCTAACTGCGGAAAGGCGATTTGCCACGACTATGTACTGGAGTCCTGCTCATATTGTTTTTCTGTTCAATAAAGCTTTAAGATTGTTTGTTAACATGAACTTTATCAGCTTTTAGTGAAGCCAATCGTTAAAAATTTCAAATAATGCCTTTTACTTGAAAAACAAATTTGAGGCAGCAAAATTACCCTATGCGAGTACGTACGTAGACGATGTAATTGAGAGCTCTGAAGGGATAATTTACTTCGTTTCTTCCTGCTACCTATCAGAAGTCTACCAGCCAACTGGACTTGACAGTCGGGTAAAGAGTGTTTCGGTGTCTATGTAAACACAAAGATGCATTAAAATAAGTGGTATTACATAATGTAGAGTGGGCTTGCGTGAGTTAGATTACATTTAATACCCTCGGAACACGAACCCTAGTCTACTGGTAAACGATGCTGCAGATGCAACGGTGTTCCCGCCGAGCTGTCGCCGTCGGCCCAGCGGGGCGATCAGAGTGTGCGCCCGCGGGGCGTCGCTGGGCCTCCGTGACTTTTTGGAGCTGCCGGCGCTGCGTTGGGCTGGGCGGCGCATGCATTTGCATGATTTAGCGGCGGCGGCGGCGGAGGGGGCGGAGGGGGCGGGGCGGGGCGGCGCGGTCACCTCGCTGCGGGTGATGTCGTTAGTCGTTAGCACCCGCGGGGAGGAAGCCCGTCGCTCCGCGGGGGCGTGGCGGGGAGGGTGGGGAGGGGCGGGGAGGCGGTGACCGCGCCGTGGGTGTCGTCGTTAGCGGAGAGACTTGAGGTGGAGGAGGGGAAGGAGGGGAAGAGGGAGGGGAGGGCGCCCGGTGCGGCCGTCGGCCCATGCATGGTAATCGCCAGACGAGAGAAGTCTCCCCCCTCCACCCCGCCTCCCCTGCAACAGTTCAACGCGGCTTCCTTTTGACGACCATGGCAGGCGGAGGAGGAAAAAAAAATACTACGTGGGAATGGTAAGTTGCCTGCACGTAATAAGGCATTTTAGCTTTTTACGTATTCATTTGCGTAGGTGAATTATTTTCACTACGAATATTTGCGTCTTCAGTGCTAGCTGCATAATACGAAGTGTTTTTTTGGTACTTCGTGTATTTTTACATTATATTTTCAAAAAACGCTAATTCTTTTGTTACCAGGGTGAGTATTGCTTTTTGTTTTTACTATATTTATCATATATCTCATATTGAATGATACGAACATTGACTACTTTTTAATACATCAGTTTCCTTATATTAATTCACCACTATATAAATTGGTGAAATGTTTTCTTTATCAATTATCTTATAAAGTTTATAAACATAGTCGAATATGTTCCTGTGTAAATTCATCATATAATATTTGTATTTAGTTTAAAAAATAATTTCTGAATCGTTAACAAATCTCCGGCTTTACTTTCCCTTTTCGTCCCGTGTCTTTTGCGACTTTATTTCATCGTTGGATTCAAATACATTATAATGAAAATTTGTAGGAATGAAACGAGGTTTACTATTAGTTTGTATTGTATTAATTTGTAGTCGGTTAATGCATTATTAACCATATGACTTCTTGTCTGTTGAATTAGCTCACACTCGGCAATGTACTTTCGTACAATAATGTAATGTTTTGTGAGTGATTTTTTTTCCAATTCCGTGAGTTTCACTGTTTCCGTTTTCTCTTATTTTTACGGCATTCTATACACTCTGAATGCACGTGAAGTACAAAAATGCGTATAAATGGAAAGTTGTGTACACGTAACAAGTCATTTACAATTTCATTGCATTAATTTTCATGAAGTAGATAAATTGCCATTAAAGGTTTGCATTCTGAGTCGTTTGAACTCCAGATGATACGCCTACATAAGCAGTTGTCTCGCAATTTTTAACACTTGATGTATTTATACTTAATTTCAAATAAAAATAGATTCATTGCTTACTAATTTACTGTACTGTCCTTCTCTTTTTCCCCTATTAATTTTTTGTTCTATTTACATACACTTATTAATATTTTACACCTTGCCTATAATGAATTTTGGTATATATTTGTGAATAATTAATGGTTACAATGAAATTTAAAATAGACATTATAATAATTATGAAAATTTATACTTCTAAACTTAAATTAGTAAGATGTTAGGAATTCTCCAACGGTCAATTAGTCAGATAATTTTTTGTCGCGATTTTGTCCCTGGAGTGTTACGGATTTTATTGAACATCTAGGGTTTACATATGTGACTTGGAACAAGAAGCTAATTTCAATATTCACAATTTTACGAAATCGGTGGTTTTCTGACACCGTCGAAATGACAAAGCAATCATAGGCCAATGTAAAGATAGTGAAATCAGGAGATATCTGCTTTTGACTTTGGCCTATCTTGCACTGAAACAAGTGGCTTTAAAGCACTTATTGACCATACAAAATGAAAATGACTAAAATGTGCCATTGACTCTTCTTGCACCAAGCGCTAGATATTAATTTTGCATAACACAGTCAACTGAAAATATTTTTTATCATCAATCAATTTAGTTTCCAATAGTTTAGGGTAGAACTACTTGAAGGGTAGTCTTAATTAATATAAAATGTGCCTTTCGAAAATTCTCAAATACATCCAGATGTTCCTCACGTCAGTGAAATTATAGATAGTTTGCACAACACTCACGGAATTAACTTTCATAATTTCTGCAAGACTAAAGGAAGTAGAAACGAAAAAAGGTAACAGTTCTTGTGGCATCATATGTATTTAATATTTTCAATGTATCATTTAAATCTATTTCATTTTTCCTCATCGATTTCTCGTAAAAGTGTGTGGTTATTTCGATTTTCTGCATAATAGAATGTTCTTCGATTTCTTGTAGCTAAAAGAATCAAGGAACAAAATCATAAATACAGCATTCCTCATAACTGAGGGATTAAACTATAACATAATATTTAAATTGATTAATGTAATCAGTAGGAATCGGAATGTTACGATGCCTGTTTGTGACCTCGTGTGTGCACGGTCATGTCGGAAAAGTCTCTTCACTCCACTCCTCTCGTGTAAATAAATCGTAGTGTTACCTTTTGCTCTGCATAGAACTAGAGCAACTTAGTGTACACTAAGCATTAAGTTGGAAGACAATGAGTATTCGCAAAATATACACTGCAAAATCTACTTTGCGTTACGAAAACATCAAAATACTTTATGTAAGATAGTTTATCAGAACATGTAGGGTGTATGAAGCATTTGTAATATCGTTGAACATGAAGGAACAACATTTTTAACACAATATTTGGCAGTGCGATAAAAAAGCGACCTAAGAATAAATTGAAAAATTAAACCAGAAACAATCTGAAAAGGAGATACGTCACTTTCGAAAAACAATCTCCTCAATTCCACTTCACTTCAGTAATCTACTAGCAAGAGGCATGTTCATTGTATCTTTCCAAGTGATGCGACAAAACTGCGGTTAAACGTATAACCACGCTTTGAAGTAACGTTAAACGCAAGCAGATGTGCAAAGCGCTCTCAGCACGTAAAACGGCCACACTACTGTCAGATAGCATCACCATCAACAAAGGCACATTTTGTTGCAGTTTAAGCTTCAATTTTCACGCTCTATTGTAGAATCTAGAGATCCTTATTTTTCTACCTATCATTCAGAAAAAGAAAAACATTTTCATTCCACTCCTCTACAAACGACTTCAAGAAATTGACTCATTATACGACCGCTCGCATTGTGCGTCTTCCGTGTCGTAGACAACTCAAAGTGTTTTGCCCGAAACAAATGAAGATTAATTCCTCCCCCCCCCCCCCGCGCGCGAGAGAGCCAACCGACAAGAAAATCTGTCCGCAGCGCGGCGCGGCGCGGCGTTCGCCCGCTCTCCCGCGTCCCCGAGCTTCGTCACAAGAAAACGAGCGCCTCCCGCTCGGCGAGTGTTTGCACAAAGTCGGACGTTCACTTCCCTCAAATGCGCGCCGAACATCGGAAATAAATCGAAGGCCGCCCGCGCGGAAGCGCTTCGGGGCACGCGGGTGGGGGAGGGGAGGAAAGGGTGGGGGAGGGGAGGCGGAGAAACGAACGGGGTGTGGTGGACGATTCAGGCGAGGAAGGACGAGGAGGTACGTGTGCCAGAAAGCATCTCTCCGCATCGAACCGAATCACGAGCTCTTATTAAAAATTGCGTTTATGTTGGCAGCAACCAGACCACTGAGAAACAAGTGAAGGGGACAACACTTGTAACATCTCTTATGATGGTGAGTTACGCAATTTACGATTTCATTTGTTACAAGTTGCAGCTCATGTTACCAACATAATTTCTGCACCAGTCACTGGAACCACTTTCCTGGTGCACTATAGATGTTCCAACATCTGTTATATGATTGTGATTTCGCTATTGGCGACTTCATTTGTTAAAAACTGCAGTTCATGCTACCAACATGATTTCTGTTGCTAACACTCTCACCAGCCACTCAGGAAAGACTTTACAGGTGCACTTTAGATGGGGCGAAGAATGATATGGAATCTTATAGAGAATAACGGAGTGGGAAATAATATTTTTATCTGTAATCCTCAGATGAGAAAAAAACCTAATGTCATCGTAATATCGTTTGTAAGCTGTAATACTTGCTCAATTCTAAAAATTAAGTTTTGATATAAATGATCTTACAGTATTCACTGGTTTTTGAAATGTATAAATCACACATTTAATAACTACAAACTGATACAAATCCTGTTAATAAAAACAACGCAAATAAGTGAAAAATCGGTATCAGTGCCAGTTGGTCGGTAATAGAAGAAATTTTGAACATTCACCACAAAAGAGTAATTAAAAGTTTTCAAATATTGTAAATATCTGGGCTAATATTAATTGGGTTTTAATGCACTGGTAATTTAATAAGATAATATTTCTTATAATTTTGTGCGTATATCTGTTTCTCGTGACTGTGAAGGTTTTCCACATTCTAATTGCTATGAATTAATTTTCTTACAAGGGACCTTTCAATTGAAGCAGGTCAAAATCTGTCCTGAATTTTTTTCATCGAAAGAAATCGACTGTTTATGCCAGCAAGGAATGTGAACGCAAACGACTCACATAGAGCTGTCTTTACTCGTTAGAATATCTATTATCGGTTGTCTGAATGTTCGCAGCGCGACAAACTGTAGTTCACTTTGGAGAACATTGTGTTTCGGTTCATTAAATTTGCGGAAGTTTTGTTTATTTGTCGGTTAGTTACTAGAGAATAATCGCAATTAATACGACAATCGATAATTCTATATGATGAGCCGACACAAATAAATCGATTAATCAACACATCAATTTCTCTTTTTTTTCAAAAATATAGATTTTATTTTAAAAATGATACAACTTTGGCACAAATCAAGACTCATCCTAAGTAACCACTGACAATATACACAATATATAATTTACGACATCTTCGGCAAGACTTTGAGCGATTTGTAAAGTAATTATTGGCTTATTAATTATGATATTTTAAATTAACCAATCGCATAGAGCTATTTTGTGCCGGTCCGGGTGGCCGAGATCGCTAAGGGAGTAGTGCCGTAGCGATCTCGGACCGAAGGGTCGCGGGTTCGAGTCCCGCCTCGGGCATGGTTGTATTGTGTTCGTCCTTTCACCTCCTATCATCATCATATATCATATCATCCCCACGTGGGTTGGCGTCAGGAAGGGCATCCGGCCGTAAAACTTTCGCCAAAACCAGAAAAACAGCGACCCCTTAAAGGGAAAAAGCTGAAGAAGAAAAAAAAATAGAGCTATTTTGTCTAATGAAACAAGACAGTCATAGATATTTATGTTTTTCGGACTAATTTACTGGGGAACATCAAAATGTATTATGAACATAAATCGGTGTGATTCTTTGCGAAGTACCTTGTAAAATTAATGTTTGCGTATCTATTAAACGAGATGTAAAAACGATTTTTAAAATGCTAAGCAACTAGCAGAATATTTTCTTTAATTTGAAGGTATAATATGTTTAAGAGTGATTTGCAATGGATACGAATACCTAGCATAACTAGAAGCTTGCTTCTAATGAGTCGGACTGTAGAAGTGGAATGCAGAAATCCACATTCATACTTTCCAAGAATATTACCCTCATATTTTGCCCAGCACAGTTGGGTATGAAGAGATTCCATGCAAGTAGAAATAATAAATCATTACATTTTTCGTCCCGCTCGGACCTCAAAACCTCGAGCTAAAGAAAAGTTCACAGACCTTCAATCCAGTGTGAGGTGGAGTGGAAGAAAAGTAAACAGAGAAGAAATGAGAGAAAGATGGAGAAGGGGAGAAGAGGTGAGTCTTGGACGCAAAAGGATATAATCCGGTGAGACTGGTAACAGTGGTACAAGGGGTGAGAGTGGTGGGAGAGGTACGAGGAATGAGAGGAGTGAGAGGGGTTGTGACTCCGCATCTGCAACAAGTGGCGTGTGACCGCCACAGACGCGCGCGGCCGCTTATATCGTCCATACAACGCCACCGGGGGAGGAGCTTTTCGTCAAGTTCTCTTCGAGCAGCGAAGGCAAATAATCGCCCAAAATACAGTTTGGAATAGCGGAACTAAACCCCAGTTTTTTCCGAAACACAAAAATTACTAATATTATTGAAGAAGAAAATAAACATATAAATGTGTAAATAAGTAAATTAATATGTAATGAAGTAAATAAATAGTAAAATAAGTAAATAGCAAAATAAGTACACTAAAAATAAATGAATTCTTAAGAAAAGGAAAATATATGAACAACTGAATGAATGAGTACTTGTTAAACGTGAAGATATTTGGTTATACATCTCCTAAGGTTTATTACTTTTATACCATGAAGATCGATTGGTAAAAAGTTCCTTTCAAGTTCATCAATGGTGCGAATAAAGTTTTCTGTCCAAATACGTACTAATTCAGTACATTAAAGTTCTGATTACTTGGTATAAACAGTCCATAAATACCCTGGAGAATACAAAACATTTAACTTAGTACTTTTATTTCCAATTTCAGCCAGCAAACGAAAAAAACTACATTGTAGTACGTGAGTTTAACGATTAGGATGCCCATACCTATAAAAAAAATGAGTAAACGACAGAATCCAGTTTAGTTATACCCTTCTATATTCTTTAGGTAAATGGTTACTGCTTCATCTTTTAGGACTTACTGGATTCTTCAAAACAATTAAAAACCTTCGCTAAGCGTACATCGCATGGAAACTCCAGTGGATTCTTACTTCCATCTCAGAACGTTTACCAGTTACAATCTTATTTCAATATCTTTCAATGCATGAGTTGAGAAATCAAAGCCCTATTTGAATGACGAACTAGTCATTCGGAGGTTATTAAAAGGACGTGGCGATCTTTGTCCCGCAGAAAGGAACACAAATGCAAACAATTATCACTATATTGTGATACATGATGATATAATGATTAAGATCTTACCAAATCACAAAAAGTGAAAATATTGCCACATATAATTTTCTTTCAAGTGCAATTTTTGCATTTTTTTTGGGTTCATCTGTTGAACTCCTGGATTGTTCACCGGGTAAGCAGTTGTCTGGGATCAATAATATAAGTTTATTTTATATATTTATAAAATAATATTTCGAAAAGGGACAATTATTATAATGGTTCAGGAACAATTTTGAGAGAAGAAAATGTTACAAACCACTACAACAAATTGTGGTGAGTACTTTATGAAAGATTTTTGTTCGAAATTCTGCTTTCTAATTAATTCGTATAATGTGTTCTTGTGAATGATCTCCCTGGAAGATTATGTGAATGTAACCGTTAAAATAAATTTGATTTTAAATTGTAAGTAAGAGCGGCAGGTTTGTTGCAATGGGTTAGTATTATTATAAAATTCAGTGTTTTCAATTTCAAAACTTCCATTCTTCGTTGTCATGTTCAGAAACTACATTCCTCTCGATTTTTTCCGCCCGTTTCGCACTAACTTTGGGAATCAAGTCTTCAGAGATCGCTCGCTTGGTATTTCTGAAAGAAGAAAAAGAAGAAGTTAGGGAGGCGATCTTGAAAATAAACACGCACAAGCGACGCCGTCGCAGGGTTGGGGGACTCGTGAAGGGTAGCGTATGTAAATAAATCAGAGACTCCTCCATGAATACCGAAACGACTTGTTAGCATCTCCCCTCGCCCCCTCCCTCCTCTCGGGGCGGGGGAGGTAGATCGAATCGCGATCCGATGGGCCGGATATGACGTCAGTTTCCTGAAATTACGGGCGGGTGGGGCGGCCGGGCCGATGGAAACGGGGACCTGTGAGCGTGGCAGGGGAGGTGGGCGCGGGTGGGGCGGCGGGGGCGGCGGGGGGCGGCGGGGGCGGCGGGGGCGGCGGGGGCGGCGGGGGCGGCGGGGGCGGCGCGGGCGGCGGGGGCGGCGGGGGGGCGGCGGGGGCGGTGGGGGCGGCGGGGGCGGCGGGGGCGGTGGGGGCGGCGGGGGCGGCGGGGCGGCGGGGGGCGGTGGGGGCGGCGGGGGCGGCGGGGGCGGCGGGGGCGGCGGGAGCGGCGGGGCTGGCAGGTGGTTTGGGCGGTGGTGGGCTCGGAGTGGAGTATCGTGCGAACGCCGCCCCCATGTGACAGACGACGCAACTGGGACCCTCCCTCCCCTCTACATCCTGGACCGCCTAGCGTCACAGCTGCGCCTCCTAGCGGGCCTCCAGCACCGTTTACTACAGGGCTGGAGCTGCACGCCCATTAGAGCCACCAGGGGAGGCAGATCATGTGCGGAGGGGCGGTGCGACGGACGAGGGAAGGGGCAGATATATAGGGAAGGAAAGCGGTGAAAAGTGCGTAAGATGAGAAAAAAGTAGTAATTTTGGAGAATAACAGTGTCAGTTGAATGGTTAATAAAGTGTGATAAAAGACGTAAGGGAATATTGAAGGAAGACCGAAGAGACAAGATTAAACTAGAAAAAGGTAATACGTAAAATAAACATGCAATCCAAATACTCTCGCATAGATTAGAGACGGACATATGTAATGCATTTATGAGGCGTCTTGTTAACTGAGTTTACAGACAATGCGTTTATTATCAAAAGTACTGTATGAAAGTTGTATAATATATTATCAAGGAATTAGATGAAATTTTTCATCGTCTATTAAATTTTTAAAATTATGTGTAGATGATTTGTTTTCGTTGAGCTTAGAGTGAGTCATATTTAATTTTTCATTTCATGGAATCTCATTTTCGCTTCTTTCTCTCCATCACTCATCAAAAGTTAATATTATTTATAGTTCTAATTATAATTTTACTTGATACAGAAAAAGGAGCAATGTAAACTCTTCGCTCATAAGTATTATGGCATTTTTTCACTTCATGAACAAAAAGTGTTTGAAACAACAATATATTTTCTTTCTCGTTTTCTCAGATAATTTGCGAACATTATCGTACATGTATTCAATCAACTTGAACATTTATTTAAAAATAATCTCATAAAAACAAAATTAGATTTATTTCAAATTTCCTTGGTTCCAGCTTTTCTAGTAGAACTCAGGTTTTTATTTACGTGTCCCTAAGTAATTTAACCATTTAATTGAAAAAGAAACAATCTGGAAGCCAACTTTTTCAATTATTTTCGAAAACAATTAATCTTGCTTCCTATCATAAAATACTAATAGTTAAAACCCCATTGTTTGAGAGAGTGAAGTATATTATATTTTCTGTTAAGTATCTAAAACTCAACGACCAAGAGCTTTCATAATTACGACCAGTCCGAAACGAGATCTGGCGCCGACGTCCCGCAAACGAACAACCGGGCACCCTACCTCGAGGCTAATGCGATAATTTATTTCCTGCATCCAGCCTGGTGGTGATTAAATTCAATAGCCGGCTGCAGCAATTATCAGCCTCGTACTCTCTCTAGCGGATGATGGGGAGGAAAGGATAAGAGAATAGAGCGTCCGGCTGGGGTCCGGGTGGTTGGTAAGCCTGACGAATAGCTGCCTTCGCCTCGGACACCAAATAAAAATTAGCTAGGCGTGAGGTCGCGCATTTGCATGCAGACGCAAATGGAGCATGCCTCCCAGATCATGTACACGGTCTCCTCCTGAATGTCGCGACCAGCTCACTTCTCAGTCGCAATAATCGAGATGGCTCCAATGAATATTGAAGCGACACTTGAAATGACTGGGTGGTATCCGAGTTTCGTTCCCATGCATATTGATGACGTCTGTGCGTAGTATATTACTTTGATCAAATAGCATTTATGAGTTCCAATGCAGTCAATGCGATCGTATTTGGGTCGAAACTTGCTTTAACGTGATGTGAAGTAAATTACTAGAGTGACTTATATGTAGTTTTGATTAAGTTTACCGCGATGTAATTATGATATTAAAGACAGATCTGATGAATTTAAGAAATAGTAGAACACTTATTGGAAGAAGTTTCGAGGTTGTCTTTAAGGTCAAGGCTGTATCTAGTTTTCTTGAAAACCACTACAAAGAATCGTTATTATGAATTGACCCAATCATATTTAATTCTACAAATTCCATTACATAGTTATACTTGCATTTTATCTTCATCGTGAAATATCGTCGTATTCGAATGAGTACTTATTCTGAGATGCAGGGGATCAATGAGTTCATTAAGAAAGCGTGACTTTTCTTGGTATCACTAGAAAACAAATTGAAGTAACACTGAAAGATACTTTGTTGTGGACTATGTCTTTTATAACCATGTTCTTAAAGATATGAAGATTAATTTGTTTAAAAATAACGAAAAATATTTCAAATACGAATACATATCTGCTTGTTACTGAAGTAATCAAGATGTGGAGAACTGAAGTCGGAAGTATAAGATATAGTTTGGCTTGTATTTATCTTACCCAGGACTAAGAGCCATAGACTCCCAAACTATACTCTTCTAACCTGTGTTCTACAATGGCCAATATGCGCTGACAAGCCATATCGGCGTAACGCAAAGGAAGAGTACGCCATTAGGCACCGAAAAGCACAAAAGACATAAAACAAAAATATATACAATACATATACGCCACACGCACAACTCACATTCAAAAGAAACAAACATTTTCAGTCGTGATTATGCATCAAAATGTATTGGAACTGCAAAACGAAGCAGATCCTTTAAGAAGAGGAAAGAAACCTAAGATGGCACGGAATGAGTCATTTTAGGAAGGAGAAGAGCACTAGAAATAGAATAATCTCAAACACAGTATAGATCTCAGAACATGTTAACCGAACCGAAATGAGCAAACTGGAGCCAAAAAATGTAGCGACAGGTTCGGTACAAACACAATTACAAGATAACAAGCATTAAGGAGTGTTAGAACGCGTGAAGCCTCACATCAAAAAATGAGCTTTAGATGAAAATGAGCTTCAGAATGAACTTTGTCTCTGTACTTATACTTTGGTTTATTTACAGTGTTCTTTGACAAATGACCAGCTGTTACGGGTGTCATCTAATTGGGAGCTTACACGTCACTGCATTGACGGCTCTATGGTGGCGTTCAACCTCCCGATTTGGTGATACCTTAGCAGCTGATTTAAGTCAACAGACCCTGTGTTTATATCCAAGTATAACATCGGCTAGAAATACGTATCTGATCAAGATAAGACACAAATCTAACAGTGCATCAGATCGAACTGACTCCTGCACCGAATCTTAGACTGCACTAAGCCCCTGATTGTACTTAATTTCAGATAGAAATAAATGTAATATCAAGATAAGATTAAAACCAACCGATCTTTAGATCGAAGTGACTCCTAAACTGAACCGCATCCCAGATTGAACTGACCCTCTGATCGTGTTTAACTTCAGATAGAAATAAATATCACATAAAAATAAGACAAAAACATAACTGAGCTTCAGATCGAACTGACTCCTAAGCTGAACCGCATCCCAGACTGAACTGAGCCTCTGATTGTACTTAACTTAAGAAAGAAAGATAAGACTCAAACCTAACCGAGCTTCAGATTGAAATGACTCCTAAACTGAACCGCATCCCAGATTGAACTGACCCTCTGATTGTGTTTAACTTCAGATAGAAATAAAGATCATATCAAGATAAGACTCAAACCTTACTGAGCCTCAGATCAAACTGAGCCGTTAAAGTGACCTGCATCTTGGATGAAAACGAGCCTCAGCAGCAGTGAAATGACGTCTCAGACGCAACGCAACACAGTCTGAGAAGGAGGCGAACAGAATGAATGTATTTACTAGTCTGTCCGGGTGACGCCGCGTCCACAGATGCACAGGCACCTTCGCCATGGAGGCGGCGTTACCCGGACAGCCTAGTAAATACAGACTCCGGCCGCGGAAGCCTACGCTCTCATATAACAGTCCTTATTTACTAGCCTGTCCGGGTGACGCCGCGTCCATGGCGAAGATGTCGACGTTTCGGTCGCCATTCTGCGACCTTCCTCAGGGCGTAATGTCGGCACCTTCGCCATGGACGCGGCGTCACCCGGACAGCCTAATAAATACAGACTCCGGCCGCGGAAGCCTACGCTCTGAACAGAACGAAGTCTGGGAAGAAGCGGAGCGGACGCCCGTTGCGAAGAGAACCCGCACGCGGGGGAGGGGGGGGCGATTGAGTGCCTCTGCAGCGATCGCCCGCAGGCAGGTGAGATGAATGGACCACGCGGGGTGCCCTTCCCCCACCCCTCCCCACCCCCACCCCTCCTTTCCTTTCCTTTCCTCGGCGGCGGAGGCTCGCCGCGAAAGAAGACGGCCGGCCTGCGCAATTTAAATTTAGCAGCAGTTAATTTCTCGCCCGTTAATGAAGTGAAATGAATTCCAGGCCGATGATTTACCGCCGGAGAGCTACTTAGCATGTAGAGGAAGGGCGCGGGGGAGGCCCGCCAGCCTTTATCACAAACTTGTAGCACTAAAGCGTACAGAATATATCATTATTACCGCTGGCCGCATCTGCATATTTCTGCAATTTAAAGTAAGCCGCTGTTGTGCTATTTTGCGCGGCGCGGGAGGGGCAAGGCGACGAGTGAGAAACGAGGAGACGGCGAGAATAGGGCGGCCGGTGGAGAGACAGCGGAGGCGGCTGCAGCTAAAGGTGATGGTGAGGACAGAATAGAGGAGTGGAGGAAGAAGGGGCATTGTATGTGTGGCAGCCGTGAAAGCGGGGGATATTGGAGGTCATTGGAAGAAAACGGGGAAGAACGGGAATAGCATTGAAGAATCGACAGATACAGCCGGTCTTAAAAGGAAAAGTGGAAAACAGAGGTTACTGCGCGAAGGTAAAAGGGGAACAATAAAGTCGGAAGGTAAATGTAGAAAATACTAAGGAGAGTGGGTCTGAGCAAAACAGTGGGCAGAAAGAGATTGTGGATAACGGTTTAAAACAAAGGAAATTAGCAGAAAACAGGGGGAGACATAGAAGTCAACGAAGCTGTGTATTTATTTGAGAAAAGTGACGACAGAGAGGAAATGTGAAGGATATCGCTGAGAGCAGAGACATAAAGAAGCAAAAGGGACACCGGGGAAAAGAGTGTAGAAAGGGGACAGAAGGGTCAGCGATCATCAACGGGAACAGGGGCTGTCAGAAGGGACAGCCGAAAGAGCGGGGGAGGGGAGCGGTTGACAGAGAGTAGCACAAACAGAAGGGACGGCTGGTAGGAACTCCATAGAACACCATAGATCAGCGGGTTACCGTGAGATAGAATACGAGGTGACATGTAACAACAGGAGACACTGGAAGAAATGAGTATGGATAGTAACTAGAGAAGAATAGTAAATCATGAACAAAAGGAACTGAGGATCAAATAGAACGTTGGGGCGACTGACAACAGACGGCGGAGAATAACATGAAACAGCATTTGTGGTTCTAAGGAGTTGGCAGTGGCAGGGATAACTTAGGTGAACGCAGAAGTAGTGAGGGCTGGTGTGTCCTCAAAGGCGGAGAGTAGAGTCAGTTGCAGAGGGACGGGGATAGCAGGGATCGGTCTGAGAGACAGAAAGAGATAATTATAATGTGTGATGGCAACAAGCAACAGAAAAGGAAAGGGGGGAGCGCAGAGAGCAGATAGGAAAAAGCGATAACACAGAAAGGATAGAGGGGCAAGCGGACAACAGAAGAGGTCGATAAGCCGAGGAACAACAAGGATTCAGAATACGCAGATTCTTAAGAGTTGGCACAGACAGAACACGGAGATCGTGGAAGCAAACGAGGGCTGGTAGAAACTCTGGAGGGAGGAGAGTGGAGTCAGGCGCAGGGTTGCGGGTAAATCAGGGGTCGTTGTGGGCCAAAGGGGCAGAGAGAGATGATTAGAATACGTGATGAACACAAGTAACAACAAAGGAAAGGTGGGAGAGAGAAGCTACGAAAAATGGTTGCAGTGGGAACAAAAGTGACAACGAAGGGTAGCGGCCCCAGAGAACAAGAGAAGATCGGCAAGGAACAACGCAGATTGAGCATTCCCCTCTTCTGAAGAGTTGGCGCTGCGGACAGAAGTGGGAGATCGTGGAGGCAAACGAAGGCTGGTGGAAACTCCGCGGCGGGGAGTGGAGTCTGCCGCAGGGCGGGGCGGGGAGGGGCCGAGCCGGGCGCGGAGGCGAGTGGGGTTGGGCGTGCGGTCGCGTTCACGAGTAATGCCACGGCGCCTTCAGAAGGTGTACGCCCTTTCAGCGTAACTTCTTAGGCGGAAGGAAATGTTTCCTCCTCAGAGGGAAACGAAAGACACTGCTCGCGCAAGCCAACTTTCTTCGCTCGGCTCGACGAGGAAACGTATTTCCCATCGCCTGTTCGTGCAGCTCTTTTCAGTTATTGAACATTCATCAAGTTGTTTCGTAATAAAGTGCTTTATTTAAGCTGTGCACTATGGCATTAACCGATCATTATGCAGCTCATTGATTCAGAAACATGGACGTTCGGGGTTAAATTTGAAATGATATAATATATTGTGCAATGTACTGTTGTATAGCCTCTAATATCGAATGATTTGTTCATTCTATAATTTTCTGTTTCCATTTATTTATCCGCATTTGGAATTCTACCTGCACAAGCGTGATATATTTCGCACAAAATCCATAATACGAATAAAAATATTAATGTATTCTATTCTCTCATGAAATACTACGAACTGAATTACATTATGCACGAAATATAAAATGCATTTACAAGTAAGATCAGCCATTCTCTAATTGAGTTGGCTGCCACTCTACATTAAGTGGAACTTCCCGTTGATTGTTTCAACTACCAAAACGAGAAAATAAAACATTCGACGCCATCTCGAAAATATTTAACATATTAATTGACCATCTAATGTTCTGATTTTCTTTAATGACTATTACCCTCTGAAACTTATTGTAGTACGTGAACAAACAAGCACACACAACCGCAAAAAGTGAGAATTTAGGTAATAAAAATGTAAGTGTAAAACTACAGAGAAAGAAATATAGAAAATGTAGTAAAATATTGAGAGGGAAAATAAGAGTGAAAGAGTGATGCAGTATGAAAGAGTGTGTGTAAGATAGATATATAGATAGACATATAGATAGAGAGAGAGGGAGAGAAAGAGAGAGAGAGTAGATGGTAGTAAGGGAGGAATTTAAAGGAGTTAATGAAGAAATAAATTAGTGAGTAAGTGAATGGTTAATAAACAATAAGTTATTGAGTGAGAAAACTAGTAAGCGAGTGAGTAAGAGTGAATGAGCAATAAAAGGAAATTAGTTAATCTGTGAATGTGTGAGTAAGCATGTAAGTCAACGTGTATGATTGTCACAAAACAATTTCCATACAAATATATATTGCAGAGATGTTTACAGCACTATATTGGCCGTTTATCTCCTCCCAGGCGCCATTTTGTTTTGGCATACGAAGTGTCACGTAACGTATCTCTTCTTTACATTGCCACTGTTACGCACTATTCTTTCATTTCACTCCTGGTTGGCCTCCTTTCTCCCATCTTGCTGGCGTCCAGTTGTAGACATTTTGGGCAGTCTCTTTCTGTATCCATCCTTCGCAAATATCCGTAACATAACAATCGTCTCTTTTCAACAACATCAGAAGATCTTTTTATCGTCATCTTTTGTACGTGATCAAGCAGTGTGACTCTATAGCATCTTACCCATAACCTCTTTTCAACACTATTCATTTTTTTTCAGAGCTTGTTTAAGAATCAAAATTTGAGAGCTATATGTTCCTGTGCTTTCTATAGAAAAGACCTAAACAGATGGGTTTTCTTTTTGTTCTAATATACTTACTCTAAAGTAGAACCCCAGTATTCCGAAATAATTGGAGGTGTGGCCTGTTCATTTTCGGAAATGTTCGGATTATACGAAAAAATGTACCGTACATATACAAATATAACTACAGTATTACCAAACACAATGTAAAGTAGCGTACGATGTGAGAAAATGACAACATAGCGTAGCGACATGCGGAAGTTGCAATGTTAGTGACAGGTAGTAGTGGTTACACTTTTTAGAAGCGTTGAAGCCGTTTGTGACGCTAGGGTTAGCGTATATTATACGTCCAGTATCCAGAACTGGGTTGACTTACACTGTGTTAATAAATCCGTTCATAAATTACGTTAATAAAAATCAGATTTTTTTCTCCATCGAGAATTTAGTTCGGGTTATCCAAAATTTCAGAGATACTGGGCACAGATTAGCGGGGTTCTACAGTAATGTATCGTTACTCCGAAGTTTTGTATAAAAAAATACTGTTACCATTTCCTTACAAACGTTTAAAATAAAAGTGAGAGGCCTTTGTCCGGAGGCAGCGGTTTCTTATCCCGGAGGGCTCCGGGTGGGCAAACGGGCCCCGTTCGGCAGGCAGCTTCCGGTCAGGCAGCTTGGAATGGCGGCGCTTCCGCTGTGTCAGCGGAGGTCGCTTCCTCCGCGAAGGCCCCTCCGAGGGTGCACAGCGGCGGAAGCGCCTTCGACCGCCTCCAGAGGCCGCCACTAACTCCACAGAGCGCTCCACTCGCTGATCCGAAACCGCCTTCTCACTTCTGAGGGCCAGTTGCGACACGATATAGGTCGTATGTGATATCCTGTTTGTTTTTTTAACTTATGTATGGTCGATTTTCAACTACTCACGACTGCGACCACTGTACGTAATATTTGAATTGAATTTATGCATTATTTTACATGGCCAGACTCAGGCCATGAAGCCTGCTCTTCTGTCTGACCACGCAAATTTTGCTACGCTCCTTCCACCAACTAGAAAGAGAAAGGAGGTATTTCTTGGGCGACGAAACAGGCGATTTGAATTTAGCTCAGATGCGCCATTTAGGCTCGAGGATCTTTTTACGTGCAAGTAAATCTACAAACATGGGACACCCGGCTTTACTTTCCCTCCGAAAGAAGGCGAATGAAGGACGTTTTCGCCCTTAAAAATCCACGGCTTCGATTGGGTGTGAATGCGCGAACTTGGGTATAACAGTTCGATACGCTACCCGTTACACTATCGCCGCGCGCTTATTTGGGGTAACACATACGGATACACACAATCATCCATATCCGGCCGGGATTCGAACCCATGACACTTAAAGCACGGGTCATTTGAGCGTGTATTTCAATATTTTGGTTTAGATTTTTAATACTGTCCAGTTCCTACATCTTAAACTACAAAGGTTAAATTAAAAGAAATCACTGTCAACAACTATTTCTAATCTAATCCTAGCTTGTTACTTCAAGAAAGAATCATGTTTTCTAAAATGAGTTTATAAAGGGAAGAAAGAAAATGGCATATAGAATTTTATTCTTATGATTAGGAATTGATGTATTTGGTATACAAAACTCTTGTTACATTCTATTGTTGGAATTTCCTAAAATTGTCACATGAACGTCAGCTAACGTGTTGTTTGATTTACCATTTCATAACCCATTCCCAAAATACGAGCGGTTGGAGAGTGTTATTGGCGCCCAGCAACGAGTAAAACTTCTCCGGGTGTAAGACTTTCAGGCCATTATTCATCTCCACTTGCGTTTCAACATTAGTATACAACACTTTAAACTTCGCAACATATTTCAAGAGTCCCACGAAGTACAATTCTTTTGAGTTGAAGAGGAAAAATAACCGAACTTACTGCCCCTCCTCCACCTCCGAAAAAAAGAGTATCACCCCAACGAAATATTTTTCTCTGCCATAATCTTGAACGTGGAAGCAGTTTGCGGGAAGTCATTACATGAAAAGCTTCCGAGAACGGCGTGTTGCACGTCCATTTCGAAATAGAAGTATTGACAAGTTCGAGCAACGCTACGTTCGTTCTTCGTACCGCGCCGCTGCCTTCTAGAGAGAGGCTCAATTCATTGGAGGGTCACTGCCTTCTCGATGGCAGAGTTTATTAGTAGACGGCAATAAAGGGATGCTGTGCATCGGACGTTGGGTCGCCCCCACCCCCCAACCCTCCCCGCCCCTCCCCGCCCCCCGGCCTTCCGAGTTCCGTGAGGAGGGGAGGAGTGAAGGAGCAACTCTGACATTTAAGTTGGCCGAAGTAAATAATTTGCATCCGAGATGAATTACAAATCTTCTGCAAATTACGTGCCAGGACGTCACTCAAAGAGGTTCGCGGAGCAGGGCTGTTGAAGGGGCCGCGGAAAGAGAAAGGCTTGGGGAAGGGAGTGGAGGAAGGGGCGGGGCGACGGAATGGGGCGGTGCGGAGCGGGGCGCTGAGGAAAGGCGGGCTGTAGTCACGTTAGGGATGGACGAGAGAGGTAGATATGATCGCAATGGGCTTGCAGAGCTGCGCAGAATGTTGCTGGTGGAGCGGGGAAGGGCGAGGGCGGGTCGGGGCGGTCTGGGCGAGCAGTGACGAGGGGTGACACGGAAGGGAGTGGGTGGAGGACGGGGAAAAAGTTGGGGCAGATGAAACGGGAGGGGAAGTGGTAAGTAGCGTGGTGGGGTGTGAGACGAGTGTGACGGTGGGACGGGCAGAGTTAAGCAGGACAACGTGGGCGGAGACAGGTGAGTTTTGGTATTGGGTAGAATAAGGCGGGTCGCAAACGGGGCGGAAGCCGGAGAAAGCAAAGATATTGTCGGTGGATGCGGTAGGTGAGGTGAGTGCGGTGGGATAGGCCGGTGCGCAGAATATCGGAGGCGGACTAACAGGCGACAGGTAGAGCTGACTGGTGAAACTGGCTAGTGGAGCTGGCGGGTGGCCTGGGTGGTCAGGAGGAACGGGTGGATGGGCAGGCGTGCAAGCAAGCAGACGGGCGGGTGGGTATGCGGGCAAGCTTGCGTGCGGGCGGGAAGATGGACTGGGCGGGTGTTCCGGGTGGCCTGTTCAATCGCGTGGAACGGGCGTGGCGAGCAGAGTGGGCGGGGTGAACAGATCAGATATGGTGAACAGGGTGGGTGGGCGGATAGGTGAGCGGGCAGGCTGGCGGGCTGGCGGGTGTGCGAATGAGCAGGTGAGCGCACGGGTGGGCGGGCGGACGAGCAGGGCGGACGTGTGAGTAGGAAGGACGGGTGTGCGGGCGGTTGGGCGGTTGAGCGGGCGGTTGAGCGGGTGGTTGAGCGGGCGGTTGAGCGGGCGGTTGAGCGGGCGGTTGAGCGGGCGGTTGAGCGGGCGGTTGAGCGGGCGGTTGAGCGGGCGGTTGAGCGGGCGGTTGGGTGGGCGGGTGGGTGGGCGGGCGGTTCGATGGGCGAGCGGTTCGATGGGCGGGCGGTTCGATGGGCGGACGGTTGGGTGGGCGGGCGGTTGGGTGGGGCGGCGGTTAGGCGGGCGGGTGGGCGGGCGGTTGAGCGGGCGGGCAGTTGGGTGGGTGGGCGGGTGGGCGGAAGGGTGGGAAGTCGGGACAAGGGCGGGGCTGACGAGCGGGGTTTCGAGGGCCGGTCGGCCGTCTGCTGGAACTTTTAATAACCTGTTTGCATCTTCGCAGGAACCTCCCGCGCCGCCTGCTGCTCCGTCGACGGCTGCTCGCTGCTGGGGCTGTCGACGGAGAGCAGAAAAGACGCTCGCTCGCCTTCAGCTCTTTCTCCGCCTTTCCCTCCCTCCACCTCCTCATTTCTATATTACCCTGCATCATTTTCACGCTCTAATTTTCATCTTCAGTATCAATTTTTCTTCTGCCTTTTTTACTCTTCTAATTCAACAAATTTCGTGGATCTAACAAAGCTTGCAAGATGACACTACTATTTTGTGTTCATATGAAAACAATTCGCAGACGTAATTTAAATTAGCCTTCTGAGGATAAATGAGGATGAAAAACACCTTACATGTTTTTTCTTAAAAGGGTATCTTTTATTGAAATTGCTTACTTTTATTGAAATTCCGTTATTTGTTTTTTGTTCCTCTTACGTGAATATATGTAAATGCAAAAGGCATTTGTTCTATAATTTTATATATATTTAAAAAATATTATTCTAAAATGTATGCCTGTTTTCTATGTATGTGTGTACTGTAATGTATTCAACTTGTTAGAAGTTTTGTTTCTTAGCTTACAAGTTCATTATTGCGTTCTTACCAGTATCTTCTGTTATAGAAACTCATGACGCAAACTCATGGAGATTACTGGGAAGATTTTTTCGATAATCCAACATAAGAATGTAAGATCAAGATGTAGTATATGTACTATTTTGTTTCCTTAACATAATTATTTTACTCGTAAAATTGTGTTCAAAAATATAATGAATACGATATATCCAATGAAATAAGAGGTGTTTAACATTTTGTTGCTTTTTCATTTTTAAATCACTTCAAATTGAGTGATTTTATTTGATAATTTTTATTTTTGTGAATTTAAAAAGGGTCAAAAAACGAAATTGAAATTCCAGAAGCATATTACGACATATGGTTATTAGGAGGTAAAATGCAATATAAGAAAACTTAGTAAACGCTTTTTATTCATACTTTAATTTATCCTAAGGCCAAAGCCAATTTCACATTTATCAAAGAAGAAATATCAGTGTTCTTTCTTTAGAAATAATATTTTAAAGAAAACTGGAATAGTTCATTTGGAAACGGAATAACTCAAAATAAATGTGTTAAAATAAGCAGATGATACAAAACAAAGTATTCTCTTCCAATCTGTTAACATTCCAACGTCGTTCTATAGGTATAAATTTGATTCAATTTATGTATAAACCATTGAACCCAATGGCTGGTTGCCATTACAAAAGCCACCAGAGACACTTTCCAGCCCCATTAAAAAGTTGTAAGTACCTAAACGAATCGACAACTGTTAGAAATGTTAAAAAGCATTCTGATATAGTTTATCTTTATATTGAAGAACGAACGCGGTACTCCAGCTAGCGCACACACATTTCCCCATTATTTGCGCTGGAAGGATTGCTCACTGTCGTTACCATCCCTCGCTGCTATTACAGAGCTCATGCTATTCCGCCGACGCTGACCCTCTCGGCGCCCTCCGTCGCCGCGACGTTACTCTCACCTCGTCCGCCACGCCCCCTCTCACTCGCACGTGGCCGCTGCGCCGCCGCCTACGGCCCCATCGGATCATCGCCCCCGCGCCCCGTGTGCACCCGCTCAAACAACCTACTACACCGCCCACGCCGCCCACGACCAGGCTTCTGCCACCTCCGTCTTCGCCGCCAATCCTTCTGGGTTACTTCCTTAAATAGCCACGACGCTCATACCTACTCCACAGCCTCTTCACTCACAACTTCTCCACAATCTCCACTGCTCTTACCTTCTCCACAGCCCTCGCTGCCTCTCTCCTCTGCTCTTACCTTCTCCCCAGCCCTCGCTGCCTCTCTCCACTGCTCTTAGCTTCTTCCCAGCCCTCGCTGCCTCTCTCCACTGCTCATACCTTCTCCCCAGCCCTCGCTGCCTCTCTCCACTGCTCTTACCTTCTCCCCAGCCCTCGCTGCCTCTCTCCACTGCTCTTACCTTCTCCCCAGCCCTCGCTGCCTCTCTCCACTGCTCTTACCTTCTCCCCAGCCTTCCTCTCAATCCTCATCGCTTCGTTGTTGGTGTTGTTTGTTGGTGATTCCCAACGCGTCGACGGCTAAAGTCATTAATCCAATAAGTCTAGTGTATGTTTCTCCCGAGAGATGGTGGTAGTGTTGCCCTGATGGATGGAGAGATCTCGAGCTGACCTACCGTCAGCTGGCGGGGTTTATCCCAACCATGTATCTCCCCACAGTAGGGCACCGCCAAAGCCGGAACAAGTTCCAGTTTACCTACCGGTCGTCGGTTATGAGTGTGAGTGTGTGTCAGTAAGGGGTGAGGATAGTACAAGGAAGAGGAAGGAAAGATCGCGCGCGGTCCGTGCCTCGTTTATTAGGGTACTGCTCCAGCATTCGACTGGTGTTGATCGGAGAAACTACGGAAAACTACCGATCAAAGCAGCCAGCGCCGGAATTCTCCTCCAGACAGCGACTGAAGTCGACCAAGCTGACGAGCTAGAGCCGAAAACCCAGCTGCCGTCGGGATTCGAACCTAGGACCACTTTGTCAGGTGCACGGCAGCGACATCAGTTGATGCTCTAAGCCACCACTCCCGGCCCATTCCCTTCGTGTCGACGTCATTCCGCCGCCTCCACTGCATTGCCTTCCCCGCCCCGCCGTTTCCTTCTTCGCCCCTCTCGCCTTATTCGCAACCGCGTCGGCGTCGGCGCCACCCGGGGACGCAGCCTCATGAGAGGCTCGCCGCCCACGTCGCCCCGCCGCCGCCGGTGTATTTGGGCCGGAATCGCCGGAACCGGCGGATAAATGGGGCTTCCGGTAAGGTTTCCCTCCGAACGCCGCCGGGCCGGGCGCGCCGCCCTTTCACCCGAAGCGGCGGAGGCGGGGACGTGGGGGGGGGGCGGGGGCGGCGAAGGCAGAGGCGGAGGCGGCTGCGCTGCCGTGAGAAATGGAACGGAGAAGTGGCCGGGGTCGGCGGGGCGCCGTTAGGCGAGCCCCAACAGCCTCTCCGCGCTCCGCCCCGCCGCTCCTCGTCACCCAGCCATGGGCCTCGGCGGCAAGGGCGACGAGGGCGGTGATGGTGGCGAGGGCGGCAGGGGCGGTGGAGGCGGCGAGGGCGGCGAGGGCGGCAAGAGCAGCGTGGGTGGTGAGGGTGGAGAGGGTGGCGACGGTGTTGAGGGTGGCGAGGGGGCAAGGGCGGCGAGGGCGGCGAGGTTGGCGAGGGCGATGAGGGCGGTGAGGGCGGCGAGGGCGATGAGGGCGGTAAGGGCGGCGAGGGCGGCGGCGCACATCGGAGGTAGCGGTGGTGGCAGCCATTGAGGGTGTCTCAGTGGTCTGGGTAATTGCAAAAATTGTGGATGCTCTGGACGGAGGCGGGGACGGCAGTAGCGGACTGAGGCGGTGCTGGTGGAGAAGGCACTGATGGTGACAACAGTGACGGAGGGTTGAAGATGTAGGGTTGGTGACTAATTATTTGTGATTCCGGGGGCTTAACTGCTTGGTCATTAGTCCTGTAAATGTAGTGATGGTGTTTGCTCGGGAGGTGACAGTATTCTTGTATCTTTGGATTGTGAGATCCGGCGCCGACTTACCGTCGGCAAACGGGATTTTCCCTACCCACGTATCTCCCACCAACGGGGCACCTCCCGAGCCGGGACAATCTCTAAGTTCGGGAGCGTAATTCTAGACAGGATAGCAGTGTTAGTGCGGAATAGGTGTCGTGGTTCGGTCGGGGACAATGGCAGAAGAGATGATGTCTTTCCTATGGCGGGGGAGGCGGCGGCTACGACGGTGTTATTGGCGATGCTAGCAGGGCGGAGGCGTTTGCAAATCGGAAGTTGCGGGGTGGAGCTGGTAGAAATGGCTAGGGTGGCATTCATCGCCACCATAAGAAGAGACTGACGACGAAGGGGCAGTAATGGCGAACGTGATAATGGAGGCAGGCGGGGGCGCGAATGTAAGGTGTTGACGGCGAAGTGAGAGGAGGATACGGCGACGGCGTCGGTTGCGACGGGAGCAAGACGACAGCGGTGGGGTCGAGGTCGAAGACGTCAATGAATGTGGTAGGGGTTGATTTGGTGTGGTGGGAGTGGCGTGTCGGGTGGCAATGTCTGCTGCGGGAGAGTGTCGGAAGGAGCGGTGATGTCAGTGTCGCCTTGGCGATAATGGCGTCGGTAAAATCAGCTGTAGTGGGGTTGGCAGCATCATTGCCGGTGTCTGGTGGCGGTTACAGTGGCGCTGGTAGCAGAGGCTACGGTGGAGCAAACGACTGTAATGGCACGTCCAGGTGGCCGAGGCAGTGGCGATGGTGGCGTCGGTAAAACGTGTTTGGGTGAGGTTGGCAGCAGCGTCGTTGCCGGTGGCTAGGCGGTGGACGCGTTGGAAATGGGAGGCGGCGTCTTGGGCAGCAGGGACGACGGACTTCGAGAAGACGGTTGTGATGGAAACGGTCTTGGAGGATGAGGCGATGGCGATGATGGCGTTGGTAGAATCTGTTGGGGTAGGGTTGGCAGAAACGTCGTTGTCGGTAGCTAGGCGGTGGGTGTGACGGAAATGGAGGTGGTTGCAGGGCGGCAGTTTAAGCAGGGATGATAGTGTACCAGACGGTTGTGATGGAAAAGGTCTTGGATGCTGAGGCGATGACGATGATGGCGTCGGTAGAATCTGTTTGGTTGGGGTTGGCAGCAGCGTCGTTGCTTGTGGCTAGGCGGTGGGTGTGAATTAGGGTGGCAGCAGGAGCGACAGCGACAGCAGGGGGCGACGTTGGAGCCAACGGTTGCGGCAGCAAGGGTCTCCGAGGCGGAGGTGAAAACGGTGGCGATGGTGACGAGGGCGGCAGTAGCATCTAAGCGCCGGTGCCTCCAGGTTTGCAGTTGCGGGGAGGCTACTAGCTGTGGCGTGGGCAGGGATCTCGGCGGCGAGGTCGGCGGCAGCGCCTTCGGCGTCTATTCGCGGCGTCTTCGACGGCGGAGGAGGCGGCAGCGGAGGTGGCTGAAACGCCAGGGGCGGGGGCCGGGACAGGCGCCGAGAAGATTAGAGGGCGAAAAGAGAGCGCGAGAGCCGACTGGAGCGCCCCGCGCGGCCGCCGGCGCCGCTGACGAACATGATTGAACAAAGGAACGCGCCGCCCGACAAAGGAATATTAAAACATAAATGTGTAATGTGATACACAAATAGGCGCGTCGCCCTTTGTCGGGAGACAAGACGGGTTTTTCGCGTGTTTGCGTTACTCAAGGCTATGGGACGCTGTGACGTCATCTCGGAGGCGTGTCTGATCACAGGGGGCTGAAAAGTGGGAAAACGTTTGAAATATTAACGACAAGATGAAACGATAACAGCATATTCTCTGCAGTATTATCGTCTATCGAAAATGAAATTGTTTTTTTTTTTTTTCCTTTTTGTGATATTTAGCCAGTAGTTTTCTTCAATATATGTTCAGCCTATTATTTATTTCAGCGCAGTTAGTCCTCATTCATGTACTGTCAAAATTCGCTTGCATTGCTAAAAGATGCAGTAACCTTGCAAGCTGCCAAAATTTTAATAAAAATCAATAGAATCTATGCTTTTCATTATCCATCATTTAAAAATAAAATTATTCTTAATTCCCATAAGAATCGAATTTGTATTACATTTCTACACTTCAAAATAATATAACCCGTTTTAAATAAATACTGTTTCTGCCTCTTTCCGTAAACACATCGTAAGTCTTTGTTTTCTTTTGTATCTGTGTGAGGTTTCGTGAAGGGAAAGTTCAGAAAATATTGAAATACTCTCATAATGCCACCCATTACCCCCAATATGTGGGTTAGATACTGAACTCATTCATTTACATTCTATCAATGGCTCATTTTTTATGTAACGAGAGAAATTATCATTGTTGTATAATGATTGTAGAAAAATTATACAAAGATTCATCATATGATAAACAATCGAAGAAAACATATGAAATACTTAATTTTTGTTTTTAAATAATGATTTTCAAGCAGTGGACGTTCGTACGAAGTTAAACACTAGAAATTGTTGGGTAATTATCAAAATATGAAATATTATTACTACAAACTGTTTCTTATAAGTTTCTCGTTTATTATGATTAAACAGATTTTAAAGGTTCTCGCATATTGCAGGTTATTCTTAAATATTCTCTGAACATGTGAAAAAGACCAAACTGTGCCAAAATATTCTCAGCGGTTATATCGGCTGGCACAAGCCTTTTTCTGCTTTTTTAATTACTACACGGGTATGTATATTACATTATTACAGAGTTCATCGACTGTAAAAATTAATGTGGTAATTCTAATTACGTTCATTAATTTTATACTTTTCATATAAAACGGTTTTACAATTTTAAAAAATTCAGAGAGATCGTAGAACAGTTGCGCAAATATCAGAGGATGGAATGAAATGTTTGTTCAGTTTTCCCTTTGCTCCTGTGTTCCCTGCTACGAGTATTCGAGAGTAACTGCGCGAGCGACTGCGTCTGTCACGAGAACTGCCTGTCGGAGCTCTCCCTTCTTAAGAGTATCTCCGGCAGCAGCGGCGCAAATTCATTATTTGGAACAAGCAGTCAATGACTTGGCTGAAAGTTGCGAAAAAGGCTTTCCGCCTTCCGCGGCGGCGGACGGGGTGATGACAGGCTTCACGTCCGGGCGAGAAGGGCTCTCCCAACCCCTTTCGCCCCGCGCCGTCCCGCCCCGCGCCGTCCCGCCTCGCCCCGTTCCACACCGCCCCGTGCCGCCCCGCGCCGCCCCGCGCCGCCCCGCGCCGCCCCGCGCCGCCCCGCGCCGCCCCGCGCCGCCCCGCGCCGCCCCGCGCCGCCCCGCGCCGCCCCGCGCCGCCCCGCGCCGCCCCGCGCCGCCCCGCGCCGCCCCGCGCCGCCCCGCGCCGCCCCGCGCCGCCCCGCGCCGCCCCGCGCCGCCCCGCGCCGCCCCGCGCCGCCCCGCGCCGCCCCGCGCCGCCCCGCGCCGCCCCGCGCCGCCCCGCGCCGCCCCGCGCCGCCCCACCTCACCGCGCCGCGCCGCGCCCCTCCCCGCCGTGCCCCGTCCCGTCACGCCCCGCCCCGCCACGCCACGCCCCGCCACGCCAATCCCCGCCACGCCACGCCACGCCACGCCACGCCACGCCACGCCACGCCTCGCCTCGCCTCGCCTCGCCTCGTCTCGCCCCGCCCCGCCAAACCCCGCCTCGCCACGCCGCGCCCCGCCCCGCCGCTTCAATTCTTCTCCGAAATCTACCGTCCCCCTTCTCCTATCTTTGCCCTCTCTGATATTTCCCTTTGTCCTCTTTCCCCATCGCCTTTCCCTACCCTTCCATGGCCATCACTTCCCATCTACTTCCTCCACGCAAACTACCGTCCCTCCTTCCCTCTCCTTACTCTGCCTAGATCTCCCTTTCTCGCATTTCCCCGTTTCACCCCCACTCTCCATCTCCTCGCTACCGTTTCCGCGTCCCTCATCTGCTCGCTCGGGTGAGGGTGCGGGGCGCAGGCGGAAGGGGGGAGGGCAGGAAATATGGGTAACGCGAGGAAGAAGGAAAAAAGAGGCGGCCTGTGAAACTTTAATGGCGCCGGATGAGTGCAGAGTTATTGGGTGTTTTGTGCCCCGGCGTCCCGGCGCACGTCGAGGAGGGGAAGGAGTGGGGTGGGGTGGGGCGGGAAGGGGCAACAGTGTCGGCGAGGGTGAGGGTGAGGGTAAGAGCGTGATGGAGGGGTGGTGAGGAAGGAGGAGGGCGAAGTGGAGTGGAGAGGGGAGGGGAGGAGCGGCGGGCAGGGCAGAACGCATCCCAGACGGAGAGGCACGTGGGCAGAGACACATCGGGAGCTGCCTGGCAAGCAATGGGGACGAGCAGGAATGAGCGGAATGGAGCGGAAGTGAGCGGAATGGACCGGAATTGAGCGGAAAGGAACGATCATGAAACGAAGTCCAAGATCGAGTGGCGCGGGGGTGAAACTGCGGGGGAGCGGAGGCCTAGCTGAGGTGGAGCGAGACAGACTGACGGGGGGAATGGGCGGAGTTCGGGTGGATAGTGGACGGAGATTGAGCAGAAGTTGGGAGAAGAATGGTTGGGAGGAGAGAATCAGAGAGTGACGGAGAGGGGTGAAAAGGGAGAGGAAAGGAGAGGAGGAAGAAGAGTTAACAAGAGGCGGAGAGGGAGCGGAGAGGGAGCGGAGAGGGAGCGGAGAGGGAGCGGAGAGGGAGCGGAGAGGGAGCGGAGAGGGAGCGGAGAGGGAGCGAAGAGGGAGCGGAGAGGGAGCGCAGAGGGAGCGCAGAGGGAGCGGAGAGGGAGCGGAGAGGGAGTGGAGAGGGAGCGGAGAGGGAGCGGAGTGGGATCGCAGAGGGATCGCAGAGGGAGCGGAGAGGGAGCGGAGAGGAAGCGGAAAGGGAGCGGAGAGGGAGCGGAGAGGGACCGGAGAGGGAGCGGAGAGGAAGCGGAGAGGAAGCAGGAAGGGAGCGGAGAGGGAACAGAGAGGGAGAGGAAAGCACAGGGAAGAGCAGAGCGGGCGGAGAGCGAAACGATGACTGTGTGGGGTACGAAAGGTGGAGCGGAGAATCGCGGTGCGGCGCGGGGCAGAATGCCGTGCGATGCAGCTCAGAGAGAGGCTGATGCAGGGTCAGGGCGGGGCAGGGCGGGGCGGGGCAGGGCGGGGCGGGGCGGGGCAGGGCGGGGCGGGGCGGGGCGGGGCGTCGCGAGCGGGGCGCGTAAGTTGTTGCGGGATAAATGTTAAATAGAGCAGCCGGCGCTGAGATCCGGTTGGCCGCCATCGTTCATCTGCCCTTAAAGGGGACGCGCAGGTGCCGCCCGCCGCCCTCGCTAATCGCCCCTTCCCCTTTACAGCCGCTCGGCGCCGCAGCCGCCCGCACTTTTCGACGCGGAATTGCCGCGGAGAGGTGGCCGCTACTAAATAAAAAAAATATCAGCAAGCGAGATTATCTCAATCTAATAGAGACATATCTGAAAATAGCATTTACATTCCTGGTTTCGTTTTGTGACAATTTTTTCGTCGCGAGATATAATTATTAGAAGAGGTTCAAAACGATTAAAATATCTAAATGAAATATGATATGCCTCAAATATTTTTTTCAGAGTTTCGAAAATACTTTCTGAGAGTAAGATGGGCCTATATTGGAGAAACATGAATCCAATTATACCTTTAATAAAATGTAAGGCAATGACCAAATAATTGCATATTATGTTGAATTCTTGCTACGGATATTTGTGTTACACAGTTCACTTATAATATTGTCACATATTCATTATCCATCATGTGAATAGAACTGCGAGCATTAAAAACCACGGAACCACATTCTTCATTTACACAAACGTAATTTTTAAAACCGTTTTCTTATTTTATTATTGTTTAAAACAATTTTATGGAATGAAGACCTTTGTTGGATAATGTCACATTACCGATATTTCATTCAAAACATTTCACAGACAAAAATAAACCGAATTTACGAAAAACTATACGTTACAGTCAGCGGTATTCGCGTTTATTGTAAAGACATGAATGGATTTTTTAAATGCGGAACACATAAACTTCACCGCGCGCAGTATATACCCGTCGGCGCTATCACGGGCGCAGTAACTTACTTCTGCTTCGTGACTTGCGATATTTGGAAGCACGCGCTATCCGGAGGCGAAGCATTGATATGCATATTCAGCGCCGCATGTCACGACGACATATGGGAGCGACGCACACCAGTCTCCACGGGCACTTCCGCCCCTCGCGGCGCTTCGAGGCCCCTCCCTCGCCTCCCTCTGCCGCGCCGCCACCTCCCAACACAGGGCGCCCGATCGCTCCCACGCCCGCTCCTGAACAGGCTCCTGAACAGGCTCGTGAACAGGCTCGTGAACAGGCTCCTGAACAGGCTCGTGAACAGGCTCGTGAACAGGCTCCTGAACAGGCTCGTGAACAGGCTCGTGAACAGGCTCGTGAACAGGCTCGTGAACAGGCTCGTGAACAGGCTCGTGAACAGGCTCGTGAACAGGCTCGTGAACAGGCTCGTGAACAGGCTCGTGAACAGGCTCGTGAACAGGCTCCTGAACAGGCTCGTGAACAGGCTCGTGAACAGGCTCGTGAACAGGCTCGTGAACAGGCTCGTGAACAGGCTCCTGAACAGGCTCCTGAACAGGCTCGTGAACAGGCTCGTGAACAGGCTCCTGAACAGGCTCCTGAACAGGCTCGTGAACAGGCTCCTGAACAGGCTCCTGAACAGGCTCCTGAACAGGCTCCTGAACAGGCTCCTGAACAGGCTCCTGAACAGGCTCCTGAACAGGCTCCTGAACAGGCTCCTGAACAGGCTCCTAAACAGGCTCCTGAATTGACGCCTGAATTGACACCTGAATTGACGCCTGAATTGACGCCTGAATTGACTCCTGAATTGACTCCTGAACCGATTCCTGAACCGATTCCTGAACCGAATCCTGAACCGTATCCAGAACCGGTACCTGAACCGGTACCTGAACACGCTCCTGAACCCGCTCCTGCACCCGCACCTGAATCCGCTACTGGACCCGCTCCTGAATCGGCTTGTGCACCCGCTCCTGAACCCGCTCCTGAACCGGCAATGAGTGAGAGACCAAGAATCAAACTTAGCGTAGTTGCGATTCAAAATATTGCTCAAAAATGAATTTGTTTACAAAAATAAAAGAATTTTGAAAAGTATACTTGCTTTGAAGTACAAGTAGACTAACTATAGTTCCTTTCTTATTGTTAAAATCAAAATATAAAACAAATGAACCGAGAGCAGAGAAGCTTAACTATCGTGTTGCCCTGAGAAGTATACCGCGGAATAGAATAATTATATAATAAAAATATTATGTAATAATATTATGTAGAGTATAAATATTATGTATTATCAATGATATTGAAACAACTATTAAAGATGTATATTATCCCTGGTGAGTAGTTTTTTACGTACAGTTTTACGCCTAATTGCGAAAGGGGAACTGTTGGAATCCGATAACCGTTGCCAGTTTTTCTTCACGTATATGGTAGGTGAATAATTATAAGTATTACAAATATACAAGTAAGTTTTAAACTGATCTTACTAGCATCTAGGCGTGAATGTACTAAGTGTACAAAAGTTATGCAATTGATGGGAAAAGGTCATGAATCATGGACAAAATATTGATAACACATTGGTAACTGTGAGAACTTGGATGTCTTTTGCAGGAGAGTGCTTTAGTGTATTGGTTTGATTTATAAAAATCCACAAAAAATGCATAATTGTCAGTAGTAGTTATTTATGCAGCTAGGGCGTTCTAAAGGTTCTAATGACCGAGCAGAGACAAACCGCCCGAAGGCCCATGGCCCGAGGGCCTCTGGCCAGAGAGCGTTTTGTCTCCCGAGATCGTTAGAACTAGTTCACGCCCGTGGTACATACATCAATTTATTTTTTACCTAATTTTATTTATTCCGATTTACTTATTTACTAATTAACTAGATGTTAACTTGGCTCAGTTTGCCTTTTCATATTTCCCTTCCACAATTGTCTTTCATAATTTCTTTTCATAATTCCCTCACTTAATTCCCTCCGTAAGGAACCATGTAGAATCATTCAACTGTTCTCATATTTCCATGATTAAAATATATCTATTCAATAAAATTTTATTTCACTTCATGTTTTCCACCTGAATACGCAAATAAAGAGCACTAATTGGTGATAGTATACCGCCATGTAGCACAGCTATCTCACGGACGTTGGTCATAAATAAATTTCTGAGCAATGCAAGGTATAATATAAACTTAATTAACATAAAATCAATTAGTTCAATTGGCCCAATTTACCTAAAGTTGGTGTCAATCCATTGACTTAATTAGGAGTCAGTAGTAAACTTTTAACTCAACCTGTCCATTAAAAGAACAATCATCGAACGTGCAGTAAGAAGAATTTTAAAAAGGCAATGATCGCGAAAAAATAAGTAATCTTCAGAAAAAATGAATTCATTGCACACTCTTCACTTCGCTCACTTCAACAGATTCCTTATATATTGCTTTAAGCACACTGTTACAGACGTTTCATGAAACTGACTATACTTGTATAAATGTAGAATATTATATATCCTTCGTTTTTATTATTTGTTGTTTTATGTATACTACATTAATTTTCTAAAGTTTATTTATTACAAAAAGCGCGTAAATAAATTGTCAAGAGGTCTCGAAACGTAATTTAAAAAAGCTTATGGATGTATCATCTTTAATGTTGTCTCCTCGCAAACCCATCTGGCACATTACGCCCTCTTCTAGACTTTCGCCTCGCACGTGTTGAAACTTCCGACGTGCATACGTGACATCCACCTTTTCCTCTTCGCCCGAACCCTCTCGCTGTCTCCCTGCCGCACTACACTGCATCAGTTATCCTTCCTCTTTGTGATATGCACAACCGCGCGCTTGCACTACCTCCCCGTCTCTTCCGTTCTGTGTCTGTGGAGGAGAAGGAAGAGAAGTGCAGAACGCGGGAGAAATCCACAACACAATTCGCTTCTCCCTCCTCCCTACCATATTCGCTCTGTCAACGCCGCTCACCCGCTTCGCTTACCCGTTCCGTGCATCCAATGCGCCTGTTCCTCTTGCCAATTCCGCTTAAAACCATTTCTTTCACCCGCTCCTCTCACTCTATCCGCTTAGAAGTTCGGGATACGAACGGGTATGGAATCCCGTTTCACTCACCCGTTTCGCCAATCCGTTCCTCTCAACCGAACCTTTCACTCATTTCATTCACTCGGATCACTTATTCGTTTTGCTCATCCGTTTCGCTCACCTGTTTCGCTCACCTGTTTCGCTCAGCCATTCCGCTCACCCGTTCCGCTCACCCGTTCCGCTCACCCGTTCCGCTCACCCGTTCCGCTCACCCGTTCCGCTCACCCGTTCCGCTCACCCGTTTCGCACACCCGTTTCGCACACCCGTTTCGCTCACCCGTTCCGCTCACTTGTTCCGCTCACCCGTTCCGCTCACTTGTTCCGCTCACCCGTTCCGCTCACCCGTTCCGCTCACCCGTTCCGCTCACCCGTTCCGCTCACCCGTTCCGCTCACCCGTTCCGCTCACCCGTTCCGCTCACCCGTTTCGCACACCCGTTTCGCACACCCGTTTCGCTCACCCGTTTCGCTCACTTGTTCCGCTCACCCGTTCCGCTCACTTGTTCCGCTCACCCGTTCCGCTCACCCGTTCCGCTCACCCGTTCCGCTCACCCGTTCCGCTCACCCGTTCCGCTCACTCGTTCCGCTCACCCGTTCCGCTCACCCGTTCCGCTCACCCGTTGCTCTCACCCGTTTCGCTCATCCGTTTCCGCTCATCCGTTTCGTTCACACGTTCCTCTCACACTCTTCGCTCACCCAATTCACCGGCCCGTTTCACTCACCGATTTTGTCCACCCGTTTTGGTCATCCGTTTCGCTCACCTAATCCATTCACTCACCCGGCCTCTCACACGTCCCGCTCACCCATTTCGTTCACCCATTCCGCTTTGCTCCGGCCCACTTCGTTCCGTTCCGCTCCGCTCCGTTCTGAGTCAGTCCACTTACATTTACACAGCTCCCTCCCCCCCCACTTTATCCGTCTCCGCCCCTACACAGCCCCGCTTCCGCCCCGACCCGCTTCCGTCTCTACCCCTCCCCGCACTTCCCATTCCCACTACCTCGCGATGCCCCCGCCCCAACGGGTGTTAATCTGCCCTGAATAATGAATCGACCGGTGGATAATTCAGAGCAGCGCCTAAAAGAAGTATTACTATTCATGGCATTTGAAAGATGTTTAATCTGTCTCAAGCTGCTTCTTATTTTTGCGTTCTTTTTTCTCTCTTGTTCTGAGAGAAAGAACCACGAGATTCCTTAAGGCTTTTTATCGTTTTCAGACATAAACCTTTTGTCATTTGCGAACGCAGATATCTTGGTTAGCATTACATTTATTTTCTGTGCAATACATTAGACCATTTTGATAACGTTACATGTATTTGAACTCAAAAGCGTATCGATATATGTCTCTTGTTATATTTGTACGGACATTTCAAAACCAAATTATGCTGTACTTCAAAGGAGCAAGCGATGCAAATTATTTTACAATATTAATTAAATCAATCCACTGAATTTTAGAAAAATCTTATTGACGCAATTCTAATTGATACGGAATGAAATGAAGTTGTATATGAACATTGTGATGTGGAAGGGAAATAGCCATAAATTGATTCACATGAACGCATACTTTTAACTAAAATATAACTAATATTAATCGTAAAATTAGAAGATAACCAACTGCTTTTATATTAGAATTTTTGTCTGAAAATTAGTTTTTAAATACGAAACAACATTTACGCGTAAAATTGTTTAAACAAAGATTTTAACCATTAATAAGTTTTATACCATTTTTTATCCACTTTCTTCATTATTGTTCCCTACAACTTAGTCTGATGGCTATATCAAACATTGAATGTAATGTCAACGAGCTGGATTATGTTGAGCAAGAAACGAAGAAACATTACAAATCCAGTTCCTAAAACACCATCACAAAACTAACTAAAAGTTTGCACTTGTGAAATGTCAATGTAAACGACTACAACTTATTCGTTACTAGTTTTAAATAAGTAAAAGCGAGTAAAATATACCCACACATTATAAGTTATTATGCAAATAACACTTCAAATAATCTGAGCAATCCCAAGGTATAAGAAGTCTCTACATTACCAAAGGGTGCTCTTTGAGTCCCTTTACTTACATTTTTATATTAATGGTGATTTTGAAGTATTAATGCATTAATATTACTGATGATATGGGTATGTATACATCATCAATGTAAAAAAATAAACTATTCATTTTCTTCCCCCTTATATGGAAAAACGGACAATATTTTGCGTTAATATTTAAATTGTTAGATACTTGTTAACAAACCCTATCACATTTTATGGAAAATAAAGCTCAATGTTCTTCCTAACATAGCAATATATCATTGTATATTGTACTAAAACTTAAAACGCAAAAATCTAGCAACTATACATTTAATGTTCAGTTTTGATTCAATATTCCTTTTTTTCCTTAGTCAAAGGCGCTGTAATATCCAAATTTTAAACACAACTTTTAATACATTGATTCATATTTTGATTAAAAAGCATATCACAATCAGTATCAATGATATTAGCGTCCTAAAGAAAATTAAACCTACAAAAACTAACAAAACATCGTTGATGGACTTCTGAGACTTCCAAGTAATGCTAGGTTTAAAACACTCCAAAGAGATCGATCAAAATTAAAAGGTGATTTGATGTTTCAAGAAAAAAATCTCTTTAGCTGTATTATGGATGGAGACTATGGGATTGTTCCGTGGCAGAATAATATACTGAGGATAATTGCAAAAGTACTTGAAGTAATTCACATTTACAATAAAAATGTTGTTCCGTTCCTTGTAATAATTACTGTAAAACTACTATTATATTTTATTGCTCCAACTGAACCTTAATACAAGCATTAGAATCCTTGAAACATTATTAACTATGTAGAATGATAATAAAAATAACAGAGAGTTTCCGAATTAAATTCAGTAAGTTGTGTATAATTGGGATCGTTCATGCACAGATACTACTGGAAACATGCTACATCGACACAGGAGAATCGTAAATGAAACATAATTAGTAAACAAAAATACAATAATTTGTACAAGCACACAATGAGCTCGTGTCGTATTTGTCTTCCAAAGACATGGACTGGACTACGACATTGTAATATAGTAAAATTCGATTGAAATCCGGCTTGGAAATGACAGACTCACATCCACTCCTCTTACAAAAGGAATCAGAGCACTCAAATAAAAAAAACACGGATGTTTTATTAAAGTCGGTGGCAGCGCCGGGGCAGAGGGGATTGAGTGACAGTGACAATATTGTCACCGCGGTCTGCGCAGCGCCGCCGCGCCAACCCAGCGAACTGCGAATAAACCGGGTTCTCCCGGGACATATCGAAAACCTATAATCCCAGCCATTAGGTCGAAAATGCCAGAACGTCGTAATATTCCTAATCCCTTGAGGTAAGATAAAAATTGGGGTTTGAAACGGCAAAGGCGGAGGCTGGCCTTGGTCGCTTTCGTCACCAGCGCTCGGCCGCGACAGGAACTCCGCCCTGGGGCTACCACCCCGAATGGTTGCGTCACCACCTAAGCCCTCGCCGCCGTCTCTGCTGAATCACCCCGACACCCATGTCGCCGCCTCCAGTCCTGCCTCCATCCCTCATCCTGTCACCATCCCTCATCCCTGCGCACTCGTCTCTACTCTTGCTGCCACCTCCGTTCAAGCTCCCCTCTCCCCCCCCCGCTTCCCGCACCACGCTCATACCTGCTGCCAACCCCTCCAATCCTGTGTCCCTGCCTCCGTACTATGGGTATCGCCTTCTCTGAAGTACACCCTATCACGCATGTTACTGCTCGCAATCCTGCTGCTGTTCATATCCTGCGTGGTCTTAATCCAGTTCCCGCCCCAGCTAAAGCGTAGCATTGCACACTACCCACCTTCTTATCCTCACCGTCCCCGGTGTCAAAACCACCGCAACAGCCTCACCACTATTTTTACGCTCAGTGGATCCGATGTCTCCACCAAACCCTCCGATCACAACACATCACCCGTCTCACAACCTCTACCGCCCTCTCCAACTCTACCACCTCCCCACTGCTTCCAAGGACGACATAACCATCAGCATTCCATTCTTATCGCGCTCCCCCGCGATCCCTACGCCCCTACTAACTCACCACTCCCACCGAACCATCAACTTCGTCTCGAGCCCCTTCCAGCTGCTAATGCTCCCGACACGTTACCGCCCCCGATTTTCCTTCCACCTCCAACACTCATACGGCCCCCAATATCCATACCGCCGTTAATTCTCCTTACGTTTCCGACATCCATTACCTACACCGTCTCCGACAACCCCACTATCTCAAAAGTACCTATCGCTTCCCACCGTTTTCATCACCCGTTCTGTTCCCGCCGTGCCCGCCGCGATATCCTCAACTCCACGCCAACCCCTCCCACTGCTCCTCACCTACCCCACCCTGCGTCACAGCCACCCACGCCTCCCCCTCCCCCCCTCCTCCTCCTCCTCCTCCGCCGCACGGCGCGACAACTCCCAACGCCCTCCACCGGCGGTTTATCGAAGTTCGATACTGACAACTGACTGTCGCCGGTTTTAACAGCGGCCCGCCGATCTGACGGCGCTGCGGGCGTGACGGTGGCGGCGGTGGCGGTGGCGACGCCACACGTTGGCGCCACGTCTCCCCACCCCTCTCCGCCCCGCTCTCTCTACTGCTCCGCCCCGCCCCGCGCCTCTCCGTGGCAATCGCTGCAGGCGACGACCGCCGCCCTCTTGTTATTCCTGCGCTCCGCACCCTCTTGCTTCGTTCCGACCCCTCCGACTCCTCCTCTCGCACGCCGCGAGAACGTTTTACTCGGGGCTTCCTGCAAACGGCTGCCTGCTCCGGCTTCCTTCCCGCTCTCAATTTTCTAGGCGAAAAATTTCCATATGATGCTTTCAAGGAATTTCTTGCTATCGTCGCCAAGCCGAGGGGAACACTCCTTTGATCACCATGCAGATATACGCGCGGCTGATTCTGAGCATGGCGCTCTTTGTGGGGAGTTCTTTGTTTCTCGTGGACTTTGCGATAGAAAGAGGTCATACTTGGAATCGAGGAGTTGATCTTGAGAGAAAAGACGCTGAGAATAGATGTAATCAAATGCCCCAACTTCAAAAATAACATTTTTGTGATAATTCCAAAACTCTCATTGCAAAAACGACAAATAATGTGTATAAAGATGTAAGAAATGCCGGTCTGGATGGACGAGATCGCTAAAGCAGTAAAGCCATAGCCATCGCGTACCTAGGGATCGCGGGTTCGAGTCCCGCCTCGGGCATGGTTGTATTTTGTTCGTCCTTTCACCCCCTATCATCATCATATCGAGCCATTCTTATAGTTACCATACCCTTACACGCAATAGTGGTCGCTAATGACCTAGTTGATAATGCGACCTTAAGTAACAAAAAAATAATGTAATAAATGTTTCTTAGAAAGTACGAGTTTCACTAAACTCAATGTCAACAGGAACAATCGCTCCACGAGAACATATCCAAAATTAAAATTCCTTCATAAAAATATTTTTGCTCTCTTGAAAACTTTGTATGTTAAAAGCTTTTAGGGGCATGGTTTATTTTAGGTAACGTTTTGTAGTCTAAACCACTTCCACCTTCGAATAGATCATTAGATTCTTTAGTGATCAAAATACACATGACGTTTAACATGTTCTAAAGGCGATAATTCACTTCAAATGTTTTGAGAGCCTCTCCCATAATAGCTAAATGAGCCTATGCGTATTAAAACCTATATTCCATAATAAATCTAATTATTTTTCTAACCCATTTCAGATAAAATAACTCATCTATCTTACCAAATTTAAAAAAATTCATCCTTCCTAATTTTGATTCCAAAACTCAGAGCTAAGAGAAGCTAAGAGACTCAAGACAATAACACATAAAAATGTCACCCGAATTCAGAGAACTCAACGAGGACAGGCATTCTGAACACAATCATCAAACGCTCAAGAGAGAGCTAAAATCAACACAGGAAGTGCACGCCGATAAACACGCCCCCCAGTATTCGTTCAGACTGATAAAAAATTTATATAAGTAGTCATTGTGACATAAGTGACGTCTAGAATGTTTTGAGTTGACATAGGTACCCAAAATCCTGACTGACGATTCATCTTCTTTCCAACCCTTTAACACATTTTCCAGCCCATGAACGGCACCTCGTCCACGGGAAATGAGGCAATGGGCGAAAAACGCGCTGATCAATAAGCCGCGTATGTTAATGCGACTTGCCTGCGCCGATAACTCTGCGCGCGGGCAATGACACTCGCGCAATTAGTCGGGCCTAACGCGAAACGTCCGGCGGCGCATCTACTGCAGCTGCTGGCCCCGCCCCCTTGCAGCCGCCTCGATGCACTGGCGCGGCGATGGCGACGGCAGCGACGACGGTGCTGGTGGTGGTGGTGGTGGTGGTATCGGGGGAGGGGGTCGTAGGCGCGGTGGAAGTGACGTCGTCTCTGGTGGTAGCTCGGGCGGGAGCGGCGGGTACAGTGCTGATAGGGATGGTGATGTTGGCGACGGCAGAGAGGGTGGTGCTGGTGGTGGTGGTATCGGGGGAGGGGGTCGTAGGCGCGGTTGAAGTGACGTCGTCTCTGGTGGTAGCTGAGGCGGGGGCGGCGGGTACAGTGCTGATAGGAAAGGTGATGTTGGCGACGGCAGAGAGGGTGGTGGTGGTGGTTGTTGTATGGGGGGGGTCGTAGGCGCTATTGTAGGAGACGTCGTCTGTGGTGGTAGCTGGGGCCGGGGCGGCGGGTAGAGTGCTGATAGAGATGGGGATGGTGGTGGTGGTGGTGATGGAGATGATGGTGGTGGTGGGGGATGTCGGCGAAGTGATGTAGACGCTGTTGTCGGGGTCGGCATTGATGGTGAAGGGGATGGTGGTGGTGATGGTGATGATATCTGGGGTGGGAACGGCGGAGACGGTGCGGATAATGATTGTAATTGTGACGGTGGTGGTGTCGTGGGGGAGGCGTTGATGACTCCGGTGGGCGGGGCTGGATGAGGGTAGATGGAAGGGGCAGTGGTGCCAACGGTGGCGGCTGTGGTGAGGTAGGGGCTGTGAAGGTAGCTTCGACGCGTGCGTTGTGGTAGACGAGAGCGGCGGTATCGGCGGCAGTGGTGGCGGCGGCGGAGGCAGCGTGCGCGGGACGGTCGCTGCTTCAGCAGCAGCAGCGTATGTTGTCATGGTAATGGCGCCCGGTGCTTGTCATGGTAATGGCGGAGCTTCCGGGAGTCGGCGCTCGCTTCCGGCGACCTCGCATGCACTCTGGCGGCCGGCGCGGGCGGCCGATTCATAGCCGCGCGCCCTTGCGCTCCATCGACGCCACCGCCAACACCCCCCACCCCCACCCGCCCTGCCCCCCTCCGCACGTCCACGCACAGTGGACCAGAGCGGCTGGCGTGGCTCTAGAGACTGGAGCAGAGTGTGCTAACCGGTAGGCAAAGGGATGGAAATACTTATGACATTGAATGCCATAGGTCAGAGTCCATCAGAATACAGTATCGGAAGTGGAGGTTTAAAGCTTCCACCTCGAAATACGAGTATCACACCCAGCCAGGCACCGCCCCACTCGGACGAGTTCTAAGTTCCCGACCGGTCTCCTAACATCGGAACATGTGACGTAGTGCAGTGCATGTAAGTGTGTGTGAGAGTAAGAGAAGAAGTCAGGACAAAGAAAAAGAAGAAGAAGAAGAAGAAGAAGAAGAAAAAGAAGAAGAAGAAGAAAAAGAAGAAGAAGAAGAAGAAGAAAAAGAAGAAGAAGAAGAAGAAGAAGAAGAAGAAGAAGAAGAAGAAGAAGAAGAAAGGATCACGCACGGTCCATGGCTCTTTTGTTAGGTAATGCTCTGGTATTCGCCTTCTATTAATTGGAGAAACTACCCTTTAGAGCAGACGGCCGCTAGAAATTTGCCTACAGATAGTAACTGAATTCGATCTAGCTGTGCAGCTCGAATCGAAAATCCGCCACTGGTGGTACGAAAGCATTAGATGTTTAGTCAAAATTTCAAAACTGATGTTCATGAGAATATAAAATTAAGTGAGCTGAGCATTCCGCAGTATGTTTGAGAGTAAACCAGTCACTTTGACCTTTCAATTTGTGTTATATATCATCAGCAGCTGCCCCCTGAAAATAAAAACTTCGCTGATCACTTTTGCGCAACCAAGAGTGCAGGGTGCGTATTGAAAACCGAAACCTGCGCTCAAGAGAGCAAATTCGTGAAATGCGCTGCTATATGTGCATCGTAGAGAAAAAAACCTTTCACTAATCATGCAATACAAATTTAATTTGAATTTGAGGCTGTTCACTAATTATTTTCACTCCGCTGTTCAACTTTATATCACCACGCGATAGATATCGGTGACATGATTTTTTTGAGCGCGATTGCTTCACACGCATAAGATACAAATAACGTAGCATCGGCTTCCACGCTAGCCACTACTCTATGTGTGTGTGTGTGTATGTATGTATATATATATATATATATATATATATATATATATATATATATATATATATATGAAAACCGTTGCGTACGAACGCCATTTTATTCCATAACTTAAGTGAAAATTGCATTTAAAATCAAAATTTTTACTGTTTTCGACAATTCTTTATAAATACTTATACATTATTACAAGATTTCATTGTAGATTACGGAGATTAATTTTCCTTTATAATAATAATTATTCACTACATATTTTCTAAACTTATGATATTAACCTCCAGTAATGTTTTAAACAATATACTAAATCTGAGATATGTGTTCTCATGTTCATGAATTTTTCTTCTGTGATATCCATAAACGTTTTATGAATTTAAGTAGTATGTTTTAGTGACGTTTCTCTGAGAACGTTGAATAACTCAAAAAAAAAAAATATAGTCAAAATTGCATTTCGACCACATTTCAACGTAGCTACCAAACGTCTTACATATAACAGTTATTTTACTATAAAGTTTGCAGCACAATTGATAGTTATCAACGTTCGAAACTGCACTGTAAAAATAAATCTGTTTTTTACGCAAAGATGACGTTGGATGGAGGAGAACATTCCTTAAAATCCTGTTCGCAGACTACCGTCACAAATTTCATCTTGAAGCACGTCGCAGTAAGACGACCGAATCTCATCTAGGTATTTCTTGGGCGAGAAAAAGGCGATTTGAATTTAGCTCAAAGGCGTCATTTAGGCTTGAGGATCTTTTACATGCAAGTAAATCTACTAGCATGGGACAGCCCCTGCTTTACTTCCCCTCCGAAGGAAGGCGTACGAAGGATTTTTTTGCCCTTAAAAATCCATGGCTGCGATCGGGTTTGATCCCACCAACTTGGGTACAACAGTCCGGTACGCTAACCGCATTTTAGTTATGGTTGTGCAATGGAAGAAGCCCCTAACCAGCAGAGTTTTGATCTCGCATGCCCCACTGTGCGTCACCACGCCGGGCCGCGCCGAGGGGGCTTAAAGGCGGACAAACACTGCCGCTCTGGAGCATCGCTGGCGCCCCACTTGACGACTCTGCTCAGGAAACACTATCTCGACACTTCTCAATGGACCCTCGTTGAAGTGAGAAAGTCTCTGAAATGTTTCGAGAGCTCTAAAGTGCGTAGAATACGTAATTACTGCAGTAATTTAATCTGTTGTTGAGAACATTTTTATTTCTGTTTCGTTTTGTCAGCTGCTGAAATGCTTTTTCTTCAGGGTAAAATTACATTTATATTTAAAGATGTGATGTTTCTTGTTAAGCTCATTATACTTTAATAGTATAACATTGATACTTAATTCATTTTACTGAACATTTTCAGGAGACATTCTTAAATAAATCATTATACCTTTGAGTAGATTAAGTATATTTGTTTGAGCCTATTTTGAAAGCCATATATTTATAAAGAATCATCATATTGTATTCTTTTACTATAGGGTCACCAGTTTATTTTCATTTCAGTTTATTTTTTCTTCAGTTTTTTGTTTTTTATCATTAATTCCATAACAAGTATTTTAATTTATTTCTTCCTTTGTTGTTTAATATTTCCATGTTTAATTGCTCTTTTCTGGGCGGATTTCAACCCTATACTTTATGATCTTTCTGAAGGTAAAGCATTCATCAGAAGCCCAACCACACGCCGGCCACGAATATGACAAAACCTTATATATTACTTAAAATACAAACCACTATAGTAACTATTGGAATCAAGCGAATCTTTGACCTTTATATTTAACTCAAAATGTTACTTGATAAACAATGTATGAGGTTTGAATATCTTTGCTCTCGAGAGATTATGTGAAAAGGTTATCATAATATCTTTGTTATTATTGTAGGAAACACTTGCACTGGTGTTTTCTGTTTTAGAAAATGTCCAATACTAAAAGCATTCAGTTTATACTTGAAACTATGAACTTTAAATATTTTATCATCAATCAGTCAATCAATAAAAGGGCGACGAGTTCAAAAACATATTAAACTTCTGAAGTTGGATTATATTTTTATTAAGACAAAAGGATTGGGAACATTCTGCATGAAAGCAATTCACACTTGAATGCTCATGTCCCCATGTCCATTTTGTTATCTGAGAAAAGTTCAGTAAATTGTTTTAGACGAATTTCGCAGCAAAGATCATTTTTTTAAAATTGAAGTGTTTCATTTTTCAGAAATGCAGTAGTTTTAAATGAAAGGGATGAAATAAAAATAAGGACAAATCAATGAGACTGATAAAAGGGACTGAATTGCGTAGGTACAAATAGGAAATTTTGTTTTATTTAAAGCAAACAGTTTATCGATACGTTCGGTCAAAATTAAATTAAAAAAACCTTTTCCAGTTGCGTGATCTGAAGCGTAGAACACGTGTTCACCATTCCCTGTGTATCATCAAGCGCCATTGTGCCTTGCGTGTGCAGTCGTCGCCCTGCGCAGCGAGTATTCCGCGCTCCGCCATGGCCCTTCGCCCCAGTGGCCCGTGGCCCGTGGGCCGTGGCCCTCGCTTGCCGTAGGGGGCATCTCGTCGGGGGCAGAGCGCGGTCGTTTGCTGCTGAATGGGTGTGGCTGCCAGGGCGGAGTTAGCCGTCCCCCCTGCCCCCATCCACCCCCGTACATCCTGTTGCCCCTCTCCACCGTCCCCACCCGCTTCCCCATCCGCGTTCCCCGCCCACGTATTTGCCTGCGTCCGCACCAGGGTTCGCGCTCACTCTATCCTCCCTTCCACGCTACGTGCTGCCATCCACTCGCCATCCACTCACTATCCGTCGCCCCCTGGACAACCGACGCGACCTACCTATCCCCTACCAACATACCCGCTACCCTTTTCTCTTTTACAACTTTTTTGACCCGCCGTAGACACCTTTTTACCTTTCCGCCATTCTATACACATTTCCCCACTCCTGCTCTTCTAATTCTTCCTCGCACTTCCGTTCCTTTCATTTCCCGCAACCCTTTTGTTCTCAGCCCTTGCATGTTACGATATACATCACACTATTCTCAGCCATTCCACAGCATTATCGGTTTCGCCCTACCATTTTCAGTTCCACCTCATCATTTTCAGTCCTTCCACACAATTTCGATTCCCATACAATTATACTGCCTCACTATCCTAGGTCCCGGCACATCATTCCAGCCCCACCCTTTCATCTTCAAACGCGCCGTATTATTTCCAGCCCCAACCCTCCTCCTTGCCACGCCACGCCTGTCCCTTCCAGCCCCCTCTTTTCACCACCTAGGCGCCGCCCTACCCCGCCCTTCCCTTCCCTGATCTGCCCCGTCGCGTTGTGTGGCAGGTTCCATTCCCTTCCACACTCTATTCCTCTTCCTCCTCCACTCCCCTCCTCACCCCGCCTCTCCCTACCCGCCCCACCCCTCTCCGCCCTTCCCTCCCCGCCTCACCCCACCCCGTCGTGTTGTGCGAAAGGTTCCTTTCCCCACCCCGCTCCATTCCCCTCCCCACACCATTCCCCTCCCCTCTAAATTCTCCTCCCCTCCTCGCCCCTCTCCAATGCATCCAGCCTTACCCCACCCTTCCCCGCTCCACCGTGCCTGGCCCCGCCCTGTCGCGTGTTGCAAGAGGCTCTATTCCCTCCCCGTCCCGCCCCGCCCCATCCCGCCTCACCCCGTCGCGTTGAGCGAGAGCGCGCGCGCGCGCGCGCGCGCGCGCGCGGCGGCGGCGGTGCACGAAGCGCTGATAGCGCCCGCGTGTTCATAAATGTAGCTGCGATTTGCGAGAGGCCGTTGCAGCGGCCGTTGCACCAATCCCGCGCTTGTTTCCGATTGGGATTATTACTGGCGCCCATTGTTGCCTGAAGAACCCCCCCTCTCGCGCACCTCGGCGCCGTTGACACAGAGCGCGCGCCCGGCGCCGCTGTTATTACGCGATACTCTTCTGCCGCGATTGAATTTGTCTCCTCTTGTGACCGGACAATGCGCCAACGACCGCGCTACCCCGATTTCATTCTGAGCTTTCTTTGGATACGTAGGGTTGATATGGCCGGATAAACAGGCCGAGTGTGCATTAAATTACGCCCTCTCGTTGCGAGGGAGTTTATTCGGCGTGCGAACAGCGGTGAGGACAACTGACGCGCGCTGCATCATAGCGCACGCTCGTTTGCGCGCATTCACCGCGTCTCGCGGCAAAATCTCTGTGCCATTGGGCAGCACTGTGTATTCGCACGTGATGCTCCTGTCATTGCCAGGCTGGCGTTCATGTCCGCTAATACTCTTCTTACACAAAGAAAATCGCGGGATGAATGCTGCTCAGATAATACTGCATCCATTCTGAATGCCGCCTTTGCAGCACACAATACGGATTCGGTTAATACGTAATATTATTATAAAAATCGACAACTATCTTTTAGCTCAAGAACAGGTCAAAGGCATGAAACTGTGTGGCATATATCACATTCGAATTTTAAATCAAATCAATCGTAGAGAAGTGTATATTGAGTTCCAGCCTAGGAATGTTCTATAATGACTAAAGAATATTGACCAATAAATTATGCCAAGATTACTATTTTTTTACTATCAATTTATTTACTTTCAATACTATTATTCTTTATGGTATTTTAGACAAAATGAACATTTTAATAAAAAACAAATGTATTAAACTGAACACAAATTTATTTTAGAAAAAACACAAATGTATAAAACTTAAATCTGGAAAGTAATCTGCTAAAGTAATATGTCCTTAATAAATGCTTCTTGAGTAGTAAACTACAAGAATTCTGGTAAAGTAGAATATTATATTATAATTTAATTAGCAATGCATACAGGGTGCGTATTTTGTCATATTTGTGTAAATGTTAGTAATATTATGGTACTTGAATTTGGGTAACTAAAAAAAATTAAAAGGGTACATTAAACTAACGACATGTTATTCAGTGCATTTAGCTATATGCAGTCTAAAGATTTAAAGAAATGAATAAAGAGCTGTTTTTGAGAAAAAGTGTGTTTTTAAAATATCCTTTATTTTACACAATATTACGCGAAAAGTACTTGAATTCTGAAGAAATTGTAAATTACCTTTGTTACATATCTAATTTCGAAAAATAGATTTCATTAATAAATAATATTTTTTAAATTAATAACTATATTTAATTATTAATATATATTAATAACTATAAATTAATTAATAACATTAATTAATAAATTTATAAAAACGACACAACTTCAAATTTTAGTAGTAGAAAAACCCAAAAATGTAAACATTTGCAATTTTCAAAACGAAAATTAAAGGTGAGAATTCAACGAAAATTGAATCTGCGAATTTTCTATTAGCATACTTTGCTCTATTTCAGAGAAAAATTGGGAGTCATTTTTGAGAATATTTGAACATACCTTTGGGGTTTGATGTAAAGTACCCCCAAAAAGTCAAAATATCCTTTTCAAATTCAAGAAGACAGAGCGGTAGGGAAATATCATATTTGGTTAAAATCCTGCATACATTTTAGTCGCTAGCGTTGTTCACGTGTTTTGGAATAAATAAATGTTTGGGTATCAAGAATTCACAAAACAAAAGTTTTAAGACCATGTGGAAGAGAATGTAATTTACCACTCACAGAAACAAGAATTATCTATTTTTTCTGCATCAGGGATCTGCAATACAACTATCTCGGCCAAAAAGTGCTGTTTTCCGCACAGATTTACCTAATTTCCTACACTCTATTCAAATATCATGCGAGAAAATAAAAATATTAAAACAGATATCTTGTCTGGGAAGAAAATAGTATAACTGTTTGCAATTCGGAAGTATATCTCACGAACGAACAGTAAATCAAACAACTGAGAATAACGAATATTGAATGCCAACGCTGGGTAACGATAAATTGTTGGAGAAGGTTTATCGACTCAGAATAGAGCTTCAAAGATAAATGGCCGGAAGCCCTAAGCTGTAATAAAATATCAAAGTAAATTACGAAGGCATGAGAATATTATGGGTAAGCTCTCTGGCAAATTGAGAATCAAAATCACGAAATCGGGAATATCGGCAATATTCCTGGCTCTCTTTCTTTGAGAATACAGTTTTAGATAAAACAAGAATGAAATGGCTTGAAATCTGTTCAATTAAAAATGTCCAGTGAAGAGGGACTAAAGACGAAGGAATAAAATATTGTGAACGAGGGAATAAAAAAGGGAAGTAAAGGAAAAGAGTGTTATGAATAAATATAAAGTATCTTCATAATGTGACTTTTTTTAGATTCAGCACAACCAGCAAAAGAAAATTTTAAATCTGCAACAAAGCGTTGTGAGAATATATGCACCACCCAAATTGAAAATTCAGAAATTTCGATTACAAAAAGCACAAAATATTTCTACACGCCCTGTATGCATGATGAATTCACCTCTCCCGTGCTCTGGAGAACGCATACGTACGGGGTAAATAGTGCGTTAACGGAAGGCTGTAAATTCCAGCCCAAGATGTATTGCAAGTGAAGCTACAGGAAGAGAAATGGGTTGAAGAGTTGTGGAAGCGAAGTGGTACAGGGAGAAAGGGAGATAACGCTGAGTTTATGAAAAAAAATAAATAAATTGGGACATGTCAAGAGAGAGAGGGAGCGGGAGAGAGAGGGAGGGAGAGGGAGAGAGAGGGGGAGAGAGAGGGGGAGAGAGAGGGGGAGAGAGAGGGGGAGAGAGAGGGGGAGAGAGAGGGAGAGAGAGCGAGAGAGTTAGAGTGAGAGTGAGAATGAGAGGGAGAGAGACGGAGAGAGAGGGGGAGAGAGAGGGAGAGAGATGTTGGGGGGCAGAGGAGAAAGAAAAGTAATGTGAGCAAGGAACATGTCAAAGGAAGATAGGAGAAAGATAGGAGGAATACGACGACAATACAATGAAAATACATTAGAAGGTAAGCAAGTCGAAATGAAAATGAAGGTGAACCCGAATCAAGCTGGAAGAAAGTCGCCATAAGAGTTGTGGAAGCGAAGTGGTACAGGGAGAAAGGGAGATAACGCTGAGTGTATGAAAAGAGAGATAAATTGGGACATGACAAGAGAGAGAGGGAGAGAGGGAGAGAGAGGGAGAGAGAGAGGGAGAGAGAGGGAGAGAGAGAGGAGAGAGAGGAGAGAGAGGAGAGAGGGAGAGAGAGAGGGGGAGAGAGAGGGAGAGAGATGTTGGGGGGGCAGAGGAGAAAGAAAAGTAATGTGAGCCAGGAACATGTCAAAGGTAGACAGGAGAAAGATAGGAGGAATACGAGGACAATACAATGAAAATACATTAGAAGGTAAGCAAGTCGAAATGAAAATGAAGGTGAACCCGAATCAAGCAGGAAGAAAGTCGCCATAAGGTGCGTGCGTGAGTGAAGGCTAAAACGAAGTAAATCATTACAGCGGACAAATGAGGGATAAGAAGTATGTTGATGGCGGGGCAAAAAAAAGTAGATGCATAGCTATAGCAGACAATGATAAGGAAATATAAAGTGATATATCATTTTGGAATTCTTTGTAAACGAAGAGGAGTAGGAAAAAGAGCAAGGAGAGAACGAAAGGGTCAACACGATTGAAGAAGTGATGATGGAATCCGCGGGACGCATGCAAGACCAAACTGTAAGGAGAGAACTATAAGTATGGAGAGAAATTAACGAACTAAACGTACGAAATTGGGTAGAAGGAGAGATGTCAGAGGCGGGTAGACGAACAAAAATCTAAGATATGTTTGTGTGAAAAATAAAATGACGTGAGACGTAGCAAAAAGACGGGGCAAGGGAAAACTATATAATGAATGAAACACGCCAGGAAGAGAGATTCTGAGTCAGTTCAAAGAAATCCCAAAACAACATTGGAATCGGAATAATGAATTGGTACTAGTAGAGCGAGGGAGAACTGTGAAAGGTTTTGGCACGAGGGCGGCGGGGGTGGTGGGGGAGGTGGAGGCGGGGCGGCGGTGGCTTATGCTCGGGCACCTATGCTCAGCGTTCGGGAGCGCTTTCGCTGAATGTTTTCATTATCCCGTTTACGAGCCTCTAAACATTTTGTTACCCGCGATGACGTTTAGAACCGCCCATTAACCCCAGCGGCGCATGGTGGCGAAGCAGGCGCGGCGAGGCGGGGAGGGCGTGAATTCGCCGGCGCGCGGATGGCGTTTAAAAATCTGCGCGCCCCGCCCTCTCCCTCCGCCGTCCGCCCGCTCACCCGCCGCCTTTAATGAACAGGCCACCGCGTGATAGGGTGGGAAGCCAGCACCGCGCCGCGCCGCGCAAAGCCGCGTTGCAAGCGCCGGCTAGCGCCCACGGAGACTCGGGTGTTCCTCAAGGTGCCACTTCCGGGTCGATTGATTTTCTATTGTGTTTTCGGGCGTGACAACCGCTACGGTTCCGTACGTGTGGTATACATTTTGCGAGGATGTGAAATTCCTTCCCATCCCCACTAGATCGTGACATTTAAACAACGGCGGGTGGGGTTTCTCACTTTTCAGGTGTCGCCACCAGCGAGCCTCGTCTGCACCAAGGTCTAAGCTCTTGTTTGGTCTTCTGGTGCCTATACTCTAGTGCATGGTATATTTTCATTATTTGGACGAACCACTCCCATGTGTGTGTGTGTGTGTGTGTATGTGCTTACGGGTGTAAGGGGAAACAATGGGCAAAGTTGAGAGAGGAAAGAGGGGCGCGGTTCCTGACTCATTTGTTAGCATTCTACTCCGGACTTCGCCTGGTATTGATTGAAAAAATAATGTAAATGTATCGATCACAGCAGCCTGCCACTTGACGTCTCCCCCTGAGTTTATTTTATATTATTTTCTACGTATTACTTTAGTAATTATAGTTAACATGAGTTGTCATCATATGTCATTTTTTGCATTGGTTCATGAATAAAGCAAGAGCAATTAACAATCGTTTTGGTAATAGCAACTTTTCCTAATGAAACAATGGTGTGTATCATTTACTTAGAAATTGAGATAACTAAATTCTAGTCAATAATTCTAATAAATCCTTGTCAGTTTATCACGTAGGTAAAGCAACAATAATTTATAGCCCTCTTTAAGGGGCGTATGAGTACCGCTTAAACTTTTATTGATTTACCTCTGAGGTCAGTTCCATTTACTGGATCAATACACATGTCTCAGTTTGTTCACTTTGTAACTTTATACGATCATCTCTTTCAAAGAATGAACAGTAATGCACGAGTTTCATAAATCAGGGACTTTTATTTGCACTACGTCTCTTGAAAAACAATGATAACAACCAATATATTAAGTTGAAAGATTATTTCTCCGAAACAACGGCAATGTAAATGTCGGGATCTAAGAGTAAAGTTCCTAAATACATGTGAGTGACAGCAAAAATAGTAAAATTAAACAAATCGAAAGTACAATCATTTATAAAAGAGAACAATGAAAATAACCACAAAAGTTTGAATATAGTACCCAACATTTGATGACTTGAGTGGTAAATCAGCGTTTATCAAAGTGTTTGGCATCTTAAAGCAATAGGTTTCTCAAGGAAATTAACAAAACCCATAATTAACATTGGGCACGTCCCGAGAAAAATAAGAATCAGTTTATATTGTAAGATTCTGTATTATATTATACAATAATAAAACTAAACTAGTTATTTAAAATTAATTAAAATTAACGACGATTAATTGTATTTGTGATTCAAGTGTATATACAAATTTGTTTGGGATTTGAGTGCGTATCCGTAAACTAAACAAACAAATTCGCGCTTTAACACTCCTTTACTACTTCATAACTTTCGTGTAGTTATAAGAAACATTTCAGAAATGTTAATGACTTCTCTTAAATAGCTGAGGCAGTGGGGACGTCACAGATACTGAATAACATACTCATATCTTCATTTCAATTTTTAGGTACTACTTCTCTACCGCTAAACATCACATCGCACGTATCGCGTTTTTGTAGCTTGTGTATTGCCTGCAAAAATAGTTCAAGAAAATATGTAACTTTTGTATTATTCATAAAGGAATTTCGAGTATCATTTAAATTACAAAAATTAGAAGGTAGCAGATACTCATAAAGAAAACGGAAAACGCACATGCCGCCCACTCAACACACGTATCATCGTGCATCTCTCGGAAATGATGCAGCGTTTGTCCTTAAATTCAGGTTTTATGTTTCTTTTGCGTATTTTAACAATGAGTCCTTTTTGTGTTCCTTTTGAGGTTATTTCGAAGTGTAGCGCGCGCTGCATAAATCATTCGGAGTTGCGTCCCAGTATTTTCACTTAAAAAATAAATGAAATTTCGGAATGTTGCGTAGCTCGAACGTTTCGAGCGTTTTTGTGTTGCTTGTATTAGTAATTTCAAAAAATGTAAAAAAAAACTTTACAGTGGTTAAAAATAGTTCTTTCACAAATAATTTACAAACTTTAAGAATTAAAAATAAAAAAATCGTATATTCTACATTGAAGACAATTAATATAAGAAGAGCAAATATGTTTCATATAATATTGTGGGGGAACGATTATTGAATTGTATTATTGTGATCATACAAAACAGAAAAATTAACAAAATAAATTGTTTCCAATATCTGCTTAATAATCCAAGATTCATTATAAAAAGAACATTATGTTAGAATCACTACATTCAGCCTAACTCCATGCACATTCTTTAATTTGTTCCAGTAGTTTAGTATTTTCCTTTCTTTAGTTGGAATTCCCGCCCGGAATTACCATGACAACATGGTCTATCTCGAAAGCGAAGGAAACCCTGAGCGTGGCTGAGACGGCGCAAGCCGCGGCCGCAGGGGAAGGGGGAAGGGGAATGGGGGAGGGGGAGGGGGTGGGGGAGGCGGCGAAACATCGCGTTAGGGCGTCGGCGGCGGAGCGCAGGCGGCGGCGCTCCAAAGAAATCGATGGGGCTTGAAGCAGAATATCACGCCACATTGCGCGAACATTAAAGAGATAAGGCGGAGCGAGGAGAAGCCTTCGGGCGGACGCTACGCCGCCCCCCGCCTCCGCCCCCGCCCCCGCACGCGCGGCGGTGAGTAGCCCGCGGCGCCACCCGGGCCGTCCCCCCCACTCCGCTCCGCCCACCCCACGGCTTGCGCCGCACCCCTGCCTGGCGCGCCGTGAACGCGGCCCCGCCGTGAACGCGGCCCCGCCGGGCCCCACGCAGCTCTTACGCCTTCTATCGCTTTGCTCAGCTCCACGCCAACCTGTGCCGCGTGTCTAACCTACGGCATTCTGCTCTGTCGTTACCCGCCCCTCACCTCCCCCCTCCCAACCCCGCTGTGCCCTCTCGCATCCTGCTGGACCCCACACACCTCATATCATTTCTAGCACCCCGCTCTATCGTGACCCCCTCCCACCTTCTTCCCCGCCATGCAACAACCTGTCCCGTTGGCCCCACCGTACCCGCTGAATCCCACTACGCTATTGCCGTATGTAATGCCTTTCCCCGCTCCTCCCGGTCTCTTACCGTGCCCCGGCATGCCCCCGGCCCCGCCGACACATCGGTAGTACGTCGTGGTCTACACCTCTTTCGCAACCTAACACTTCCCAGCCACTGCGTTCCACAGCTCCCCACGAGGATCTATCTGCTCCCAGGCTACGACCTCGTCATCCTTACCTACGCCTTCCCTCGCTACGCCTCAGTCCACGCACTCTCCACGGCCCCGCCCACTCACACGTCGCAGCTTGCCCCGCCGATCCCCGCCCGATCCCGCCACAAATCCCCACCACCGCTCCCCGCCACAGCTCCCCGCCACAGCCACCCGCCACAGCTCCCCACCAAAGCTCCCCGCCACCGCTCCCCGCCACCGCTCCCCGCCACCGCTCCCCGCCACCGCGCCCCGCCACCGCGCCCCACCACCGCTCCCCGCCACCGCACCCCGCCGCCCCTCCCGCACCGCCGCCGCGCCATGCCACGCCACTGTCCTCGCCCCACACGTCGCAGCGCGCCCCGCCGAGCCCCACTACCGCTCCCCGCTACCGCGCCCCACTACCGCTCCCCGCTACCGCGCCCTGCCACATGCCCCGCCGCCGCGCCCACGTCACTGCCATCGTTACACACGTCGCAGGGCGCCCTGCCCAGCCCCACCGCCGCTCCCCGCCACTGCGCCCCACTACCGTTCCCCGCCACCGCTCCCCGCCACCGCGCCCTTCCACGCGCCCCGCCGCCGTGCACACGTCACTGCCCTCGCCTCACACGTCGCAGCGCGCCCCGCCGAGCCCCGCCGCCGCTCCCCGCCACTGCACCCCACTACCGCTCCCCGCTACCGCGCCCTGCCACGCGCCCCGCCGCCGCGCCCACGCCACTGCCCTCGCCTCACACGTCGCAGCGCGCCACGCGGGCGTCGTGCCTCGCCGATCAGGCGTCACCCGTCCAGCAGTGGATGGCTTCATTCCCGCCATTGACCGGCGCAGATGTCGCTGCTCTGTTGCCCGAGGCACGTAATCCGTTCTAGGCCTCGTCCTCATTTCTATACTACAACTCGATCAGATTCTTTCCCACTCTATTTCTTAACTCCAAAGTAAATATCATTGTAAGCACTGCAAATAGTAGTTGTGACTGTGTGAGATTGCTTGTACAAGAGTTAGGAAGAGAAGAAAAAATGTCTGGTCCTAAATAACCATTAAAAATGGCTTTAATCGTCTAAAAATACAATATTTGTAATTAGTAAATTGTCTTTAATTACTCCGGGAATGCCTTATTTTGCCTGTCTTGTATTGTTCCAGGGAACTATCCCAACTATGAGAGGTATTAAACAGGTAAAACGCAATAGTTTTCAAAAGGTTCATGCTAAGCAACTGCGATTAAATCAAAGAATCTTTCTATCCAATGCATTACTAGCATTTAAGGCAACTTAAGTGACTTGTTTGGTTATATGCTTTTACCAGATTTTTGCTGTGGGGTCACTGTCTCCTTTTAATAGTGACATACCGACGCCTATGTGGTACCCAAAGACCACCATTGACAGGAGTCTACTGCGAACTCGAGAATAAATTGCAATACGATTGAAAGAAATTGTATATATCAGAACTAAAATACTTGTGAAAATCATTTTTGCAAGTTTGTGTTAATAAACGTTCAGTTTTCGACGTGCAATAGCGGCATGTATAATATTTTGAATCGTTTCTGTTATTGCAGACCTTACCGTGGGAACACTGTTACATATGTTTTTTTCTCTTTCATTTTTTAAGAACGTTGAAGATTAATTATGTTGCTTCGATTGCATAACAGTTCACTACTTTAAAAGATTTATTTTACGGTCATAATGTGCTTAATCTCAGACCTGACTATAAGACAATGTTGAAGATTTCGTAAAGCAATTACGCATGGCGATTACCTAGACTAAGAGGTATAGAAATATGCTGAGGCCCATCGTTGCTTCACCTATGGTAATCCTGTTCAAATAATCCGATATGCGACTGTAAAATGATTCATTAACACTAATTTCTGCACAAACGTTCCTAAACTCAATGTAATTTATCTACACCTGGCCGTATCTGTATTCATTCTTTGTTCAATTATCAACCTTAAATGTATTGCATTAATATTATAGTTCTATAAAGATCCATGAAGTATTGCTTGAACGAATATACACAACTGCATATTTCAAACCAATTTTTATTGATATAAAATTTTTGATATTCCATATTTATGTCTTTGATATCTCACATGATTGAGACATTTCTTGAGGGTTCCAAGAACCTTGAGGAAATTCTAATCATCTGAAATATTTCAGAAAGTTTATTTTCGTCGATAAAAAGACTCAAGTCAATATTTTTCCTTTCCAAAAATCTCACGAATTTGGTCATTCTCGCAAACAAAATTAATATTCAGCATTAGAGAACTTTAAAACATTAAATCAATTTGTGTTTAAAATTAATAAATCTCTGTTTATGCACTCTATTAATTTTATTTTACCTCCCTCGCTCATCTAAATGTATATTTGCACGTCAAATACATATACATAGTATAACTTTCCCTTTCATGTTCTGTTAATCACGCTGAAGTGTGCTTATTTATTACCATTGCGCCGAAAATCAGTTTTGCAAAATTCTGACATTTTTTGATTCTACTAATTTCAGTAGCATTTTGTATAATTTACTGCGTCAATTATAATGTAATCTGCAATAATAAAAGCTTCCTTTATGTGATAAAATTCGGGGTTCTTAATTCCGATGTTCTTACTTGATTATCGAACTGAAAGATCTCAAGAATATAGTTTTATATGCGGTAATCCTGTTCAAACAATCCGTAGTTGTACTACTCCTCGTAACAACAATTCATTCCAGGCGTAGGGGAGGAGTGCCTCAAACAACTTGTTTTTCTCCACCAGATACCCATCAAAGTGTGTGGTGAGATAGCGGAGCCGAAAACGTTTGAAACAAGGCAACATTCAATCGACTTCAGATAGAGTTCTAGAAGCGTCACCTTGCTGTAAGAGGGTTAAATAACACCGATACCAAACCCCTGACCCATTTAACGCTGAGAGAAAAGTCGAAGTTGGTTACTCATATGCAGTCGATGGTTACAGCGGCGGCAGAGCAGATAATCGAATGTTTTGATGATGCACAATGGAAGATCTTTTCTACGCGTTTCATCTACATGAAGTAGTGAAATTTTTGTCACTGTATTCTCAACCGTTGTGTGTACGCTGTCTGCGAACGAGAGAAGGGAAGAAAGGCCGGCGCCCCACCTCTGATAGACGTAATGGAGAGCCAGGGGCGAGGGACGGGGGGTTGGGAGCCCCTGGCCAAACAGCGGCCTCTGCCGGCGGGGCGGTGTTTACGGCCTCCGAAAGGATCGCCTCATCAGCGCCTTGACGGAATCGGAGTGGCCCCTCGGGTTGGGATTGCCAGCGCCCGGGCGCCGGCGGGGAGGGCAGGTGGCCGGAGGTCCAGAGCCACCAGGGGGCGAAGGGAGGGGAGAGAGTGGAGAAGGTGTGGGGAGGTCCTGGTAGAGGCGGGGATGGGAATGGAGGTGTGAGTACGGGGAGGGAGTAGTGAGGGCGCCCGTCTGGCTGACGGAGTGGCAGGTGAGGTGGGAAGGGGGAAAGGAAAGGAAGAGGAATGATCGTATTGGGGCGAGGAGAGGAAAGGCAGGACAGCAAGGTGAGGGGAAATGGAATGTGGCACACACGGTAAGCAGCAGGGGGGCTGGTATAGGCGGGGAGGGAAGGGGTGAGTAGGGCAGTGGCGGGGAGAACTTGGAGGCACGGACGAGTCGAGCCGGGATTCGGCCTGAGCTGGCGGTGTGGGGGTGGCTAGGCCAAAGAAGGCAGGGCGTCCCGTATTGTCAGACTGAGGCAGGGAGTGGGGTGGGCAGTGGGGTTGGGAGAGAGGTGAGCAGAGCGACGCGGAGAGACGTGGGGAGAGGGGCGGGTAGAGGGGTTGGGAGAGGATAGGAAGGAGAGTAAAGTGAGGGGGAATGGAGGGCGGCAGAAAGCCAGTGATGTGAGTGCTTGTGGGGGTGGCTAGGCCAAAGAAGGCAGGTGTTCCTGTACTGCCAGACTGAGGCAGGGAGGGGGGTGGGTAGAGGGGCGGGGAGAAAGGTGAGCAGTGGCGGGAAGGGGAGGGGGGATAGTGGAGGGAAGACGGGTGGGCAGAGGGGCGGGGAGAGGAAAGGAAGGAGAGTAAAGTGTGGGGGAATGGAGGGCGGCAGAAAGCTAGGGATGTGAGTGCTTGTAGGGGTGGGGGTTGATTGAGGGCGGGGCGCGGACGGCCGAGCGGGGATTCGGCCTGAGCTGGTCGTCGGGCGGGCGGCGTGGCCGGGGTGGTGTTGGGAGGGGGCTGGCAGACGCCGGCGGAGCACAAAGCCCCTGCGAGGGGCAAGGCGGCGGGGCGCCCCTTAGGCTGCGGTCGGGGCTGCCGCCGCCGCCGCCGCCGCGAGCACCGTCTCAATCTGATTGCGCGCGCCCTCAGCCGCGGTCTCAGACGGCGACTCGGCCTCCCGCGCGGACGAGCGCAGCGCCGCGCAGATCGAGAGCGTCACTTCGACGCTTGTCTCCGTACCGCAGGGGTTGTGAGAAGTGTCGGAATTTACGGAGCCGTAACCCGCGGGTTCGAGCCCCACCTGAGATGGTGTTGCTTTGCCCTAGAATCCTTCTCTTATTTCGTACCATCACATACAAACTAGCTCTACATTCATAATGATTAATATTTATTCGTTGAATTGAATTGAATTGAATTGAATTTGCCTTATTTTACGTGGCGAGACTCGGGCCATCAGGCCCGCTCTTCCGTCTGACCACGCAAATTTCGCTACGCTCCTTTCATCAACTAGCAGAGAAAGGAGGTATTTCTTGGGCGAGAAACAGGCGATTTGAATTTAGCTCAGAGGCGTCATTTAGGCTTGAGGATCTTTTACATGCAAGTAAATCTACTAACATGGGACAGCCGGCTTTACTTCCCCTCCGAAGGAAGGCGTACGAAGGATTTTTTCGCCCTGAAAAATCCACGGCTTCGATCGGGTTTGAACCCGCCAACTTGGATACAACAGTCACTCTTGACGATTAACCTTGCCATTATTCATCCTGTGTAAGGTAATGGGGAAACAAAAATGCAGCTACAATGAAACAATTTATTATGATATCAACATTATATCAGATATAAGTACAGGACCGAAGTAAACATAGGACCGATTTTAATTAACAAGAATATTTGGAGAAAACTGTCTTCTATCAGAGATTTGTGCTTATGGTTTTTAATCAACCTTCGATTACGTTTCCCACAACGAAGTTCTTACCTGTGTATGTATTTTAAACATATTTACCGCTTTTAATGATCGCAGAACAATAATTTTCCGAGAGGGAAACAACATGTATAATGTTATAGATAAATCAAAATGTGTTTCAGTATGTAACAATATTATACAGTATATACATATTTATATTACCCAATAGAACTATAACTCAATGAGATGCATTAGACACACAAACAAAATATTGTAACATTTAAGGCTTTGGTTGGGATAGAAATAAAGCAGTGTTGCTGTTTTTAGTATAAAAATTGCTCATACTGATGTTGACTTGCTTACAGCAAGCTTCTATATGATCACACTAATACAATTCAGGCCCGCTTTCATAAATAAAAATCTTTGAAACTCGCTGTTGGCCACTCACCGACCTCGATTTCATAATCTTTGTGGCCTGTTCCAGTTGCCCTGTTTGCAAAGCCACAAGCGGTGCGCCTGTCGTGCGCTGGCGTGTGGGGACGGGTGGCGGCCGCCGTTTAGCTCCGGGAGATTTGCAGGCGATCGGCGCCGCGGGCGAGGGGCCATCGCCGCCAACGGCCGCGTAAATCTCACCGAGGCGTCGCCGGGGACGCCGAACGCTGAGGTCGGCTGGCGGCGCAAACGACGCGACACTTACCAGACCCCCGCTACAGTTCCTGACACCGTCCCTGCCCCACCACCTACCATCTTCGCTCTCTTCCAGCTCCGTTGCAGCCACTTCGCCTGGTTCCAACCCGTGTTCCCTTCCTCTTCCCCGTTTCCCACTCGCGTCCGTTCCAGTCGTGCTTCGCCCTTGATCAACGCCCGCTCCCGATCCTGAATCTGCTTCGCTCTGGCATTGGCACCAATCCCGACCCGATCCCTGCGCCCCTCTTCGCTCTTTTCCAGCTCCGTCCCGCCTCCTTACTCACTCCGTTCCGTTCCGACCCCCTCCTCCCTCTTCCTCGTCCGTTACGTCCCGTTCCGCACCGTTCACAACCCGCTCCCCGCCTCGCCCCTTCAATCTCCGCTCCTTCGCTTCCCTCCGTCTCGCCTCCGCACCCACTTCGCCCGTTCAGTCACGCTTTGCCCGTTTCAGTCATGATTAATACCCACTCCCGCCTCTGAACCCACTTTGCTCTGGCGCAGACATTGCTCGCGACCCGGTCATGCTTCGCTCCCATCCGTCACCGCTCTTTTTCAGTTCCGCTCCCCCTTCGCACTCGCTCCGCCGCGTCCCGCCCCCTCTTTCCTCTTCCCCTTTGATAATCGCGTCCGTTTCAGTCATCCTCCGCCCCTGCTTAACCCCCACGGTTACGGCATGTTTCGCGACCCGGTCCATGCCTCTTTACCTCAATCTTTGCTCCTTTCCACCTCAGACCCGTCTCTGCACACGCTTCGCCCACTCTCGCATCCTCCCACACCTTTTCTCTTTCTCTTTCCCACTCGCGTCCGTTCTAGTCATGCTCCGTTCCTGTTCAACCCCCAATTCTGGATTTGACTGGAATTTGACTGGACAGCTCCGTGTTCTCGCGCCAGACCCCGCCCGCCCCGCCGCTTCACCGCGCCGGCCCGTCTGCGCCTTGCAACGCCACTCCCGGTACCCCTCCGCCCACGCTCCGACATTCCTCTGCTCCCCGTTCCCGCTGCGCTCTCACCTCGCTAGCCCCCCCTCACATCAACCCCGATCCGCTCCCATCTACGATCCGATCACCCCCGTTTGGACTGGATTTCGTCCCCACTCTCACCTCCCTGCCATGCCGCAACTACCGTGCTCCGACCACTTTGCAAACTCGCTCCGATCACACTACCATCCGCCACCCCGCCCCCACCCCGCCCCCGCCCCCGCCCCCGCCCCGACCCCGCCCCGCCCCCGCCTCGACCCCGCCCGGACCCCGCCCCGACCCCGCCCCGACCCCGCCCCGACCCCGCCCCGACCCCGCCCCGACCCCACCCCGCCCCCGCCCCGACCCCGCACCGCCCCCGCCCCGACCCCGACGTGACCCCGCTCCGACCCCACCCTCACCCCGCCCCGACCCCGCCCCGACCCCTACCCGACCCCGCCCCGAAACCGCCCCGACCCCCGCCCCGACCCCCGCCCCGACCCCCGCCCCGACCCCGCCCCGACCCCGCCCCGACCCCGCCCCGACCCCGCCCCGACCCCGCCCCGACCCCGCCCCGACCCCGCCCTGACCCCGCCCCGACCCCGCCCCGACCCCGCCCCGACCCCGCCCCGACCCCGCCCCGACCCCGCCCCGACCCCGCCCCGACCCCGCCCCGAACCCGCCCCGACCCCGCCCCGACCCCGCCCCGACCCCGCCCCGACCCCGCCCCGACCCCGCCCCGACCCCGCCCCGACCCCGCCCCGACCCCGCCCCGACCCCGCCCCGACCCCACCCCGACCCCACCCCGTCCCTGCCCCGACCCCGCCCCGACCCCGCCCCGACCCCGCCCCGACCTCGACGTGACCCCGCTCCGACCCCACCCTCACCCCGCCCCGACCCCGCCCCGACCCCGCCCTGACCCCGCTCCGACAACGCTCCGATTTCCTCTACTGAGACTTCGTACCGAAACCCCGTTCCGAGGACACGAAAGGAGGTAAAAACCTCTTTCTAAACGTAGTCACTCACACCGTAGACGATGTGATTCAAACACTTAACTTCGGTAACGTATTCGGCAACCTATTGTTGATTCGTTTGGTAATTTGATTGCTTATCACTGACTTATAGCAATGCACGCACTGAACATGCTTGCTGTACGAGTTTACTTATCAGCATACTGAACTAGCTTGTCCCGTATTAGGGAGAATCCGGGCAATGTTATAGGGTTGGAGGAACAAACAAAAGTTGTAAATTTGAGATGAAAAAATCTTCTTTCGATGTGAATTACATTCAAGAAATACATTAATGTCTTTAGTGATCCCCCCGTTCGCCTGAAGGCGACATTGCTTCGATAGGAGACTAATACTGGAAACGGAGGAACTTCTGAAGTTAGGATTAAAGCTGTTACGCAGCATATTATATCGATTCAGTAATACTTCGATTTCTGGCAGAATAGGTTTCTTTTGTCGATTCTTTTGAAATTGCGTTTCTTATTTTCTAAATGACTTGAAACTAAGGAGAAAAAGGCAAGGCACAATAAACTGAATGTCAGAGAATTATTTGTTAAGACGATATACAACTTAGAAGAATTCAGATACCTTAATTGGTAACAAAAAAATAAGTATTTTATGCAAATATAAAAGTAGCAATATCCAATACTTTTCTTTCTTTACTGTATATTAATATTCTATATCATGTTTTATATATGTTTTGAATTAATATTCATATTTCTTTTTATCAACGAATGAAGTTCATTTCATTTGAGTTCATTTTGAAGGCAAGGTATTTATTAAAAGCGTAATGAGGGAGTTCGTGGGGGCGCAAATGGCCTCTACTTCTACAAATAAATCCTTTTTGCGAAATATAAAGAATGATATGTATCCGACATTTATTTTGCATGATGACATTGCTAATTCTGATGGGTAGAAATGACATTTCAAAATGCTTTAGTAATGGGCATCAGTAATGTATTTACGTTGTACCGTGTGATAAATGTCACATTTATCGCATTGGGAAACGCGAGCAACGTGTAATTAAAAGTCTCTGTAGAAATGAATTTTAAACACACTATTTTTAGTTAATTTCCATTTTTGATGCTCCTGGAAAGAAAAGAATGTTGGCAGCTTGTAATATTAGAGATCAGATAATTTTTATCACAAAACCATTCTTATCTTTTTAATGAAAAAATTAACATCTTCAGAATGTTTATTTAAATTAAATATTATTAAAATTTATTTGAATTTCTTATTTCGTATAAAAATGTCTTTATTAAGAAAAGAAAACTAAGTGCAAAATGCTAAGAACAATTCGTTTTCTTTTGCACTTCAGGCGAGATGACAAAAAAGTACCCAATTGCGATTATGCCCCAAAAAAATAGGTTTTCGTGATAGATGTAGAGATAGATAAGATAGGACGTGGCATATGGTGTACAGTGCATGTTGAAGTTGGTCTTATTATATGGGCTGTCAGATATTCACAGAGTTTCGTAAGTGTAACTAGTGACGTTTTTTAAATGACATATAACTCATGCCATGATGTGAAACGTATGTGATATGGGCGGACGTCTTGAGTGACATATGATGTGCAATTAATTTTGTCAATAGCAGTTGAGTCAACAACGTATCGCGTGTCAAGTAGCATTCTGACCTAAGAGACAAAAGGTGTTAATTGCAATATTTGCATCGTAGATGTACTGATTCAGTAAATATTCATACTTATATATTGGGACAGCTGAAATATATCCGCTAGTGAAAATAACGAACGAAACGCATTGGGTTTGATTTTAAACCGTCAACTATTGGATTTAGTAAGTTTTGCATTCATTGACATGTTGCGTATAATGGAGTACACAGAATGTGTGCCGATGATTTTGAGAAATTTACTAGTCGTAAACGTAGTTACTCATCTAAATAACATGATTGCTGCATCAACAGAAATGTGAACATAAAAATGTCCATCTTTTGTTAATCGCTTCTTTTAAACAACATTAATTTGGATGTTGTTTTTCAGACATATTCTTTGCGTACTCAAACACATTTTTGTTCTGACAACACTTCAACCTTCCTGATTAAAAGGGGGCCATTTCAATGTTTGGTCAATGGATCGTCAACTCGACGGAAAATATGTTCCTGAGATGAAAAGTCAACGTAGATTGCAAAACGCAAAATAGATGGCGCATGGCTTGGATACCCCTGCTTCTAATGATCAATCTGGCGAGCCAGCCAACCAAAGCAACAAGAGGTGGGTTTGACATTTGTGATGCAACACATGCCGAAGTATAAACAGCAGGCACACATGCACTAGAACAAGAAGCAAATAGCATTAATGTTAATGGCACTGTATTGCACTCCTGGCATAATCACTAACTGCAGTCGATAATGGCACGTAATAGAGTGAACGCACTTACCGGCTCCACGATGTCAACGTGAACTAATAGTCTTAAGACATGTATATTTCGAGGTACAGCAAATGGAACGTATTCAGGGAGATTACGTGACCTCTGATAATTTATGGCTTGAAATAAAAAAGGATGTACTCCCTATTTTCATACTTTCCAGAAAAATGAGTTTATATATACGTTAAACGTAACGGCACACATGACTCCTGCCATTTATAATCACCCCATAACACCATCAAGAAATTTGTCTGGACTTTGGTTTTTATTTATGTTATAGAGCTTGATTCATTCATCATTATTCTTCCAAAATGTAAATTTAACAAATATGGTATTTATATTCCTTTTTATTTCAAGTCTTCATTTGCCAAACAACTCTTGAATAAAAATGCTACAACACGCAGTAGATCAATTTGATCAACATACATTGCTTAGGCATTTAATAAACGCAAATAAAAACACGGTAGACCAAATTTGCGTGGACGAAAAAATACATTTTAGTCTAGAGGTAAACCAAGAGACAATCTAACGATTTGCTCTACGTAACAAGAGAAATTGAACAAAAAACCAGAAGAAGATTAATTGGCGATCATTTCTAGTCACGCACTAGACGGTACTCTGCTTGGCTGTCCGGGAAACTGACGTTGCACCTACAGTCACTCTCAAAATTATTTAAACATCTGCTAATTTCAAGAACTTTAGCCACATGTTTATGCAAATCATTATTGCATTTTAATTCAGTATAATTTAGGTAAATGGGAGTTAGACACGAAAATAACGAAAACGACTTCCTATAAACATATTTCCACGGAGTAAAATGACCTTTTAGTCATCAGTTATATAAATCTGTGACCTAAAAGCTATTCGGATAGAGCGCGACTGTACTGAAATATCAGTTCTTTAAATATAGAAAGAAACCGTTTTCGAGATATAGCAAATGGAACGTATTCAGGTAGATGTCTTGAACTTTGATAATTTAAGGCTTGAAATAAAAAAAGGATATACTCGCCATTTTCATGCTTTGATAGTAGTGATCTAGTGGTCGTATAATTTGTCTACCTCTACACCAGACGGTAGACCTCCCTCTCGAACCTCCCAGCTGAAGTGTCAACCGAAGTGCCGAGTGAAACGCCGGACAATTAGCGTTAACGATGTTGACGATTAACGATTTTGTTTACTAGATGACGCAAGCCTTAGCTCCCCGCAACAAACGCCTCATTTACCTTCTACAAGTGTAGCTGGCAGCAAATGAAATCTCGGTATTGGCAGTCGGTATTAGCACATAATAGAGTGAACACATTTAGCGGATCGACGATGTCAAAGTGAACTAATAGTCATAAGACATGTATATTTCGAGATATGCTAGCAGCATAGCGAGAAATAGAACATATTCAGGGAGATTACTTGACCTCTCATAATTTAAGGTCTGAAATAAAAAAAGATGTACTCGCCATTTTCGTACTTTCGAGAAAAATGAGTTTATATATACGTTAAACGCATCGGCACACACGACCCCTACCATTTATAATCACCCCGTAACACTATCAATAAATTCGTCTGGACTTTGTTTCTTATTTATGTTATAGGGCTTGTTTCATTCATCATTATTCTTGCAAAAATTAATGAGGTATTATAAAAAGAACACTGTACGGTAACGTGTGGTACGTGGAAAGCATCTTCCTTGCCCTACCCTCACCCCTCTCTCGCTCACACACACCACTGTACTATTACACTTGTCTCTAGACAATCGGGAGCTTAGAGCTTGTCCAGGCTGGGGCAGTGCCCCGCTGGGGATGCTACCAGATGGTAGAAATCACCCTAGAAACCGAGATGTAGGTCGGCGCTGAATCTGACCAACCAGCGGGAGGAACACTGCCTCCTCCAGGATTAAAACATTCACTTCGTGAACTAAACAAATGACAATAACCGTTGACGTGCTCGCGTATATGAATCAAACATTGGCTTGCACAATACACTGCTCACCGGAAAACCGGCCGGTAGACGCAATCCAGGGAACAAGGCGCATGCACTAGATGGTGCAGAGCCTGTCTACCCCTGCGCCAGTCGCGCCACCTGCCGCGCCGACCAACCAGCCAGTCGGAGGCCCGAAGAACGTCAATAGCGGGGAAATGGCGAGCGATTAGCGCCAACGACCCCATCGCCGTTCATCACGGCCGTTGCCACGTACGATTCGGCGCATAAATTTAAGTGTATGCGCGACGGCGCCGCCGCCCCCACCCTCACAACCGCCACCGCCGCCACCGCCACCGTCACCGCCGCCGCCGCCACCGCCGCCACCGCCGCCTCCGCCGCCACCGCCGCCTCCGCCGCCTCCGTCGCCACCGCCGCCACCGCCGCCGCCATCGCCGGCGCTTCGGAAGCGGATATGTATTTTTTTTATTTGCCTTCTCCCGCGGGCTTCGCCAACGCGGGCGGCGTCGGTGGCGGCGCCAGCAACAGGTTAGTTGGCCGGCGCGCCACCAGAGGGCTCCGCGAGCGGCGCGTAATCTGCCTGCTAGTTGCGTCAGGTGATGGATAGCGCGGGCGCAGATTGTGTATAATTATGTGCGAGCCCCGTCACGATGATGGGGCTATCAATGATGACGAATCACTATTTCAGTAAGCCTGCAGCGGGCGCGCGGGCTACCCGCGGAGAGGTGTGGAAGGAGAGGGGGCGTGGGGGGGAGAGGGGAGGGGATAGAGGGGTCAAGTGGGCGGAGTGACGAACCAGATGCGTCCTAGTGCACGGTGTTTCTGCAAGCGACTGTTTTAACAAGCTAAATTCACCACGTACTAAAGATGACTGGAAGTAATCACAGACTTCCTGGCTTTCCTGTTGTTTAATTCTATTATTTTTAAAAGAGTTTAATTAACATGTAGTATCTCCTATCAAATAACATTTTTATTTTGCTAAGGGAGACAATTACGGATATGAAACTTACAGGACATATGCAACTTCTATGACAAATCATTTCATAGTTTATCGGAGGGTCTCATACACGCTTCCTAAACAAGTGTCCTTGCACGAATTTAGGCAAACATGAAGAATGTTATCTCACAGGTGCGTCTTGAAAAACTTTGCGAAGGGGTATAACTTCGATGACAATGTATGATTAAATCTTTTTGGCATAACAAGCCGATTTGGTTTCGAAACAAACGACAAAAACACACATTTATGAACTATTTGGAAGTGAAGTTTATAAAGAATAAATTGCCACATCCGTGCAAACAGCACTGATGATGTAACACAGTAATTTTTAATATACCTAGTAATACTACAACAGCATACACTTTTTCGCAATATTTGTAATGGACACGCAATATTATAATACTAATACACTCGTACAGGAAATTAATTAAAATAACTAGTTGTGGAAAACAGATTTCAAATGAAGATCTGTCTGTAAATATCGTAGTTGTGAAAGGCACTGAAATAAATTTAAACGTTTGTAATTTTCTATAATGTAGAGTAAACTTCTTTTTACTATGTATAACTCTCCGTATATACATAAGTTAAATACTATGTAGACAGCAGAGGGCTATTGAACCTTTCTTATACCTTTAATGGGAGACAACTGTTCACTAGCAAACATAGTGACGTGACCTGGAAAATAAGCGACTGATTCAAATTTCAATTTATATACTATAACTTTAGAATCACTCTGCGAAACGTAAATAAAACATAATCGTAAGTACACTAAAAATATTTCAAACTTGTACACTTCGAACTTGATATCACAATGGTTATGACAGATCTGGGCACTAGCTTTCGAGTGTCTCCCATTATATCACTTAGTGTCTATATGTGAAAGTAAAAACCAGTTATTAATATTACTAACTGTGGTAATGAATGACGAATTAAAACGTATCATACGTCAAACTTTATTGTATACATCTGCAACATGGGTAAGACGAGGAAACACAAAACCATTAACCGACGGAAGCACACACAATCACCAGATCAACATCCATAAAACAATATTCGAGACATTAATTGGAATAGCCAAAACCGTTACGTTATTATACTGAGCAGAATGCACAAAATAGCTGTGTTTCTCGAACGAGAATAAATTTCAATGTACGAAGTAGACAGAACTCGGCCAATTTCACCTCGTCTCCGGTGTTACGACCATCGGTGATTCTAAATAATGGCTTAGCAATCGCAATGATTTGGGAAAATCGCTCTTCTACCCATTTAACCACCTCCCACACAAAACAAAGATACGATGCTTCATTATGTTAACATTTAGTTATTTGACTTAAAGTAATAGGTCATGTCTTCAACATTTCTAACAATGTTTAGAGATGATAGTTAATCAGTTTAAATGTCACTCTCCTCAAAAGGGATTACGAAACTAATAAAAAAAGTCCTGGCACACTAGGTTTACACTACTAATTAAGAGATGTGTCAGTACTCATGTTATTCAATGTAGTACATGTAACAACAAAGACTTTAATTAGAGGTAAATGAATAGATCCGATGTCGCTTTCTTAAGTACACTTTCTTGCTTAACAAACAGCCAAGCTTTTACAACGGTAAGAAAATAACTGGCAATTTCTTAGAGTATTGAAAGGTTTTTTCTACTCAAATTTGAAGTTGGATATTTTAAGAATGTTTGTATCGTAAGATCCTTATACGATAAAACTTTCTTTTTTAATAATATTCCTAAGGCTTTAAAATAAGTTACTTATATATCATTGAAATTGTTTAGTGGAAAACAAAAATCTCGTTGATGCATTCGCGATGTGTATTAGTTTTGTAACGGACGTATTTGTAATTTCTATACTCCTTTCTGCAAAAATATCTTGTATTAATGTTCTTTTTTGTATTCTTTCAATGAATGACTGCAAACAAATAAGCGATGTTTTTCACGAATTATTCGTATCATGTTTTGGGGTCAAGAAGTTGCGTATTGAATTAACGTTTTGTATCTGTTCAGTGTAGTTTCATTTATCGTTATGTTCGATGGCCAGATATTGCAGGAAGTTCCGAAGTACTATTTTAAACGGAAGTTGAGTTCATCGAAGTGTACCCTTAAAAGGTTACGGGGCGCTGGGATAATGGATGGTGCAGATGCGAGGGTCTCTCGACGTCGCCAGGTCATAAAGCGTGTCACGAGCGCGAGCTGTCAACACCAGCTCCAAGAAGTCAGAAGCGTTAAAAGGAGCTCGAGGGGGAGAAGACGCTGCAGAAAGGCATAGAGACAAGAGAGAGAAAGAGTATCTTGAGAGCACATTTTGTTGGGTCTGGAAATATACATGTGAACCGTATACTGTGAACCGAGGACCAGTACTGTTTTTGAAAGTGCAAACGTTCCCTAAATTGCACTGGGTAAAACCAACGTCTGAATTAAAAATGTCACGTGTGTTTTACCTAATAATGAATGAGGGTCATTGAGCGACATCATCAGTCCTTTACTCATATTTGAACAATCTATTAAAATATTTACGTCTCTTCGTGTATTGTAACCTTAGCACTGGGTTGTGTTATACATACCCTGTTAACCTACGCTTCTCTTTATAGTGGCATGCAAGGTGTATCGAAATTAGACGTCAAAACTTTTTGATGTTCATCATAAAACAGATGCAAAGAAAAATGCATGTTAAACTTGACCAGGGAGGGATATATTTGCGAAGATTTCAAATCGTGTATTTGCTTGGCGCACGCCTCCACGGCAAGTGTCATTGCCACGACTATAGAGTTACTCGACCTATAGTAACGCAATAGGTTAGTGCAATCCGAAACTCTAGAAGTGCTAACATTCCAGAAATTTGTATATTTGTATATAGCAAATGCAATTATCAAAATTGCTGTTCAGATGAGAGATATTTTTTAAATGAATTCTCTTCTTCAAAACGAATTCTTTAAATAATGAAATAATGTATAAAATGTGTTAAAAGTAAAAAATGAGTGAATTGAAAAAATGTTTTTTCAATTAGAGAACCATAAATTGATTAATTTTTGTTTAAATGAATATATATATATATATATATATATATATATATATATATATATATATATATAGAAAAAATGAAATCATTACCCTAAACAGATTTTAAAATAATATTTTTTGAAAGTTAACTTCAACACAGATTGAAAGTAGGATTTCTAGGTACACAAAACATTTGTATAAACATTAATATTATAACTACTATTTAGCTAAGCAGAAGTTCACCACCGTATATGGACATTTCCATATACGACGTTTCTATTATCTTCTTTCAGACAATTGATCTTCGGCAGCTGTGCCACTAACTATTTTTCACTGTGCTTCTATCTGAAGTCAGGTGATACAATGGTTTCACCATGCGTGTTAGCAATGCATTAATATCGTTTTTGTCTTTTTAAACTTAAATGTATTTTTGTGATGTGACTGTGTCAATTTCAATTCGTGAAATGAACACAAATATTATTGTAAACGTCACACAAAGTTAAAAATACGGAAATATGCAGTGGTATGAATGGTTGCTTTCGTAGTACAATATTTCGAAATGAAGTGGACATATATTATTGATACCAAATATGCTATGTAGATTCTGAAATGAATTGCAATAGAATATGAAAATGACACCCTAGTCGATCGTGGTAAAGCAACGCCCGAAGTCTAATTTATATCAAAAAACCAACTGGTGAAGTTTAGACGTTGTGTTTAGTAGTTCTCAACAGCGCATTCTTTATCTCGTTTTTTCTCATTATTTGTAACTTTTACAATTAAAAAAAATAGTGAGTTCAACAAAAATTAGATCTGATCCATTTTTATTAACGTATTTATTTTAGTAACTATTTGAAGCCTTTTTAAGAAAATAGGGTTTTTAATTGATTTTTTTTTCACGCAAAATTACTCTACAATATTTTCGAAAGAATGGGCGTAACTTTATTTGAAATCTTTCTTTAAAGAACAGATTTCATTAAGAACAAAATCTCCATCTTTAATATTGTACTTCTAGAAAAAGGCCAAAAGATTTCAAATTTGAAATTTTCAAAAATTTAGGTTTCAACAAAAATGGTGCCTTCAACATTTTTATAAGAGCACTTTGCTCTATACAAAGAAACTATTTATTTTAAATATTTAGAGCCATTCTTGAAAAAAAATTGTTTTCATGCTTCGGTGAAATTACCCTCAAAAATCAAAATATTATTTTATAATAGCAGGGTCTCATGTCCATTCAGATCGACAAAATCTCCATATTTAATATTGTAGTTCTAGAAAAAGGCCAAAAGATTTGAAATTTGAAATTTTCAAACATTTAGGTTTCAACAAAAATGGTGTCTTCAACATTTTTATAAGAGCACTTTGCTCTATACAAAAAAATTATTTGTTTTAAATATTTAGAGCCATTCTCGAAAAAAAAATTATTTTCATGCTTCGGTTAAATTACCCTCAAAAATCAAAATATTATTTTATAATAGCAGGGTCTCATGTCCATTCAGATCGATAAAATCTCCATCTTTAATATTGTAGTTCTAGAAAAAGGCCAAAAGATTTGAAATTTTCAAACATTTAGGTTTCAACAAAAATGGTTTCTTCAACATTTTTATAAGAGCACTTTGCTCTATACAAAGAAACTATTTATTTTAAATATTTAGAGCCATTCTCGAAAAAAAATTATTTTCATGCTTCGGTTAAATTACCCTCAAAAATCAAAATATTATTTTATAATAGCAGGGTCTCATGTCCATTCAGATCGATAAAATCTCCATCTTTAATATTGTAGTTCTAGAAAAAGGCCAAAAGATTTGAAATTTTCAAACATTTAGGTTTCAACAAAAATGGTTTCTTCAACATTTTTATAAGAGCACTTTGCTCTATACAAAGAAACTATTTATTTTAAATATTTAGAGCCATTCTCGAAAAAAAAAATTATTTTCATGCTTCGATTAAATTACCCTCAAAAATCAAAATATTATTTTATAATAGCAGGGTCTCATGTCCATTCAGATCGATCAGGAAATATATTTTTGGAGAAAGCAGTTTGACGGTTTAGGCACTAGTGTTGACTAGAGTCGGCCAGACCGACAGACGAACGCATTGACACGATTTGCTGTAAATCAGTTTTTCTGTATCGCGAGTTAAAAAAACGTACATTCCACCTACAATTTTAAGAAGTATTTTTATGAATTAGATACAACGTTTATTCTTCTTTTGTTGATATCAGGGGCTCAAAAAACGAGTTTTTTTTCACGAAAAATCACTGAGGTTGGATGACAATATTTTATCTTTACTACATAAGTACATGGTAGGCGAGATAATAAAATATACTTTACTTATATTACACATGGAAAAATACACATACATTATACAAAAACAGAGAACATAAACGCCGCACAATTTCCTAATATTGTCCAGTGGTCTTTAATCGCTATTTCTCCAAAATCCTCCGTTGAAGTCTGAGCTTCGCCTGCGCATACCTACGTTTCTCGTGCGATTCTGCGTTTCTCGCCCACGCCAACGCCCACTCCGTTGGCCACGCCCTGGGCCAGGGCTTTTCCGTGGCTCTGTGGCGTCGCCCTGCAATTCCACCGCGCGACACCGAAGCCGCCGTCGCTCAGTGGTCCGGAATATGCAAAGAACCTGCATTGACGAAGGGCTTAAAATACCCGCAATATACACTTTAATACCTAGTCAGTGGTAAGCGGGTTCTGTATGCCTTCTTAAGTTTGGAGATTCACGAGTCAAAGAATATTGATAACATAGGAAGTAGGTATACGGGAGGATCACGAGATAATCGACTGGTATTTGAACCACAGTTCTAGACGTTGGAAAGCTAGCGACTGAGCATTTAACAAACGCTTTTCTTCAATGGATCGTTAAAAAATATAACGTATGCAAGACACATCCAGTCTGCATCGTTGGTACAGAGGACTGGAAAAGACAAAAATGTGGTGTTAGGATTTGCGTTCCACGTACGGCGAATAGATGTTTTCACCTTACGACTGTAGCATGGTTAGCTCTCAGTTGACTTTGTATCCTTTAACCATCATTTCACACATCATCCCTTAGACTATCAGTCATCATATACAATTTCCTGCTCTACTTTCATTAGTGAAAGGTAACGGTAAACCACAAGTGTAAGTAAAGCACAACTCAGCCGCTGTCTGGAGAAGAATTCCAGCAGCCGGCTGCTCTGATCGGAAGTTTTCAGAAATTTATTCGATGAAAACAGGCAAATGCAAGAGCATTACTCTAAAAAAATCGGTTACAGTCAGCGGGCGACCTTTCCTACATTTTTCTTGTCCTATCCTCTTTCCTCACACCTACATGCAATACTCTACCACACAAATCGCAACACTGAACGTGAGGTTAGAGCAAGCCCTCTCCGGAGCAGGGCACTCACTGGTGAGATACCTGGACGTGTAGTTCGACGCCGGATCTCACCTTCAGTGGGGAATGAAAAAACGACACCTCATTGGATACAGAACTCAGCACGGGAACGGAAGGAATGACAACAGCAGTTGGCGTACCCAGAAACATCAAGTACTGGGAGAGGTGACTCAGAGCATTAAGCAATTTCACTGCCTCTTCCTCTGATCAGGAATTCGTAGATTCGAATCTCTACGATGGCACATTTTCGAATCTCTACGGTGGCCCGGTTTTGAAACTAGCTACAAAGCAGGGTCGAAATGAGTCACTAACTAGAGTAGAAGTTTAGCGGCTGGTTGCTCTGATCGGTAGTTTTCCGTGGTTTCTCCGATCACCACCAGGCGAATGTCTGTGCAGTACCCTAATAAACGGGTTACGAATTGCGCATGATCTTCCATTTCCATGACCTATCATCACCATTTATTTTACACACACCTGCACATCACTCCACTCCAGACATATGGGGAGACCAGTCGACATCTTAGAGCCCTTTTCCGGCTGATGCGGTGCCCCGCTGGTGGGAGATACCTGGTTGGGGAAGCACCCACTAACCGACGGTAAGTCGCCGGTGGACCTCTCCATCCTTCGTGAGAATACTACCTCTACCTCTAGAGGGGAAAACATGAACTATACTTACGGGACTAACGACCTTGGTAGTTGACGCATCCGAAATCACTAACAACCAACCATCGGGGCCTGACCTTACTTTTCACCAGGGAAGAAATACACCACTGAATACAGTATTCACCACACGAACGGGACAAATGACCATAGCGGTAGGCGTACCCCGAAACATTAATCAATCTGTCAATCACTCAATCATTGACGTCGGTTAGTGGGTGCTTCCCCAACCAAGTATCTCCAACCAGCGGGGCACCGCACCAGCCGGAAAAAGGCTCTAAGATGTCGACTGGTCTCCCCATATGTCTGGAGTGGAGTGATGTGAAGGTGTGTGTAAAATAAGTGGTGATGATAGGTCATGGAAGTGGAAATGGAAGATCATGCGCAATTCGTAACCCGTTTATTAGGGTACTGCACCGACATTCGCCTGGTGGTGATCGGAGAAACCTGCTTCTCAACACTTTCCAGTTCTACTCCCCATCACTACGGAATTTTCGAAGTGAATCAGCTTGTGTTTCAATATAAAGCTTTTTTTCCTTTATCCGATTTTCGTCGCACGTTCTACACGCTAGTTTAACTTGACTGCTCGAGCCACGCCTTTTGCGCGCGGCGGGTCGCGTCGCGGCCCACTGTGCGTCGCGGGGCGGATTCCTGGCGGCGACCGCGCGCTCGCAATTTGCGCCCCGAGGCCGCCTCACAACGCGCGCGCGCTCGGGCACGCGTTCGCGTGCATACCTCCGCCCCCCCTCCTCCTCACTCCCCCGCCACCCCCTCCCCGCGTCGTGCCTGCGCCGACGCACGCCTCACGCGGGCTTTTTGCCTCCGCGGCCGCGTTATTTTTATTGTATTTTTACGTTCGCCCTCTCGTTTGTCTGCGCCTAATGCACGCTGATGTCGCGCCCGCACGCGAGAGGCCCTGTGGGCGGCGGGCGGCTGTGGGGGTGGGGGTGGGGAGCGAGATAGGCGGGTTTGATGGGGATGAGGTGAGGCGCGGGTCATAACAAAATGGGTTCAGTGTGAGGAGAACATACGGAACAGATGAGTGAAGATTTGAAAAGTGTGTGTGTGTGGGGGGGTGAAGGTGGGGACAAACGAATGGAAGACTTTTTGACGAGCTCAGGGGAGGAAGTCGGCTGTAAAAGCAACGGAAGAAGATGAAAAACAAGAAAAAGAAGAAAAGAAATTTAAAAAAATGCTTGAGGTGGAAGGTATGGTGGTACGAAAAAGAATATGAATGAGGAGAAAAATAAATATGAGTATAAGAAATTGATATGGTTATGGAGAAAGAGAAACACAAAGTACAAAGGAGAGCTAGATTTAGGGTGCGATGTTTCTTGAAAATCTCAGCTCCGAAAAGAGAAAGTGTAAAAAATTCAGTTGCACAGCACTGATGTACACTGAAAACGAGAGTGACGATGACGTTACGAGGTGAGAGGCAAAACTAATCGTGAGACGAGAAAATCTAGTGGCGAGAAAGATTCTTGGCATAGGAGAGCGGAAGAAGTTTGTTATCAAGTGCGAATGAATTCCAATGAAAGTAGAAAACGCGTTGTCCTGGTGGAGCAGATGGAACGAATAGGAGAATAAGTTTAGTTATTTATTGTATTGGAAATAAAACATTAAGTTGTGTGAAGAATGGATTGCGTAAGGACACGGCAGGCAGAAAAATAGAAGAATATTAGAATAAGTATTGAATAAGCATTACTCTACTACAAAATGAAAGGGGTAAGAAATTATAAGCTGGAAATCAAACATATTAGCTGCAAGACTCGTTGTTAAGCGTTTTGAAGGTGTGTATCTCAGGATTTATCATATTGTGATGTGAAATTTACAATTAGAAACTTACAATTATTTAAGTGTACTTAATATTCCTTGGTTCCACATATGTTTTCTATATGTTAAAAAATTGAAATTAGATTAAGGGATCTTTTGAAACAAATCAGAAATACACTGTAGTCAATACTTTTTGATATGTTGTTTCACACATGCCATTGACTGTGTGCTTAGACAATGTGTGTTGGTGGCCCGAGGTGATCAGAGAAGCGGTAATCGTATGGGCGAATTTGCAGAAGAAGTGAGCGTGTGCGTATTGCGAGGGCGTGGGCGAAGGCGGGCCACCATCAGCAAGGCCCCGCCTCGCCATGCCCCGCCCCGCCCCGCCCACGCCCGCACCGAGCCACCAAGTGGCGTTTCGTGTCGGCACAGCTTTTGCATCGCTTCTTGCGCTCGTTGCTGCGCCATTGTTCTGTCATCAAGCTCTCCGACCCCTGCGCGTCCCGCGTAATACGCCTTCCCGCCCTCCCCCCTCACTCCTTCACCTACGCCCCCTCCTCGAAAAAGGGGAACGAGGAGGAGGGATCCTGGATTGTAGCGCACGCTATGCAGCGCAAGACCTACTCCTCTCTGCAAAAAAACGCAATGTGTCCCACCCGGGCTCAGCTTCATTCAAAGAGAATATTATTGCGTCTTTGATCAGCACATTCGCTTGAACCCGCACGCTTCCGGAAAGCGTGTTTATGCATTTCTGGTTCTTCGTTGGGTGTGGCAGCTCGTTCTCTTCACTGCTGTTTGAGGAAATGGGTGGTGGAGGGAGAGGTGGAGGGGGAGGGGGTGAAAGCCACAAGAACGCCAACTGAGTGGCAAAAAAGGGGACCGGGAACTCAAAGCATTTCTCTCGAGACGACGGCATTCAATCACTCCAAGAGCACCCAGAAACACCGAGTGTCACTTGTTAACAGAAACGTTGTTTTTTTTCGGGGAAAATGAAATCGTAGCTATTTATTTCGTGAAACGCTACAATGATTGTTTTAATGAGCGGTTTAGCTAATGCGACCGCAATATTTCCACATGTCTGCACGTATTTTAGTGCAATAGAAAACGTACTTTTCATTACTTTTACAGAATTTCATTTTGTTTTTTGCATACATTTACAAAATTGTTTTGTTTCTTGCTTCAACTATTCATCAAAATTGTATATTACTAGAAAACGAATCAATATAAATATTATTTACAGTTAATCATAAACTGTTTTCTAAAAATACAAGAAATGGTTATCGTATTTTCTTTTGAAACGACTTTACGAGCCGTAAATCAAAGAGTACCATATAATATTCAAATAACGTTTCTAAAGATTTTAACACAAAGTATTTTCAACAGATTATAATCTGAGAAAAATACTGCTGCTTTTAAATGAATACTATAAAACTAAAATTGCATAATCTGAACTTTCGAAAAATGACCTGGACTATATTTATATTTGATGTTCAAAAATATTAATATTTCAAAATATTTCAACTGTAACTGCAAAGTCGTGATTTTATTAGTGTAATGATTAAAATATGAAGTTTATATAACTAAATTAATGCATTCAAACCCGGTCAAAGTCATCGATTTTTAAGTGCGGCAAACCCTTTGTACTCCTTTGGAATGTAAAAACGAATGCGGCTGCAAATATGCGACATGTAATACAACCTCAAGTCTAAACGACGCTCCTGAACAAATTATAATCCTTCAGAAATATATCTGTTTGCTACTAAATGGTATTAAGACAACAGACCTGTTCTATACCACGCGACCACTAAAACTGTTAAAGGATACATCAAATGGCTGATTAGGAGATCGAGATTATTCCAGTGATAACGGTAAAGGGCATCGGCATTAAGAGCACTGCAGATTAGCCAAGCAATAAAGTCAAAATATACCAAACCTATGTTCTTGGACAGGGTTGTCAGATTAGGTGGAATTCTGCTGTTTGGGCTGGAAAACGGTTCTCTCTTGCAGGACACAAATTGATTTCGCAGAAATGCATAAAACATGAGTGGTTTTGGACTGGTTTTCAGATTACGATTTTCAAAAAGCAACCGTAACAACGTTGACAGTGAGTTTGATTTTTTAGAGTTTTTTTTACATTATACATAATTTCTTTAAATTCATTTGTTAATTAGTTAAAATTTACTTTGAGAAGTGAGTAATGTTGGTTTTTAAACATCTAGTATAGGGTGTGTTCTGAAAGTCATACTTATTTGCGGAACACAACGTGAATATATAATATATCAATCACATTGACAGCACTTGGAGTTGATTTTAGAACACGACTTTGGAAGTATAGTTTCACTGCCAACATATTTTTTAAGCTATAGGGAACAAGCATATGTAAGCGCATATATTTAAGATGAGCAAGGAAAGTGAAAATAGGAAAGTGAGGAATTTATCCCTTACAGTATTCCTTAAATTATTTTATTCCTTAAAGTATTCCTCTCATCTGCTGTAATCACAAAATAGTAATAACTAGTTATTAAATATTAATATATAACTCATTATTTCGAAAGGTATAAGTTTTTACATAAATATTATCATTTATTACAATTTTGACAAAACAAAAAGTGAACCAAATCAAGCATTTCATAGGGTCATTATCTCCAACAAAACTTATAATACAATTATTTTAATGCGAATTCAAATTTCCCGCTTGGAATGTTGGATTTTTCTTATCGGGTGGAATTTGGCGGATTTTTGTAGGAAGCGTGTGGCAACCCTGTTATTGGAAAGTGAGGCGCTGGAACAGCAATCAGATATAGAGCAGAACTGTAAACACCCTGCGGCGTATGGGGTGGAGGTACAAAGCGACTGAGGCGCTAGTACTGGCAGGGGTGTGGGGTGAGGGTGACGGAATCGATAATAACGAGGATGAGGGCGATTGATTGAATTGAACGATTGAACGACTGAAGGATTGAACGACTGAACGATAGAACGATAGAACGATTGAACGATTGAACGATTGAACGACTCAACGACTCAACGACTCAACGACTCAACGACTCAACGACTCAACGACTCAACGACTCAACGACTCAACGACTCAACGACTCAACGATTGAACGACTGAATGATTGAATGATTGATGTTTCCGGGCACATATTTTGCTATGGACGTTAAACATGTCGGTGTAGTGAATGTTTAATCTCGAGAGGTGGCGATGTTCCTTCTCCGTAGGATGCTGAGACCTGACGATGACCAACGATTCGGAAGATTTCCCATTCAGGTATCTCCCCCCTCGGGGCTCCGATGCAGCCGGGACACGCTCTAAGCTCACTACGTACAGTAGAGTTGTGCACGTAAGCATAAGAGGAGTGGATAGGACAAAAAAGATAGACAGAATAGAGATCTAGGGACAAGGAAGAGAAAGAAATGAACGGGTGCAGTCCTTTGGCCCATTTTTTAAGGCACTGGTCCGACAGGTGTCTGGTGTTGATCGGAGAAACCATCGAAAGCTACCGATAAGAGAAGCTGGGAATTTTACTCCAAGCAGTGAGTGGTAGAGTTCCATCTAGATGATTCCTGATGGTGGGGTCGAAAATTCAACACAGTCGGCACTCAAACCCTTGGACCTTTCGGCCAAGGCCGCTGCAGAGCCTGCGGCAATGCTGCCTCAGAGCGAAACGCAGCCGGTGGGAAGAGCACGCGGACGCGATCGGGGTCGAGGAGGCAGCGGTGTTGGGAGCGGAAGTGGAGGCAATGGTGTCAGAGAAGGTGTGGGCAGCGTTGGGCGGCGGGGTCAGGTGGGAGGTGGGCGAGACAGGCGAGGGAGCAAGCGCCATCTCAACCACACTGAGGCTCGGCCCGGCCCAGCGCCCTTTCCGCGCCCGGGAGTTTTTAAAAGTCTCCAAGATGTAATTTGACAGAGAACGCGACAGGTCGGCGGGCGCGGCGCCCTGCGGACGCCCCACCGCGCTCCGTGCTCCACTCGCCGCCCTTCGCCCGCGACCCCACCCCAACCCCACCCCCACCAGCAGCTCGCCGCACCCCCGCGCGCAAGAAATGGCGCATCGTCGCCATTCAATGCGCAGGCGAACGACGGCGGTGGCGATTGATTGGTTAATTCATTAATAACAACAATAACAACAATAACAATAATAACAATAATAACAACAACAATAACAACAATAACAATAATAACAATAATAACAATAATAACAATAATAACAATAATAACAACAATAATAACATTAATAATAACAATTTCCGGTCTGGATAGCCGTAGCCTATAGAACACTTTGCGCCCAAACTTTCATCGGCGTCTGCGGCAGACAACTTCAGTGGCTACTAGAAAACGCAGTGTCCTCTCAGACAGCTAACTTGCGAAATGTTTACTAGTCGCCAGTTAGCTAACTGAAAGGACACTATGTGTTCCAATAGCCACTGAAAATGTCTGCTGCAGTTGCAGGTGAAAGTTTTGGGCTCAAAATGGATGTCCGACTATCCAGCCATATATATAATCGTGAAAGCCTGCATTGTTTGATTCATTGAATACTAGTGATTCAGAGTGCGTCATTAGTCCCGTAAGTACTGCATGGTTTTTGCTCGGAAGGTGATGGTGACTTGCCCCGCTGGTTGGCGTGATCCGGCGCCAACCTATCCGTCGGTTAGAGTAGTTTTCCCCAACCAGGTACCTCCCACCACCGGGCACCGCCCCAGCTGGGACAAGTTCTAAGCTCCCGACCGATCTTCCGGCTCGTGTGGTAATTAAGTGTACGTTGGTAGAAGTGTGTGTAAAGGGTGAGGATAATACAAGAAATGGAAGAAAAGATCTCGCGCGGTCCATGGCGGTATCTGTCACACAAAAGTGCAGGATGACGTACCTTCCAGTCAGGGAATATCCTGTTACAAACTTCACTTCACTGTACTTCACATAACTGCGAAGGAGATTTCCTAATACCCACTCGTTGACACAAAGTTATTAATTTTGATTCTCCTATACGATCTAGAAATTTGCACCCTTTTCTAAAATGACTGTACGGGTACTTTCTGTAATAGATCCAAAAATAATTGTTTCGAACGCACAACGCTTAGCAGCTACACCAGAATTTGTTGGTTTGAACTTTACACAATACTATAAAGGAAAACTATCTCGTTTACTTCCCTACGGAAGGGAAATAAAGTTGATTGTCTCACGTCGAAAATTTGCAGAATGTACAACTCCTCCAGGATAAACGACCCTTTGGAGCTAAATTCTAAAACGATCTTTGATTGCAATGATCCGTAGACTTATTTATAGGTCACGTTTAATAGTTCTCGTAATGTGCGAAACATGTGCGTAATTAAATCAATAACAAAAATTAAATTTGAGAAATCTCCGGATACGGATGTAAAATCTTAGCAAGAACAATAGTATTTGTTTTCGAAATGAAACTACATCAACGACAATAGCGTTATCTGCACACATCAATACGATCTTTCGATACACACACCAATAAGAAACTTTCATTTCAATTTGATTTTTATTTCAAATTATTTATCTCATAAAAGTAGACCTCAGAATTAATTGTTTTTTCACCCCACATTTTTTTTTAATTTCTGGGCTTTAAAAATGAAATTTGATATAACTCTTGCTATAATGCTGCAAGGATTCCTAGCCTTCACTAATTCTATTATGTGGTATCGGCACGTTAGTCTTTAATGATATCGAGGGAATTTTATCGGCGAAAAAGGTATTGCTTTAATCTGGAAACTTTAACGACACCACGAACGCACGAGATTTTCGTATTGCACAAAAATTATAGGGCAATATATCTATTGGGTTTCAATTGAATGGCTAAAATGCAGATATGTATAATCGACGCTTTAAATAATAATTATTATTACTATTATTTAGAATTGTAATATAATATAAACATTTAATTATTAGTCTAATACAAACCAACAAATTAGGAAAATATTTATTTCTATAGAAAGAAAACTTTATCTAAAATGTATTCTAATGAAATAAAATAACTATAAATGTAACTTTATTGGAATAATGTTCTCAACACTGAACATGCACAACGCAAATACTCTTAAAAACTTTTAATCACTTGTGTCTACATTAATATTAACATGTAACTACTAACATTCATAATGTGATTAATTCTTAGTGATTTACTATGGCATGTTTCATACTTACAATTTACGATTGTAAGTTGTATTTCATGTCTTCCATATTAAGTTACCTTTGTGAGTTTTCTTGCATTTATGTTATGTATAACTTTAGTCTGTACATGTAAATTGCCTTTCTGCATCTTTTATTAGCTTTGACAACTGTCTCCTCCAGGGCATCTAGATCTCTGATATTTAATTTAGGCGACAATTAATTTATTTACACTCAGTTTGCTACAGCGCACATTTAACTCGCTTACTAAACTTTCTCGTCTTACTTGCTTAACAATTTAATGAAATTTCCCATATATAGTTTTATTTAGTTCGTCACCAATTCATTTTATTTTAGATATTTTTACTAAAAAAGATATTTTAGATACTTCATCATCTATTTCATAATGTTGAAATTGTCTCATGAACTAAAACTTGCATACTTCAAAAATTCGAAAAAATTCCAATGTCTTCAGTTGCAAAGTCGGATACTTTCTGAAAACAATTTGCTTGGTAAACCTATAGCAGACATCTGAACTCATCTTGACTACAAAAATTATGAAAATTCAAAGAAAAATTTATTGTGATATTTCCAGTCACAAGATGAAAACAAACTGAGATGAGTGAGACTTTGTGTAAGGAGTGCAATCGGGTGTGTCATTATTTGTGTTTATTAACTTTGGTTGATAAGTAAATTGCGGGGTTTTGGAACCCACGCATATTTGAAACTCATGTTATTTCGTAATAAAAGTTCGCAGTTTTTTATGACGTAAATAGTGATAATATATTCATTCCTAGTACATTATTAACACAAAAGTGCTCTTCTATGATCCTAATAGATATATTACAAATTAAAACAATAAACTATAATTCTTTCTTGAATGCAATATTATTAGTAACAAATTTCAATGCTAATTAATGATATATCATAGTAATACTTAACACCGACCTTTGATACATTTTCCAATACTCTATTCCGTTTTCAATGACAATTATAGAAAAGAAATATCATTGTCTACACTTTCATGAAGGATAGCACCACTCAAATATTAACGACTTGTATATGAGTTTTTATCATTACTTGGTAAAATGTTAAAACAAATTCGGAGGGTTCTTTTGGAGATATCTCTTGAGTAATTGAGTTTTGATTCTTGGCGCGCCAACTATTGCGGACCGTAAATATGTGATTATTACATCTCGAAAGTAGCAATGTTTCTTCTTCATTGGGTACCTACACGTCAACTTTTGGAATTTCACCCAGAAGATAACTCTCCAGGGGAACAGCTCTCAGCTGAGAAAATGTTCAATGTCTCCCCTCCAATCCCGTTGTGTGTGTGTGTGTGTGTGAGAGAGAGAGAGAGAGAGAGAGAGAGAGAGACAGACAGAGTCACAGAGAGAGACAGAGACAGAGAGAGACAGAGACAGAGAGACAGAGACAGAGAGACAGAGAGACAGAGAGACAGAGAGACAGAGAGACAGAGAGACAGAGAGACAGAGAGACAGAGAGACAGAGACAGAGACAGAGAGACAGAGAGACAGAGACAGAGAGACAGAGACAGAGAGACAGAGAGAGACAGAGAGACAGAGAGAGACAGAGACAGAGAGACAGAGACAGAGAGACAGAGACAGAGAGACAGAGACAGAGAGACAGAGACAGAGAGACAGAGACAGAGAGACAGAGAGACAGAGAGACAGAGACAGAGAGACAGAGACAGAGAGACAGAGACAGAGACAGAGAGACAGAGACAGAGAGACAGAGAGACAGAGACAGAGAGACAGAGACAGAGACAGAGAGAGCGAGGGAGAGAGAGAGAGAGAGAGAGAGAGAGAGAGAGAGAGAGAGAGAGAGAGAGAGAGAGAGGAAGAAGTAGTGCACGCACGTGTAAAAGTGTGTAAATTGAGATGAGGGGATATGAATGAAGAAGGAAGGGTACCGCGCGGTTTGTAGCCTGCTTCTTACGGTACGCTCCGGCAATCCCCTAGTATTGATCTGAGAAGCCACGGTAATCCACCGAGCAGGACGGCTGGCCGCTAGTCTACTTCTGACCATGTTCGATTCGAACTAACTGCTAAAGCTGATGTCGATTAACTGATTAGTGTTTCCGGATGCAACAACTGCTCAAGTCGTTTGTCCCGTAGGTGTAGTATATACTTTTATCGCGGAAGGTGGCAGTAATTTTCCCACGCTGGATGGTGAGATCCAACGCCGACCTACCGTCCGCTGCTGGGTTTTTCACCAACAAGGTAGCTCCCAATAGTGTGGTCCCGCCCCAACCGGGACAAGCTCTAAGCTCCCGACTTGTCTCCCGGCATATGTGGTAGTGTAGTGAATTTTAGTTTATAACAATAAGTAAGTTAATCAGTAATTTTATGTTAAGTTAGTAAACAGTTGAGAAATAAGTAATAAGTCGTAGGCAATTGGTAAATAACAGGTCAATATAATAAATAAAATAAAACTGGTATAGTAATAAGCACATTAGGGGGTGAAGGGAAGGGGGATCGAAAATTTAAGGGCAGAGGCGCTGGTGCGGACGATCTTCTGTGGCGCCGTTTGATTTCAGGTGCTGAGGAGGCCAAGCACAGGAAGGAGACGGCGGGACGCCCGCGCCAGAAAATAAATAGTTAAAATAAACGTCGGATAGATTAGAATGTACTCGGCTTCTGACGGCAGGTTTTTCTCCCTTCAGGGTTTTTTTCCTAAGCCGTACCTTATGGTCTCTTTTCCGCGGCTTTGATGCGATGGAGAGACCATTTGGGGTGAATACCAGAATTCGAAAGATTAGAACGCAAAAGGATGTAGGTATTGTAATGGCTTAAAGGCCTTCGGCCTAGCCACATAAGATCAAGTAATCTAATTTGTTTGTAATAATTACCTATTAAATAAAAAAAATTATTGTAAGTGTACGTAAGTAAGAGGTGGGAAAAGGACACGAAAGAGAAAGTAAAAATCGCTTACGATTCGTGGCGTGTTTATTAGGATACTGCAGTGGCATTCACCTTATGACGATAAGTAAAACCACGAACAATTAACGATCAGAGCAGCCGCATCTAGAATTCACCTCCAGAGTGTGGCTGGGTGCGTTCTAGCTATGTAGCTGGTGTCGACAGTCCTGCAGCCGTCGGGAGTGGCACCCTAGGACCTCTCGTTCAGAGGCACCGCAGTGACATCAGTTGATGCCCTGAGCCACGTAAATCGATAGTTAATGTCGATAATGCGTCGCAGTTAGTCCTCTAGCTCTACGACTTCCTAGTCAACAGAGCTGCCGACGCGAGGCAACGATGTTGCCGTTGTGTACTCTCTTATCTGTTCCTCTAAAGAATGCGCCGTTGAAGTAAGATCATTGGTAAAATAATTATGCCTTGCCGTTTGTGAACTTCACCGTATTGAATGGTTTATCTGGAAGCATCCGGAATGCTGCAAATAGGAATCGTCTGGCTGTGAGATTCTCGTTAATGATTACCTACACATGATTGACAATACAGCAATTAACTTGAACAGCATTAAACATTGCTATCAACCTTTGCTATATCTTAGAGTTTACCAGCATTATAACCAATATAGTCCGGGAAAAAATAATTTCAAGCTTATGGTTGATTTTTATGACACGACAGTTATATTGTTTGAAAAAAAAATGTTAAAGCTATAAAGGCCTTTTTTAAATCGTCTTTCACTTTTGGAATGGGAGTTTAGTAGACCATAGAATTAACGTAGCTGCATTGTTTTCAGGGATCATCCGTGACATTTCACTAAAATAGATTTATGATCAATAATATATTAATTAGTATACAATTATATACCAAAAATAATAATTCATTCAGATACACAGGGAAAATTGGGTAATCTAAAATTGTGTGCTAATCCCTCGTAAGCTTCGCTTTGAGCGCTTTCGTGACACGAAGAAAGAAATAGAAAATCCTCACATTGCCAAGAGCAAACTAAAACATGCGTTATCTCCCTTTTTAGCAGTCGTTGTATGAGTTATTCTTGGATCGGGATATAAAGCAATTCACAATGAACTTTGTAATGAATATATGAAATATGGTTCACAAATTTGACTTAGAGAAAAATATGGAAACGAATATTGTAAAATGTAGATGGTTTCTGTAATTCCGTCTCATTTCTATGTGCAGTGCTCTTCTCAAAACTGTGAGACTCCAACTCTTTCCGCCAGATCGATACAGCCAACCCTAATATAAAAAAATAATTTGAAATTCAATGTATTTTATTCGCTTCTGGAGTAAAGCTGGGGCTCCCGCGAAATGGGTCGGGGTGTTATTTTGATATTCAATCTACATAAATTACAAGTTGAAATATGATGCCCACGAATAAAACGTATCTCGAACGCTTCAGACCAGTTGAAACTGATTCGTAACTATGGAGGACGCTTCATTCTAGAGATGAAAGTATTAGTTGTGTTTGTATCATGTGGAAGCCTACAGTTAAAAATACAATTTTCCCCCAAAAGCTCGAGAAATTTTAAATTGTGGTTTAGCTGAAATTATTCTTCGGTCTGAATTATATTGCATTCCACCGTAACAGGTTTTTTTTTTGAAAAACCAAGGGCGTAACTGAATGTATAATGTCCAAAAATTGATTTGGTTGAGATGTACTAGTTGATTTGTTTGCGCTTTATTTATAATTATATTGCGATAAAAATTCTTACACGTATATTTTTTAATGTTTTCCCCTTTCTGTAATACCTCCAATTGCTAATAAAGTGGAAGTTAACAAATATTAATATCACATAACGCATACCACACATATATTTCTTCTGTATAAATGTATTCATAAACATTGTTGGAAATAATATGTCGTAAGTTCTTCTATGGTATATTATAGGAGTTTCAGAAAAGAATCACTGAGTACAAATCAGCTCTCTACTGCGTCTATCGAAATACTAAAAGAATCTCTTGAATAAGAGGATTTTTAGGAAATAATAGTATTAATAGGGAAAAGTCTCTTGAATAATAGGAGTTTTTAAACTTTACTTTATTAATTATATATTTATCACCAAAAAAAGTTAAAAAGTGTGTTTCATGTAGTATGAGAAGTACAATCGGTACACGTTGTCTTGGGCTCTGTGATTCTTATCCTAACTCCTGTGGATATTCGTATACATATTAAGATGATTTATGATACGAGTAAACAAAGCGTTTCTGGCAAGAATTGGTAAGAAAAGATCACTCCTGTATAATAAGACCAAAACAATAAGAACAACACATAATATTTGCAAAGTCAAATTAGCAACAGACTTTGGCTATTATTTCTTATTGAGTCTTTCGTTACAGGATAATTGTACTGCCGCGATGGAATGGAGAACGATCAGCATGTTTAGGAGAAGACAGAGAATAAAATGGCGCTAATTATAAAAATTTTTTCGTGACCTTCTCTTAATACACCTCCCTTCTTAATACATATTTCCAAACAATTTCGGTCGAATCGTCTTCAAACGTGAATGACAACGCATCACTGATTATCCCACCAGTGCCAGGTAGCAGCACTCACCATAAACGAAAACCGTAAAAGACAATACCCTTTAAAGCTCCACTGTTGAATTTCGGGACGTGTGCAAACGCAGGCCGCAGATCAAATATCGCCCACCGCAGACGCAACGGAATCGTGGAAGCGAGACGCAATTTTTGCCCGGCAGAGCGCAGCGGCTTCGCAACTCCCACCAGCAAATAGCATTCCTCCGCATTAAAACAACGGCGCGCGCGCGTTCGCGATAATATCTTGTCGCAAAATCCAGTACCGCTATGCACTGGGCAATTGAGGCCCGGCGCGTTCCAGGACAACATTAGAAGCAGCCCCCCGAGGAAGGACAGTTTTTGCGGAGACTAATTGATCACTCAGCGCGCGCGGCACCGCGGCGTGGCCCTGTGCCTCGAACCACGCGGGGGCGGGGGCGGGGGCGGGCAGAGGAAAGCGGGGCGGGGGCCGGGGCGGAGGAAGCCGGGGCGGGGACGTGGCGAGAGTGGGGTGGCTCGGGGGCGAGACGGGGCGGATGCAGAAGCGGAAGTAGGAACGGGGTGGGGGAGTAATGGAGCGGGGGCGGGGTGGGGCGGTGGAGCAGGGGTGGAGCGGGAGTGGAGCGGGAGTGGAGCGGAGCGGCGCGGAGACGGCGCGGTGCCGGAGGGAGGGCGACGTGGGGCGGCGCGAGGCGGCGGCGGCGGGGCGGGGACGGGGCGGTGGTGAAGCGGTTGGTTGAGCGGGGGTGGAGCGGGGGTGGAGTGGTGGCGGCGCGGGGGCGGTGCGGGGGCGGCGCGGAGACGAAGGGAGGTGGGAAAACGGTGTCGCAGGCGGCCGCGGAGGCCGCTAGAGCGCGCCCGAGGGCGGCCGGGGCGGGTCGCACAAAAGCCGGCCGCGTAAGCCTTATCGTAAAAACAGGCAGCGTTAAAGGGGATGCCCTGTAATAAAACGCCTCGCATTTATCACCCCTGCATCTCCTGGGGTGGCGCACGGACGGGGCTCCGTGCGGAGAGCGCAGCGAGCGGGCCGAAGCCCGGGGGGTGCGGAGGGGCGGGGTATCGGGGTGGCAGCGGAGGTAAAGTGACGGTGCGGCGGAGGCAATCAGGTGCGGGTGGGGCTGTGCTGGAGAGACTAGGATGGCGTTGCGTGGGAGGTGTAGAGAGCGGAGGTGTTAGCGGGGACAGAGAAGGGGGACGTGGGTGTGAGGGATGCGACAGGAGCAGTGGGAGAGAGGAACGGCGGTGAAGCGGAGATGGGTGTGGGGATGGAAGAAGTGTACAGCGGAGGAGGTGAATGTGGCGGAGAATTAGGACAGCGACGCATGGTCAATATATTGCGTCCGGCGGCAGCGGGGTCTCCAGCAGCGGGTCTCCGTCAGCGGGAACGTCGGAATCTCGCAGGGTAACGAAACTGATGGGTAGATGATCGGGGGGCGTCAAAGGGTTGTGCAAGGTGGGTACGACGAAGTCGGCGAAGGGGCGCGGTGTAGCCGCTTGGCCTCGTGGGCAGCGGCGGTAGCAGAGGCGGCTGGGAAGCAGTTTTGCGGGGGCGTCACAGCATCCGAGGACCACCGGGTGTCGCGGGACAAAAATAAACGTGCGGCGGCGGAGGGCGAGTGTTTACGGCTGCGTGTATCTCCGCCGCCGCCGCCGCCCCCGCCCCGCCGCCCCGCCCCGCCGCCCCCGCTACCACCGCCCCCGCCGCCCCCGCCGCCACCACTGCCGCCACCACCGCCGCCTCCGCCGCCTCCGCCCCCGCCCCCGCCACCTCCGCCACCGCCTCCGCCACCGCTGCCACCGCCGGCGCGACCCGTGTTTCCGGCGCCGGGAGAGCGAGGCGGCGATCCCGCTCGGCCCACCTTGCGGTCGTGTCCGCCCTTCGCCCCGCCCCCGCCCCGTGATTGTTTATGTGTGGGCGGGCGGGCGGCGCCGCGCGCGGGCGTTTAATGCGCTCGTAAACGCTTAATCAGTAGTTATTGCGCGGCGCGGGCGCGCTCTTTTGCCTCCGCCGCGACGCCCCCTCCCCCCCTTATCCCCCCCATGGGGCACTTCGCGCGGAGGCGCCCCCACCGCCCGCGGGGACGCCGGTTCATGGACTGTGCAGCGCCACCTCGGGAATCAACAGGCGCCGTTTGAATCAGAGACCTTTTTGAATCCGTCGTCGGAATTCTGGACTAAAAGAAAATGAAACTTCGTCCGTGCAATGAAACTCATCAAAGCGGCGGTGTAACGTTCGGAGCGGGAAGGCCCGCGGTACGGGCGTGCACAGGTAAAAGAGGACCTATTTTTAGGCAGAAGGTTTTGCGATTGCAAGAAATTATTTTCTTGATATTTTCTCTGATACTTTATGAGGGTTGATGCAATAAAATATTTCTAAAAAAGCATCTTCCAGAAAAACGATTTTTTTCTACTTGTTAGCTTATGTAATCATGTTTCTAAACCAATAATGTAAACAATTGGTTTAGGTTTTATGACAGTCTTAATATCATAAAATTAAATATTAAAGCCAGATTTTTCTACCGTTGGTTATTAATAAAAAATTGATAAATTCGAATTTGTTAAAGGATATTTCTATTATTTAACACACTAACACTACTTATCTTTGCTACATTTTTTTAAAAAGAGGGAAAGTTTTGTGGGCGGAAGTGCACTTATTTCGTTATGCTACTGCATCAAATTTATTTTTTTTTAGTCAACCGACGAAATATCTTTAAACAATAGTTTATGTTTGTTACAAAAAACATCATAATGGCACATTGAGAACTACGTTGTCACTCACATAATTATTTATATTAATATTTTCTCATCTTTTCAATTATTTTAGTATTACTATTATTTTTATATCAATTCCTTGTGTACCCACTGCGTGTGTGAAAAATTGTTCAAAATTTGTTTGCCATGTGCAAGGCTAACTATTGTGTAACATAACAATGGGGCGTAGAATTTATCTGGGTTTGGAGTTTTTTCTATTTTTCTCTAGGGCCCATATGTACTATCTATTATTAGACAATAAAATATTGTGAATAATAAGCTGGGTTCATATTGACTTACCTATTGCGTTTTGAGAATTCTGTTTTTTAAATTTCAATGAATATTTGATATATTTGACTGCTATATTGGTATTTGCTTTGCTGAAATACATTCCAGTAAAAACATCAGAAACATTTCTTATGACGATAGAATTTTCTTTCTCTCACTTTTGTAATATTCCAACTAGCTCTCTATGAAAATGGTTTCAATTTCAACATTGTTTCAATACTTAACTGTTTAATAATGCCTTTCTATTTAACTTTCCTCTACCTTTTCTTTTTTGGTCACCCTAAATCATGTTTTTGTATTAGAATATACATTAATGAAATTATCTCCTACTTTCCGAAATGTGAATCGTTTTAGTAGCTTGAAACTAACATTTTAACTCTCAGCAAAAAATGAAAATTGAATTGTTCTTCGAGTAATAAAATGAAGATTTCTTGCTCGTACCCTCAATGCAGATCATTTATTTGCATATCATAAATATTCAAACGAATGAATTACAATTGGTAAGCTCTTATCAATAGAGTCATAAGTATGTTATTATTGCAGTAAAATATAAAATGTGAAGAACGTTAAACATAAACATTAATATCAATAAATGATCCAGAGGGAAATGTGGTTACGAAAATTTGTTTTTAATTCAGTATTTTACACAACAAAAATAATTTCATACATAGAAAATTAAGCTTCTAATTCCGCATCCGACTGTTTGAATATCTGCTCTGCGCTCTCTCTTTTGAGAATCGGTCTTCCACGACGGTAAATTTTCATTTGAATGACTGCCGAAAGCCGTATTGCAGCGCGAAATGAGCTCGTAGCGATGTTAATGTAATATGAGCCTCCAGGTCACAACGAAGCAGTGCATTCTCGTTAGGGTGGAGCAAGCGCCGGCTATCGCCTTCGCCAGTAACCTCGCCATGACCCTCCACCCCCAGCCAGTTGGCGAAGTGGGCCTGGAGGAGTCGGAATGGCATTCTGGAAGGGAACTAGATGCCACGAAATATATCGGCAATAAAAGCTTAAAATATAGTGTGAAGCTGTTTAGTGAAATCGTCACAAAATAAATTTTTGAGAATGTGAGTTAGGAAATAATAAACCACAACTAAAACAGTTATAATATTTATTACAATATCCAAAAGTTAACTTTCGGGAAACACTTGACCCGTCTTCAGTGGGTTTATAACATGGAGAAGGAAAAACGAGAAAATAACGAACTATGGAAGCTAAAAGAAAATATAGCAAATATACCACATTTTATTTATTTATTTATTACTTATTATTATTAATTTTATCTAGTAGTTGTGCTATATTTTCTATTATGCTTCTATACCTCAAGTTATTTTCTAAACTTTCCTTCCCTATGCTATACATTCAATGAAGATGGGAAAAGTGCTTTTTCGAAAGTTAACTTTGGAATGATGCAATACATTTTATAATTGTTATTGTTGTGGTTGATTATTTCCTAAGTCACATTAAGTTGTACCACAACATAAATGCTAACAGTGCGGAATATTTTTAAGACGCAATCTAAAATTTTAATAACTCAATGAGCCAGTTTCCTGTGCTAATAATTTCCTTTTGAACTCCTGAAGAATTGTCAGAAGACAGACAGAAATTCATTTCCAATTTTTTTGTCTTGAACATCATCACTACTCGAATGCTATCACCAAACCAATAACTGACTACCAAAGTCAGAATCAGGTTTACAAAGTCAATTTATTCCGTGCCTTTCTTCACCTTTCAAATGCGAGAGAAGTCAGAAAGTAAATTTCCCTTTTTTTGGAAAGGAGAAAACAGAACGAAGAACGCGTTAATGTTGGTTTACATACCTTTCCTATATTTTCTATATTATCAGATTATTTATTTATAATTTATTTTACCGTAATTTAATTGACCTGATAAGAAAAATATAAGTCCAAGTCATTAAGTCATTCCACTATTGCTGTTTTAATTACTTTCTCATTGTAAAATCATGTGTGGACATGGTAAATGTAATCTTCTTACGTAAGAAATAAGGTTATTGATGTAGGAGGCACGCAATACAGCAGAAGTCATACATATCACGTTGGAAATTTGTTACGCGACTTCCATCAACCTCCGACTTCCGGAATATTCCGAGTTTTACCTCATTGGCAACAGAAAGGAAAAGGCAGCGCACTTTTGAGTGCCGAGAAAACAAAAAAGTGCAGTAGAGAAATAACTTCACAAGAACGTCTTTTTCTATTTCCAAAGCTTAGAAGACTTCGTATTACGCTGTGACAAATACTTAAGTAAATTCGGTAATTGTGACAAAAATAAAAGACGAAGTGACGAAAAAAAAAAGATTTTTATCTTAAACCGTTAACTTCGCATTTTTTTACCTACCAAAAAATAGAGAAACTTCTTTTCCGATTTGCTCTCGTGCTAACGACCGCGTCGTCGCCACAGCCTCACCTCCTTCTCCCGCCGGCAGGGGCGCTGCCGTCGCCGCAAGAGGCCGATATAGCGCGAGTGCGTGCGGGCGAAATATGCTGAACAAGATGAAGCCGTCTGCCACTTGGCGGAGCGCTGGGCGGCAAGCCCACGAATATTTGAATTGGAAAAGAACGTTTTCTCTTGTTATTCCCTTAAGATGGTCGCATCCAAAAATAAGGGAATGCGGAGAGAAGGATAAAGCGGGCCAGGAGCAAAACGGCAGAAGGAGGCAGACGGGAGGCGGCGGGCCAGAGCAAACCCGACCGCGGAGGTCGATCAAAATTCGGCTCGGGATGAAGACATCATGGCTCCTGGCTACTTTGTTTTAGTGCCCCGCGGATGTTTTATTCATTGCTCCGGCGAGCGGCGCAGCGGGGCGGGGCGCGGGGCAGTTGGGTGGGCGGTGGGGCGAGGGGTGGGCGAGCGAGTGAGCGGGTGGAGGGGCGAGCGAGCCAGAGGGTAAATGGTCAGGTGGATGGTTAGGAGTTGGGCGGTTGGGGCGGAGGGTTGTGAGGTTAGAATGGACCGTTATTTGGGCATTTGAATGAATGGTTAAATGGGCAATTGAGTGGACAGTTGGATAGGAGTTTGTCGAGAAGGTGGCTGGGAGAAGTGATTGAATAGGTTAGCTAGTGAGCGAGGGGTTTGTTGAGTACATTTGCGAGGGGTTAGACGAGGGGTTATTTGCGAGGGGTTAGGCGAGCGAACGATTGGGCGAGTACGCTATTTGAACGTGTACGGGAATGAGTTTGGATAATGAGGTGTGTGGGCGGCTATTGGATGGTTGGTTTGTGGTTAGTTGAGTAGAGAGCTACTCATAGGATAATTATGTGTCTACGAGTATGTGTCGGCATTTGGGTTGCTACAGCGAAGAAAGTTGGAGAAGGTACTGGGTGTTGCAGATTGGGTCGGATGGTTGTGCAGATTGGTCGCGTGAACGGTTGGGTGGCTCTTGAGTGGAAGGTTGGGTGGTTGTGTGGGCTGGCGAGCGGCCGCTCTGTCTGGCGCTTGTGCGGGCGGGCGGGCGGGCGTGGCTCGACCCCCGCGCACATCCGTATGCTAACTGCCGCCGTTTCGCTCGCTCGCTCGATTTCGCCATTGATTTATCGCGGGCTGTGCGCCGAATGCTGCCGTTGAGTAACCGCCTCCCCCTCCCCCTCCCCTCCCCTCCCCTTTCCCCCCTTCCCCTCCCCTTCCCCTGGGCCACCGCTGGGAGGTCTTGAGCGTCGGCGCATCCAACGAACGAGAGGCGATCACTCGCAGGCACCGCCCATCGCCCAACGCCCATCGCTCGCCGCATAACGCCCACGCGACGCGCGCTCTTCGGGCGCTGCCGCGTCGCCCGCGCGCCCATCCGACGCCGCGCGCGTCCATCTGCGCCGACTTAACGGACATCGCGGCTCATCGCAGGGGGCGTTGAGATTCATGCGCTGCCAACTCGCGCCTGCCACGCGGGGGGAGGGGGTGCTCCAGCCCTCGACTGCTTTCAAACTCAGCGCCAAAGGAGAAACTACTGATGGGACGAGTGAAGGTGTATACCTCCACGCAAGGCAATCGAGTGGGCTGTTTTTTTGCTTCAGTACAATAAAATGCAAACATACACGTATGACAATATTATTATCATAGTTAATTCCACGAGTGCTTTGGAAATTGTTGATAAATCCTAGTCTCACGAAGCGAGGAGGGGAATTATTTATATTGAAGAATTTCCAAAGCATGAGTACTATTAAATGGGATTACTCCATGAATGAAATTATGTTCAACAGAGTTTCAAAATGCATCAAATTTTGAAAACAGCTGAAATGTATGTTAAAATGAAAGATGTTTTGTTGTAATACATACGCGATTCATTGGACATCAAAATGGCGACCGATATACACCGCCTCTTAAGATAAAAGAGTCACAGCTCATGATTGTCTAGTAGTGAGAAGCAGTAAGAAAAATCGGATAGAAAAAGGGTTAACGTTTTTCACATAGTTACCACTCTGATTAGAGCATTTTGAATGTATAATTAAACTCTATTGGTTTTAATTCCACGAGTGGAATAATCATAACTATCAACATCGGTGGTTACGAGTCCAAACACTACGCGTTTGGGATCCATGTGTGCCAATGATTGTAAGGTCGCAGGTTCAATCCTGGCATGGTGCAGGGTGGAACTTATTTGTGTGTGAAACATCAATGAATATATGGCGTCTGCAGGAATAGAATTCCTAGGTAGTATATAGACCCCTCTATTCAGCTGTTTCTATAGTTTTTCTGATTACTTCCAGGCGAATGCCGAAATAGTTCCATAGACTTCGGATCACGGAACGCGCGCTAGGGTTCTTTCCTAACCCAATCCTCGTTCCCATATTCGGGGTTGAGCGAAGGGATGACCACCTTTAGAAATGATATTACATCAGACGTCTACTTCTTCAATACTTCAGACGATATTACTTCTTCGTTGTTCACCAAACCAAAGTGACTGGTTATAATGAAAATATTATTTCACGAATACAAATGATTCATTATTTACCCTTTAGGGACAATTTAATGCCTTTAAAACAATATTCTGTGTTGATTATCATTAAACAGCAAGAAACAACTGATTCATTAAACATGATATCATCATGAAATCATAATATAACATGAAATTTTATATGCATCAATACAAAATGGGGAATGTCACAACAATGTTTCAAAAACAGGTGTTTACACTGAGAGAGTAAATATTAATATGTTGTAATATTTATATTGAAATTTTATTTTAATTTTCGTAGTGTTATTTCGTATGTAAATAGAAGCAGAACAAAAGAAAATACAAAATATATCCAAATATAAATATAGAAGTCCAATAAAACCATAATACACTTAAAATAGTACTTTCTGATAATTTATTTAAAAAAAATAATTTTCAATTTGTCTCAGTTCTTTATGCTATATAATGAATTATTATTATTATTATTATTATTATTATTATTATTATTATTATTATTATTATTATTATTATTATTATTATTATTATTATTGGCGTATAGGCCATTACTGACCACGCTACACTATTAACGTGTGTAGTTCTTCCAGGATCAGCTTTTCAGCTGTATCCTTGGATTACGACAAGGTTGTTACGCCTTGAAGTGTGAATTATGAGAAGATAGGTGAAGTGACAATCATGGATTAGAAGGTGATAGGATATTGGTGAAAGGCGATCGTGGACTTTTTGAACCATCCCAGCATTCGCCTTATGACCGAGGGAAACCACGAAAACCCCGGTCAGGATGGCCGGCCCGGGAATCGAACCCGGACCTCCCGATTACGAAGTCAGTGCGCTACGCACTGAGCCACTTCGCTCGGTATAAAGAATTATACTTAACAAAAAAAGAACATTCAATCAAGTAATAAAAATTTTATTTTTGTTTCTCATGAATGATAACTTAATTATATCGTTAGTATATATATATAATATATATTATATATAATATATATTATATATATATATATATATATATATATATATATATATATATCTTGGCAGGAATATGTATATCGTTTTATGTGGAAATTGGCATTATTTCCCCGCACTTCTAAATGAGTATTCTTAAATTGATTCAGATCGCCTTTTAGGTAATTAGTATATAACTACATAACGATTATAGCAATAAGTTAGAAAGGGAGAAATTATAAACATGCCATTCTCAGTTTTCTTGCTTGTAACTCACCCATTGGTTTTTATTGGCACATTTTAGAACAAGAAAAATAATACGGTAGGCGAGGTACTTATTCGTAAAATTAAGAATATGGCAGTTGTTACAACAAACATTTGTGGTTTGTTCTAACAATTCAAAGCAATGGAATTTCTTGAAGACGTTTTAAGCGAAATTATGGCATTACTGATTTTTGATCTATGATGTGATCCCTTCCCTTTGACCTGATTCGCGGTATCATCATTATTCATTTTATCATTTCAATCAATTTTATATATTTTCAATTCATTGCAAATTATTATGATTCAATTGTATTAACAGTACGATAAAAATAACAAAATAAATATTTTAGAAGAAAGAAATACTACTCTTTTTTTAATAACATGAGTAGAATTATGATGCCTTCAATATTAATGAAAAACCATTCGAATGAAAAATAATAGATAAACGTAATGCGAGATTGGATGAATCTTACTGACAAAATTGAGCCATAGGGGAATATTTCTTTTTAAATAGTCGTATTGCGGTTCAGCCAAGAAAGTATTGAAAAATATCACAACGGAAAGCGTCGTACAGAAATTGCGTGGCAGCGCCGGCGGCCGTTTCTTGCTGTCCACTGTCGGTGGCGGGGGCAGGGGCGGGGGAGGGGGCGGTGGTGGCGGCGTCGAGAGCAGAGGGGCGCAACGCGAAATTTCGGCCGATGGGAAGCGCAATGGTGCGTGGCGGTGGGGGCGGCGGTGAGGGCGGCAGAGACCATCGGGTGGGGTGGGCGGCGGGAGCGATAAGGGCGTTGGAAGACTCCAGGGCGAAGGGACCGACTGTGGCGATAGACGCGGGTGGTGGTGATGAAACGGTGAAAGTGGTTGAGGTGACGTGTGGTGGGGATAGTGATGAAGGCGGACCGACGGAGGCAATGAGGTGGAGTAGGTGACGAGGGGGGTGGGGGCGGTGGAGATGGCGGTTCCGCTGAGGGCCAGGCATGGGGGAGGGGTGGGGCGGTGGGGAGCAACTGGAAGAAGGGGAGGGGCAGCGAGGCAAAAACAGCCCACGACGCTGCGCCGCCCGCGCTGCCCTCTCGCGGGAGGAAGCGAAGGGCGGAGGGGAGGCAAAGGAGCTGCAGCAGCCATAACGGCCCTTTTTACAGCGCGTGGGCCGAGGGAGCGGGGGGCGGCGGACGCCGCTGCCTCCGCACTTCGTTAGACAACTTCCGCCCCGCCCCAACCCCCTCGCCCGCTCCTAGCCATCGGCCCCGCGGCCGCCGCGCGCCGCTCGTAACTAAGACAGGGAGGGGGAGGTGACGGGCGTGCTGATGGGTCAACGGCGGCGATGACATGCGCTCTACCGGTAGCTGGTAGACCGGAGTTGCCCCATCTGGGCGGAAGGGTGGACAGATGTTATGGCCGTGTGGAGAGGCAAGTGGCGACGGTGGCGAAAATGATGATGTGATCAACGATAGAGGCAAGAGGGCTGCGAAATTGGGGGAGTGCAGGGTGGGGGGTTGCACTACTGAGTTGTTGGGTGGAGGTTAGACGGAGGTTGGACAATGAGAGATACAGCTTGTGGGACTGGTACGAATGCTAAAACGTAGTTGATAGAAAAACACAGTTAAAAGGAGGCTGTTAAACGGGGACTGTAAGGACGGAGTTGTGAAGATGGGGTTGTGAGACAGGGGTTGTGAGAAAGGGGTTGTGTGAACGGGGTTGAGAGGACGGGGTCGTGAGGACGGGGTCGTGAGGACGGGGTCGTGAGGACGGGGTCGTGAGGACGGGGTCGTGAGGACGGGGTCGTGAGGACGGGGTTGTGAGGACGGGGTTGTGAGAAAGAGGTTGTGTGAACGGGGTTGTGAGAACGGGGTCGTGAGAACGGGGTCGTGAGAACGGGGTCGTGAGAACGGGGTCGTGAGAACGGGGTCGTGAGGACGGGGTTGCGAGAACGGGTTATGAGGACAGGGTTGTGAGGACGGGGTTGCGAGAACGGGTTATGAGGACAGGGTTGTGAGGACGGGGTTGTGAGGACGGGGTTGTGAGGACGGGGTTGTGAGGACGGGGTTGTGAGGACGGGGTTGTGAGGACGGGGTTGTGAGGACGGGGTTGTGAGAAAGAGGTTGTGTGAACGGGGTTGTGAGAACGGGGTCGTGAGAACGGGGTCGTGAGAACGGGGTCGTGAGGACGGGGTTGCGAGTACGGGTTATGAGGACAGGGTTGTGAGGACGGGGTTGCGAGAACGGGTTATGATGACAGGGTTGTGAGGACGGGGTTGTGAGGACGGGGTTGTGAGGACGGGGTTGTGAGGACGGGGTTGTGAGGACGGGGTTGTGAGGACGGGGTTGTGAGGACGGGGTTGTGAGGACGGGGTTGTGGGGACGGGGTTGTGAGGACGGGGTTGCGAGAACGGGGTTTTGAGGACGGGTTGTGAGAATGGTACTGTGAGAATAAATAGTATTTGTATAAGACTATGAGGGAAGAATATGTGAGGACGTCTGCGTCAAAATGAAGAATTGTAAGAATGAAGGTGCGAGGACAGAGTCTGTTAGGTCGGAGATGTCCGGACAGTGGATAAAGTGTGAGTACCAAGGGAAGAGGGATGACACGGATTCGAACTTGGAAATCGGAGGTTACGGGAAAGACGGCTTTATTGGGATGACGGCGTTGCCAACACAAGAAGTCCGTATCAGTGGAGAGGGAGCTTGCGTGGACCGCAGATGTGGAGTTGGCAGTTGCATCAATTGTGGAGATGCCAGTTGCGTCGAGTGTGGCGACTGCTGGGAAGGGGGAGCGGTTATGGCGGAGGCGGCGAGATGCAATTGTGCGAATGTCTTGGAAGGGGCTTGACTTTGTGACGACGAGCTTTTGCCGGCCCCGCCGCAGGGAACCTCAAGAACCATCACAGTGCTCCCGAACGGCGCCAAGGAGGCGAGTTTCTCGCGCTAAGATTTTTAAGAAAGCATTTCTACCAACGGAAATAAAAAAGAAAAGTATTACTACACCCATAAATTATAATAAAACATGAACTAGAGACGGCCCGTTTTTTCATTAACATTTCCTTTTTATTTCCAAGGCTCTAAGAAGGTGAGTGATGTCCAAATGTCAGTTTAATTATGTTACCCGTCAACAAGCTACGTGAAGTGCATTATGAAACGTTTCATTACTTTTGGGCTTTCTTCTTTCATGTACTGTCATGCTGAAATGCAGATTTTCAAACAACATGTTGACGGTTTTGTAGCATCATTCACAAGCTACAAATGACTACAGTAAATCATTACACCATTACACCCCTTTATCACTAAGCATTATTTACTCATTCATCATTTCACTGTTTATTTCTGAAGCATTACCAAATTCGTTTAATTCGTTTTCAATATTTTATTTTTGAATGTCTGGTTTAGTAATTGATTCTTCATTGTCATCTTTATCTCAGTTACTAAGAACTTAATAGGACAATTTATTTCTTTTCTAATGTTAAGAATTAAGGGAAAGGGGAAAATTATAGCAACAGAATACTAATAATGTCAAAATAAGATATTTCAATCCTTGAATTAAAATGGTTCAAGTGCTCCATTTATCATGAATGACCTCGATGACGCTAGAGCTTGGAACAGCGTCGACGTTTGCGCAGTCGAAGGATGCCATTTCGGATGCTGCTTCTGCAATAAGTACTCAAAAGTGGGTTTGAAAAAGTAGTTTTTTCGGAAACCTTTGCATTTAAAAAAATATAAACACTCCAGAAACACGTAAATTGCTTATTATATGCAAAAGAAATGACTAAATTTGTTCACAAAGAATAATTGACACAGACATGAAAAGCAATTGTGTTGTGTAAATTAGGTGCATCGTTACTTCTGTGTTAATTTTTCTTTGCTATTCTCATACCTTGCTCTTCTCATACGTTGAAAATGATTATATAATATTGCTAAAGTGATGTATCATTAGTTTTTAAAAATATGAAATATACATTCAATTATATTTCTATGTCTTCTTGGGTTTGCCGTTGACATCCCTCACGATTTAATTCTCCGGGTATCGGAACTCAATCGAAGTGCTACTGTTTAGGTGCAAACCTTAGCGCTCGTGAGCACTACAATATAAACCTGACATCCTAGGAGGAGTAAACGAACGGGAAACTATGAAGGAAGCCGGAGAGAAAAGGGAAGAAGCTGCTGACAGTTTACTTAGAGAGATCTCGCACCGCTAACACTCGTTTGGCTTCGCGTTTTCTTTCATCTCTATTATGGCTGAAATGCGATGTGTTGTCAGACAATGCTTATAAATGAGTACGTACTTATTTAGTATCATAATTATGAGTTACGTCTAATTGTAGTATTTTTTTAAAACCAATGTGAGTTCTGGGTAGTTTTTAAGCATTTGTATGGTACCTTGTAAATCAAAACACAAATAGTCCATTAACAATAATATAAAAATTTCAAGAACCAGTAAACATTTCCATGTTAATGTAGTTTCCGTAAACCATTGATTAAATTGAGATATTTTGCTACAACGGATATGCAACAAAACATAAAAGGTTTAGGTTACACACTTTATACTTGCAACCGATGTTTGTTAGTTGAGCTGTGTTACCGCATCCTGCCCAACGCAACCGCTAGAAAATAAACTGGTTTGGCGTTCTTCACTGAAAGAATGAAAATACCGAGCGTGCATTTGTTGGTTTTAGATCTCGTCTCATAGAAGTGCTCTCCTGCACATCTATTTTCAGTGTCAGAACAAACGAAGAATTGTATACTCACGCCGATACATACTGAACAAGCACTTTAATTAATTTCAATTATTTTCCACAAGAAGCAAAACAAATGAACAATATGCCATCAATACTTATCTTGACTGTACTCACACAAACTGATAAAAGGGCAACACTAAAACATATTGATATTGCAAGATTAGAATCGTAACATGTGTTTTTTCACATCTCTAGAATAAAAGTTTGGATTCTCATGTAGTACGAAGAAAGAAAAAATTACATTTTATATTCTTATTCACTCTGACCATATATTTAGAAGTGTTCGTACGTTAGTTCGTTTAACCTGCGGACGCCAACGTTCTACAAATTTCCCCCTCGCTTCAGGGTGAACGAAGGTTAACGATTAGCCTGGCCGTCTTTCAGCGGTGGAGCCGAGATTTTTTTCGAATACAGTTCAAGTGAACCCTGCGCTGGTTTTGCTGGAAGGCTTTCTCCCATTTGGGTTCTCTCATATCTTTAGCTTCATTCCTCCATTGCACAAACATTATTTATATCATTCACCAGAGGGTAGACCGAAAGGCGTTGATATAGCAATCAGAATAACGTTGTTGATATTTAATTGACATTGTAGAGCATTTAGAGGGTGACAATTCCGATTCATACGACTCTCAATTCTTTGTTCCAGGTACACACTATCTAACAGTTTCAGACGCTAGTGTTCTCCGTCCAAAAACCTTAAATGTTAATATGGGTTACCCAAGATAAAAAAGCGTAAGAATCTTCATTCTAAAATAAATTAACCAATTCTTCAATGTTCTTTCAAGCAACAAACCTCATTTTATCATAAGTCAGTTCTGTAGATGTAAGTACTAAACGACTACAACTGCAGTTCAGCATCCAAAATTAAAATTTATCATTAACGTACCGACGGCGAGCTTACGTCACTTACATCACTTTGAGAAGCAAAAACAGACAATTGTCAAGTTATTAATTCAACGTTACGGTACCTTCTATAAGACATGGACGTAATCTAGCTCAGCAAAAACTAGTCTTATGAATACACTTCGTCTTCCAGAACTCTATCCAACATAGGAATTTTCATGAATATAACAAACCCTTTCCAATATAAAACAAATACAAAATGCATATTTCACGATTTATTACACAATCTTCAAGAGTTAAGCATTCAATATCATAACATAAAAATACTAATAGTTAATATATCTAGAAATCGTAACCTACCTAGAATCTAATCGTAATCGTAATCTTTATTACTCATTTCAAATACTCCATCCAGAAACTCGGGAAAAATCCTAAAACAATGAAACAGTTCCATTACATAGTCCGCCTATTTTCATACTACTTGCTGACATCTTGCAATATCAAGCCTCTTAGGAAGAGGCCGTTGAATATTAAAGATTACCTACTTGTGTGGTGTTATGGAACGCAATTCTTTTGATATTCTTGCAATGTTAAGAACGGTTGTGCTCTACACATACTGTAAGATGCTATCTGGGCATTCGAAGAGACTGACCACGTTAAAATATTTAACTTATTGAATTCTTATACAAGAATATTTTGTTTGGTCATCTTAATCAGTACGCGAGCAACATTTTGAAAACCCACTTTGTGTGCTTGTTAAGAACGGTTGTGCTCTACACATACTGTAAGATGCTATCTGGGCATTCGAGGAGACTGATCACGTTAAAATATTTAACCTATTGAATTCTTATACAAGAATATTTTATTTGGTCATCTTAATCAGTACGCGAGCAACATTTTGAAAACCCACTTTGTGTGCTTGTTAAGAACGGTTGTGCTCTACACATACTGTAAGATGCTATCTGGGCTTTCGAGGAGACTGATCACGTTAAAATATTTAACTTATTGAATTCTTATACAAGAATATTTTATTTGGTCATCTTAATCAGTACGCGAGCAACATTTTGAAAACCCACTTTGTGTGCTTGTTAAGAACGGTTGTGCTCTACACATACTGTAAGATGCTATCTGGGCATTCGAGGAGACTGATCACGTTAAAATATTTAACTTATTGAATTCTTATACAAGAATATTTTATTTGGACATCTCGAACAGTACCCGAGCGACATTTTGAAAAACTATTTTGTTACGAACTTTTTTTGTGGCTACAGGACCAAGGCTAGACATGTTTGTCCGCGCGCTCTCGTCCCGGCCCACTGTGAAGCGCGCCTCCCCTCGCGGAGTGCGGCGCCGTTGCGACAATCGCCGCCCGCGATGGCTTTCGGAAGGGGCCACCGCTCCACAACCGCTTCTAAACATTTTGAACAGCCATTCAATTCGCGGCTCCTCGCGACGCGCTGAATTGGATCTATAATTCGAGGCAACTTTCCGCTCTTTTTTGTTTAGCAATGGAGATGCCGCATCGTTCCCGCATCACGACGTTGAGTGTGTTGTTTTTAGAGTCAAGTGCGGAGCTGACGCAACGTCCGAGAGTCTCTGTCGTTGCCAACTGCCGCTCATATCTCGTTTATTTCTCCGGACGGTTTTTTTTCTAACGCCTCGATTGTCTGGGTTATTTACAATAAATAATATTTGCAACATATGATGTGAGATTTTGGCAATTTTTATTTACTACTTTTCCCTCGTTCATTTCATATTTAACTTTGTTTGTAGTTTTATTTAGATATTATGTGTCCCGTAAAGGACATGATCTCTGCGTCCTTAGTTCCCGGGGTTCCTAGTCGGTCACCCAACCAGGAACACGAGTTGTCTAGAATTCGCTTAACCTTCACGGTGACGCTAGCGACGCCTGTTTCGTGGTCTTGGCCTTTCAGAAGAACCATTTCAGCATTTGTGCCTGGATGACCGAAGGAAATGAGAAAAAAAAGCCAGCACGGGGATTGACCCCGAGCCTCCCGAATACGAAGCCAGCGCGCTATGCCCTGAGCCACGTCGTTTAGTTTGTAAGATTAGTTTAGTCCTAAAGATATGTCGTGGATATTTTGAGAACTTTAATATATCACATTGCTATTTAAAATTTGAAAGTTTAAATCCATAAAAATATTAAAATGCCTCATCTGAAAATCAAAATAGCAACCCTGAAGAAAGACAGCGCAGCATAATATCTGGATGAATCAAAACTCTTGCTTAAAGCAAACGGCAAAGCGCGTGAAAAACCAAAAGCGAAATACCACTTAGAACTGTGGTAAAACGAAGCAGAGTGTGATAAATCGAGAGGCAGCGCACATCCGTGGTATTAAAAACATCCCTCTCGCAAAAAAAAAAAAAAAAAAAAAAAAAAAATCGAGGGTGGGAGAGTGCAAACGGACGAGAGAGGAACGACCTGACAAAAGAGTCGAAAGAGTCGATGGCGCCCGTTGGGCGCGTCCTGTGCGCGCCACCGGTTGGCTTTTGTTTGAAAAACCAGCGCGGCGGCAGGAATATAAAATTATTAGAGCATGTTGCTTTCTCCGTGCGAGCGCGCTGATCGCTCGGATAAATATTGTAATCGCGCAACACGGCACCGCACACCAAGCCCGCCCCCCCCCCCACACACACTCGCTCGCCCACGCCCACACCCACCGCTGCCCTCCCGCGTCCCAGCCCAAACCGCTCGCCTTGCGCTCTCTTTCTCTCACCTCTCTGTTCGGGGCCATCCGACTTCTGGCTATTCGCTTCGTTACCATTCTCTATGGGTCTCACTGCCTGTATCTCGCTTGGTTCTGTATCCACTTCTCTCTTGTGTTTCTTCTTTGATCTCGCAGATTTTACGTACTTTGTCCCGATATTTTTTCTCATTTTTTATCTCACGTTACCTCCCTTTTCTATCTATCTCTCAATCCTAAACTCGCCTCTCCCTCCCCCTCTCTCTCTTTCTCTCTTTCTCTTTCTCTCTCTCTCTTTCTCTCCTTCCTTTCTCACTTTCTTTCTCCCTCTCTTTCTCTCTCTGTATCTCTTTTTCTCACTAATCCTCAAGTGCTCTGTTTCTTTTTCATCCTTCGTCTCTCTCTCCCTCTTTATCTCTCTCTCTCTCTGACTCGCCATCTCGCTATCACTCTATTCCATCAGGATTCCTTCTGTTTCATAGAAGCTACTTCTTTCATGCTCTCGTGCCTCCTTGAGGATTTATCTCAACTTCACTCATTCTCAGCCCTCCCTCTTCGTCCTTCTAAATCCCTTTTTCCCCTTCGGTTCCATTCTTTAACTTTGTCTCTCAGATCCTGCGTCCCTTTCCAACAGTTCATACCTGACCTCAACATGCGGTCCACTAGTATCTACCTCCATTTTTTCCCTCGCACCTCGCCACGCCACCCGGAAACGTGTCGGAGGCTGCGGAAGCGGGAGGGGGCAGGAGCGTTGTTCGCCGCACCTGCGTCCGCCCCCTACCACCAGCTTCGACCGTCCCCCCCCCCGTCGCCAATCTCTCGCTCCATCTCTTCTCTCCCAACCTTCGCTCCCGGGCCTTTCCCACCTCAGACCGTGTCAGTCCTCCCTCGCTCCGGCCCCGCCATTCCCATCCACGCCCTACACTCCTCACCCTTACTTCAACACCCTCTCTCTCCGCTGTGACCCCGCCACCATCCCTGACATTTCCCCGGTCGGTCCGTCCTATACCTTCCTCGCCTCTATTCCTCCGGCACGCACTGTTCCTCTCTTCCTCTTTCTTTTTTGCTGTCCTGTTTCTTCCTCTCAGCTTCTACGCTTCCCGCGTTCCTCCCCTTTCCATTCCACTGCTTGCCCCAGCTCCTGCCCTCCCTGCTCTGCCTCGCCCCGCCTTTCCCATCTCAGACCATGCCATTCCTCCCTCGCTCAGGCCCCGCCATTCCCATCCACGCCCTACACTCCTCACCCTTCCTTCATCACCCTCTCTTCCCACTATGACCCCGCCACCTTCCTTACCATTTCCCCCATTGTCGTGTTTCTTCCTCCGAGCTTCTACGCTTCCCGAGCTCCTCCCCTTTCCATTCCACTGCTTGCTCCAGCCCTGCCCTCCCCGCTCTGCCCCGCCCCGCCTTTCCCATCTCAGACCATGCCATTCCTCCCTCGCTCTGGCCCCGCCATTCCCATCCACGCCCTACACTCCTCACCCTTCCTTCATCACCCTCTCTTCCCACTATGACCCCGCCACCTTCCTTACCATTTCCCCCATTGTCGTGTTTCTTCCTCCGAGCTTCTACGCTTCCCGCGCTCCTCCCCTTTCCATTCCACTGCTTGCCCCAGCTCCTGCCCTCCCTGCTCTGCCTCGCCCCGCCTTTCCCATCTCAGACCATGCCATTCCTCCCTCGCTCTGGCCCCGCCATTCCCATCCACGCCCTACACTCCTCACCCTTCCTTCATCACCCTCTCTTCCCACTATGACCCCGCCACCTTCCTTACCATTTCCCCCATTGTCGTGTTTCTTCCTCCGAGCTTCTACGCTTCCCGCGCTCCTCCCCTTTCCATTCCACTGCTTGCTCCAGCCCTGCCCTCCCCGCTCTGCCCCGCCCCGCCTTTCTTTGTGGTGGCCGTTAGCGCGGCGGGAGTCGCCGCGAAATGAGAGGAGGCGAGCGAAAGAGTTCGTCCCCGCGGCGCTCTCGTTGGGAGGAACCGAGGGAATCGAGGGTGGCGAGGTGGGATGAGGTGGGGAGAAACGAGAGGCCGCGCACCTAAAGTGGTAATGATACGAAAAATATCTGCGGGCTCGAGCGCGCACCCGAGCGCGTTCTGCGACTCTACCACCCCTCACCGCCATCCACCCCTCCCTCAGTCCACCCGCTATCAGTGAAAGTTCCCTTCTGCCACCGGAGCGCCAACGAAGAGCTGCACAGGTCGCTCACGGCCACATCTCTAATAAATGATGCGACATCGATAACGAAACATGGATGTTCAAAATTAAAACATCGATATTCAAAATACGTCGACTAAAAACCTTCGATTTTTTCAACGTCGATGTTTTTAGTCTGCGTTAGTAACCTCTAACAATACATTCGTGTGCATTAAATTTTAATTTCAGAGTGCCCGTGTTTATCATTTCACCTAATAAGGGTGCGAGAAGAAGGGGGCAGACCATACTCCCACAACGTATTTGTTGACTTTATTATATCAATATTATATCAATGTGTGAAATGAATATGAAGGAAGAGGAAATACAAAGGAATGGGGGAGATCTCGGGCGAGGTAGTGCAATCAGCGTTTCTTTAGTTCCTACACATGAATAATTGTTATCATTTATTATTTAATGTTTTAACTTGTACAGTATTGTGATGATGGGAATTTTTCATTCAGGAACGAAACATAGGGAAAGAAAAAAATCGATCACAAAACGTCGCTGTTAAAAAACAAAGGAGTTAATACATCGAAGTTTAAAACATCGATGCGTCCACAAATAATCGATGTTTTGAAAATATCGACATCAATGTTGATGTTGAATTCCTACGCTGAGGCAGACTTCACTTGTGTTCGAATTACAAAAACACTCGGAGTGTCCGCATATTCAATACAGTAAAATCACATTTATGAAAACGCAGGCAAGGCTTCCCTTTTCTCTTACATCTGAGTTCTTTAATAATACATTTCTTTTCTACAACTGTTTTTTTTATTATTTGTGGAGGTCAAGTTGAGTTTGGAAGTTTCTAATACAAAATCTACAATTTTATAACCCTTAAATATTTAGAGGGAAGAGGATAGTAAAAAAAGGTGATTTATTATTTCAATAAATTAAATAGAAGAATTTTGGAAACATTTCAAAGTCGGAAAAAGCTAAGTTAGTGTGAAACATTCGTTCTTAAAAAAAACTTTTTTTTGACTTCTCAATATACAAATTAATGTTTGACTTTGTCACATTTTGCCTCAATGAGCTTAATTATTAATATTACTGAAATTTATTAGAAGTTTACAATTGAATGTTCGTACCGACGTATGATATCTAATAATTAATGGGTTTTGTTAATCCTGCTAATTGTACAGAACATTAGATTCAATAACTCATTTTTTTAGTTTACAAGTGTATAATGTCGTTTCCGCATTTTACATTGGTGTTTATATTGTTGGCAATTAATTTCAGTGAAACTGAAATTAAAAATGCATTACCATTACAGTGTAAATGCTTATCAGCACATGTGATATAGTTAATTCATTCCTGACAATATGTCTAACACGTCGAAATATTAAATGATAAGGATTGTTCATGCGTGTCCGGCTAAACGTAAAGGTTTTCCCCCAATTAAATATTAAGTATGTAACTCGGGTCTTAACTCAAAAAAGTCACCATCTATTGCAATTTTAAAGACGCTCATATCAAAAAGGTGTCTTTCTATCGTACGCTAGACTATCATTCACACATTGTTGAGTAAAAATATTTTCAAACGATTTTAAGATATTTTAACTTCTTAAGAAAAGAAAATACCAAAATCTGTGCCACGAATATTTATTCAACTACAAGAGAAAATAAACTGATAGTAATGATTGAACAAGAAACGGATTCCATTTATAGAAAAGAGCAACTAATCATCAAAACAATTCGATCAATGCAATTTTTGTAAATTCTGCTCAAAATTTGTTTTCTCGTAGATATTCTTAGCACTTTTTAAAACCAAAGACACTTTGATTACGTATTGAAAATATTTGGTCTAAAATTATGTAGCCCTACATTGTTAAAGAGTGAGTTTTATCAGCATATACAACTGTTTCAAATCCGTTTGTATGAATTTTGAACTAAATACCTTTATGGTGCTTAGCATTCGTCGAAAATTATAGTTATAATATTCCCACTAAACAGCATCGCATATGACATTATTTCTGACAAAATATTTCACCACAGGGCATTGAATTGTTAATTATGAAATTTAGTAACTGTAACATCATTGCTTTTGGTCACTTCACTGTTTCTTGTTTCATTGCATAAATGCAGATGAGTTAGGAGTCTGAAAAAACAACCCGTCCAGGGTTCATAGCAAAACATTCGTACATCATATGGTATTGCGATGTTTATATGGGTTGTGACACGGTGTGATAATAATAGATAGAACAGTTAATACATGGCAGTATTTTCTTCTTTTCGAACATAATTTGCCTATTCATACGAATAAAATTATTTAAAAGTAGCGATATTTTAAAAAATAAAATATAAGCATTGTATGCGTCAGTTATTGAAATCAGACATTGATTAAATTAATATTACTATATTTAATGCAGGACGTGCGTTAATTTTAGTGTGAAAAATATTTTTAAAAAATATTGAAATATGTAAGATCTATTTCAGAAAATAGTATTACGAAATAAAATCGTTCAACGAATTCATATTAAATTCACTCTAACATCAACGAAACGTCATTGTTATGGGACATTTAATCATTATATTTGAAAAAAGCTTAATGTTTCATCCATACTTAAAAATAATATTGCAAATGTTATGTTTACTTTAAAATCATCAAGCATTATTTTTGTGATCGTTTGAAATTACTCTCCATGATAATACCCTTTGTTTCTTGACTTCCCTTCTGAATTAGGCTCACAACCTTATACTTTTTGGAACCCTACACTAATTACATAAAACGTCATAATCACTGAAATCACATGTCTATTTCCAATTAACGCTCTTCTTACCATTCATTTGACCACTTGCATCGACTAATTTTCTCTGCGAAAAATATTGATTTTTCTTCTACGTTTTCATTTATTTATATTTTTCCAAATTATTGCACTTTTTATCTAAAGCATTGGCTCATATTTTCCGCAGTACTCACCATTGTTGAATTCTGCAATGGCCGACGTGATACTGTTCGGGTCCAAATTTCGGACTCGTCTCCCTGCAACATACAAAAATATATTAATTTTTAGACCTAGCCAACAAAGAAACCACAAAATCTTATAAAATACATTGCAAATTATATATTTATATTCAAATGGCATGATTTTAACTAAATACTAAAGTAACATTCACGTATAATTTAAAATACTAATACTCAGATGTTTAAACAAATGAGATGATTGCCCCTTTTGATATATTCATAACTATAAAATATTATTCTAAAATAATTTCTATTCATTCATGCTCAAAACTTTCTAAAGCAAGAGAATTTAGTGTGACGTGAATCAAAAGAAGTTATACTTAAGATAATATTTATTTGACACCCAAAGAATTTACTAAATTATATAGTGCAAACATTTCGCTAACTTATGTGTTCGGGAACTATTTATTCAGAGCTTGGATCCTGAATATTTCACCGCCCATCGTTCAGTTACTTTTGAACTGCGTTATCTTAAGTGCTTCATTAGAACATTAGTTCTCGAGAGACTTAGACCAATCGGCTAAGAAATAATATAATTATCGTATGTATTCGTAGACACCCTTGGATGCCGTTCGTGAATTTTGTTTCAAATTTATTACAAGTTACTTCATTTCTTTAGACAGGTCAAAACACTTAAACATAAACTTCTGTTTTCTGAAAATTTTCTTTTAAGAAACGTCCTTTTCAGATGCTGAAAAAAGGAATTTTCCTAAATGATTGTGATTCTATAACAATTTTAATAAAACATTTCCACCATTTTTATCGTTTTCCTCTTGTTTTCAGCTTTTCGGATGGAGTGAAGGTTTACAGCACTGTCATAATGAGTTAATGAAGCCTAGCCTATTACTACGGCATAGCACATTTTGATTTACGATTTTCTCTCGTGTCCACAGTGCAAGGTAAAAAATTTAAACATTACAGAAGAATCAAACACAACTTTTTGTTCTGCATCGTCTTGATAGACTTCTTTTCGTAGGTTGAATCTCCATACAGAGAACCTATTTTATAAGCAGGCGAGGCCAAAACATAAAGAACAAGCACTGTACTCTGCACTATGTCTGCAGGGAGGTCGCCAGCAATTCCGCCAGAGATTTGCCTTACGGTTACATTCTTCTATGTGTCCCTGGAACTCTGCTTCCCTTGCACGATCCATGCTCTACGCTCTCTAGTGCTCGTTAGCAATTCCTTGCTCTTATCACCGTGTTCTGCGCCTTATTCTTCCTTTTCTTCGGTATCCAGTCATCCCTCTCAGCTCCAAGTACTCTGCTCTCCTTTCCTCGTTCTCCGTTCTCCTCCTTCTTTCTCTAAAGGGGTGGGAAGCTGCCCCCTCTCTGCTCTTTGGTCCCCAACTCCTCTCTTTCTCTTCGCATATGCTCTCTATTCTCCTGAAATCGCCCCCACCCTCTCCCGCCCACCCTCGCTTCCACCACTTCTTTCTGTTCTGACCAATATTCTCCGTCTCCGTTCACTTTCATTTTCCCTCCACACCATTTCTGTTCCGCTCTCCACTTTCCGTTCACTTTATCCCCTCTTCGCATTGAATGCTCGTCTCTGTTTTCTCCTACTCGCTATCCATTCTTCGCTGCGTAAATGTCAAAATATCTCTTTCGTACACCGCTTCGCGCCTTCCGTTGTTTGATTCCTGTGCCCTGAAATCACCTCTTCGGTCTTCATTTTTCACTTCCCTTCCTCCTTCTCCCACATTACTATTTCCAATCCAGTCCCCCTCTCCTTCCGCTCATTTTCTGCTCCCATTAATCTAATCCCGCATCCCCAATTTCTTGCTTAGACCCCCTTCCACTATCCATTTTTCTCACATTCCTCTACAGCTTTCCTGCTCCATTCCTCACTTTTTGTTACCTCTAACCATTCTCGAACTTCACTATCTTCTCCCTCTCTCTTGCCAACATCCCACAAGCTATTGCCGTTCTCTCTCCTCTTTACCTCTCCTGCCCTCCGCTTCTTTTCTCCCTTCTCCGCTCCTCACTTTCCGCTCCCATTAATCTAACTCCGCTCCCCAGTTTCTCAGTCGGACCCCCTCCGCTTTCCATTTACTTCTCACTTTCCCTCGGCATATTCCTTGCCACGTTCACTTCTCTCTTCTACTCCCTATTTTCCTTCCCACACCTCACTCTCATCTCCCTTCCACACCTCACTCTCATCTCCCTTCCCACACCTCACTCTCATCTCCCTTCCCACACCTCACTCTCATATCCCTTCCCACACCTCACTCTCATCTCCCTTCCCACACCCCACTCTCATCTCCCTTCCCACACCTCACTCTCATATCCCTTCCCACACCTCACTCTCATCTCCCTTCCCACACCCCACTCTCATCTCCCTTCCCACACCTCACTCTCATCTCCTTCCCACACCTCTCTCTCATATCCCTTCCCACACCTCACTCTCATATCCGTCCCTCTTGCCCGCATCCCTCAGGGTATTGCCTTACTCTCCCCGTCTCCTCCGCTCCTTTCCTCCCTCCCCCGCGTCCCGCCGCGCTGCCGGCCGGCGGCGCCTCGTCCGCGCGCTTGACGAGCGTCGCAGCGGCACCCGCATGTGCACTGCGGCGGCGGCGGCGGCGCTGGCGCGGGGGGCGGGCTGTGGGAGGGGCGGGGCGGGGCGGGGCGCGCTGAGCGATCGCTTGGCGGCGGTTCAGGGCGATTCGAGGGGGCGATAAAGGAGGCGCCGCCGCACCCCATGTTTTCCCGACTGCGCGATGTCGCCCTCGCAGCCGGGAGCACGGCTCTACACGCGTTCTCGCCGCCCCGCCCCCGCCCCCGCCCCCGCCCTTCGACGCGAGCTCTCCGCGCGCCGTTATCCCCAGGCCCCTGCCACCCCGCCCCGCTCCGCCCCCACAGGCGCGTTCTTCTCGGTCGTCGGCGCCGCCGAAAACAACATAAACACTCGCGGCGATGGAGCGCCCCCCCCGCAGGCGCGTGCGATCTGCAGCGCCGCGCGGAGACGCGTGGGTGGGGGAGGGGGGAGAGAGGAATGTGGGCGAGACGGACCGGAGATGGCAGATGCAGCGGGGTGGAGGATTTAGTGCCATCTGTAGCAACGAGTTTAAGGGGGAGCGAGCCACGCTGTGTAGGGGTGGAGGATCTAGCCGAGACGGTGAGGTGATGGCAGACGTAGTAGGTTGGTGAGATGTAGGATTTAGAACGATCTGTAGCCACGAGTTGAAAAGAAGGGGGGGTTTCACGGTGTGTGGGAGTGGAGGATCTAGTCGAGAGGGAGAGATGATGCCAGACGTAGTGGGTTTGTGGGATGAGGTATTTGGTGCGATCTGCAGCCACGAGTTGTAAGAAGGAGCCACGCTGTGTGGAAGTGAAGGATCTAACCGAAACGGAGATGTGATGGTAGACATGTGGGTTGGTGGGATGAGGGATTTAATGCGATCTGTAGCCCCGTTCAGTGACCGAGGTTGACAGACAGTGTGCGAGTAGAGAACCCAGCTGAATCAATGTAGAGATGAGTACCGTATAGGATGATTCACCACACTCTACCATTCCGTATGCCGGTTATCCCTACATTGATGATTTAATGCGGTCTGCAGCCACCCAAGGAGGTGAAGGAGAGATGTGATGTGCGAGTGGAGGATCTAGCGGACTTGGAGCGTAGATTGTGAGCGTTGTGTGGTCTGCAATCACCCAGAGAGGCGGAAGATTGTACGACCCCCTCAGCGTGAGAGTAGAGAATGATATAAATGATGGAAACTACGGAGATAGAGAGATGGAGAATATATTGAGAAATGTAAATGTCTGTCAAAAAATCTACGAATGTAATTTTAGGAACGTGAAGGAGAACAGATTCTCACTAAAAACATTTGTAACAGGAAAGCAAAAGTCTTTGGGCACATTTTCAGGCATAATAAATTATTAAGTACAATTTGGACTGCGAAAGAGAAAAAAGAATAGTGAGACCTATAACAAAAATTTTGAACAATTTCAAAACGAAACACATCAGAAATATATAGAGATGAAGAGGAAAGCGGAGGACAGAATGTCATGGCGGCTGCGACAATCCACCTGTCACTGCGAAGGCGCTGCAACGGGCTGTGAAGACTGCTACGCTCAGTAAAACGCTGCTACATGTGGGATTCGGCGTGAAGTACTGCTGTGAGATAACGCTGGATTAGAGGAATTGGAATCCGCAGAGCAGAGGCGGTAGTACTAGTTTAATGTGATGTTAGGAACGATGACAGGAAGAAACGAAATGGCGCTTGACTATTGTTTCTTTTTACTCTGCACAGAGAGTGAACCAATTGGCGGTGAGTAATCTGATTTGTCAATGGTCAAGACGACTGAAGTGCAAATGGGTCCGTGAACTGATGAGGACGGAAAAATGAGATAATTAGTGGAAGAGAGAATCACAGGATGAAAAGACGAGATAACAAGCAGATGTGAATGTAGAAGAGCAATAAAATGAGATAAACGGCGAAAAATCGCTTCAGAGAGTAGAATAACAAAGTAATGGACTCCAATTATGTAAGAAGTGGGATAAAGCAGAGGATAATACGGAAGAACACATCAATGTAAGGACAAGGGAACTACAGGATGTAAGAAAAAAGGAAAAATAGGATGTGATATCAAGATATCAAAAGAAAGGTAGTGAGGAGAAAAACGAGAGAGGAGAAAAAGATACATAACAGTAAAATAAGATAATAATAGGGTGGAGGTCGGGAGAGCAAGAGAATAAAAAAAACAAAACAAAGCGACGGGAGGATGGGAGAACAAAAGAGTAGAGCGGAAGACGGGAAGGACCCTCAGTTCAGAGAGCGGGTAGAAGGGTGGGTCGACGGTCGGTTTGGGGGACGAGCGCGTGGCGATTGTTTTGCTTTACGACAGACTCGTCTCCGCCACCGCCGCCTCCCACCGCCGCCGCCCACCATCACTGTCCGCCACCGCCGTCGCCGCCCACCGAAGCCACCATCTTGCTGCCGCCACCGCCTCCCCCACCCCGCTGCCTCTTCTTTCCAACCGTCGCCGCCGCCGCCCGCCACCGCCACCGCCGCCATCCTACTGCCACCCCCGCCGCCACTTCCACCCCGCCGTCGCCGCCACCGCCGCCCGTCACTGCCACTACCGCCGCCGCCATCCTACTGCCTCCTCCGCCTCGACCGGCTCCGCCACTGACGCCACCGCCTCCCCCGTCTCTTCCTCCTCCTCCCCCAGCGCCGCCGGCGTCTCGCGGCAATGGGCTCGGCGCCAGCCCCAGTCGACATTCCACGCCCCTCTTCCCGCTCAAGAGGCGTTCCTCATGTAGATTTCCTCGGCTATCGAGTCCTTCAAGATCCAGCGTCCTGTAACGGCGAGGGAATTCCCGGACGCAATTTGGCGTATACACTCGCCCAGCGGTACATGTTCATTTAACTGCTTCGCTCTGTATCTCTCGTTCTGGCAGAGGAACAGCCTTGTGATATTTCAGCAACAATAAATTTAAAAAAGAGAAAATAAATTCTTTTACTTTTCCCCGACACGAAAACAAACACAACGTCTATCATTTTAAGTCAACCTATAATGTTAGAATATATACTAAGCATTTACATTTTCTAAAATAGTCCAAAATAAAGAAGTTTTCAAGATACTTCTTGAAAACAAATTCGTTTATCATTCAAAAAACTTGGACAATGCCGCGCCTGAAGCATTATTACAAGTAAATATTTTTTATTAGAAAATCATTCTTGTTTAATATTCGTTCTTCCAATTCTATTTTTCTTTTATTAATTTTTTCTGTACACCTTTTACAAAATCTCTCTTTCCAAAAAATCTAAGTCTCTTTGCAAAACATTATAATGAAAAAGTCAACACTTCTCTAGTTTTTAATTTCTTACATTTAGGAGAGAATACATTACGGTCAGGGGGGGGCGATCGGAGGTAGAGACGATAGGAGGTGGAGACGATAGGAGGTGGAGACGATAGGAGGTGGAGACGATAGGAGGTGGAGACGATAGGAGGTGGAGACGATAGGAGGTGGAGACGATAGGAGGTGGAGACGATAGGAGGTGGAGACGATAGGAGGTGGAGACGATAGGAGGTGGAGACGATAGGAGGTGGAGACGATAGGAGTTGGAGACGATAGGAGGTGGAGACGATAGGAGGTGGAGGCGATAGGAGGTGGAGACGATAGGAGGTGGAGGCGATAGGGGTGGATAGGATAGGAGGTGGAGACGATAAGGAGTCGAGACGGTAGAGGTGGAGACGGTAGGGGTGGAGACGATAGGAGGTGGAGGCGATAGGAGGTGGAGACGATAGGGGTGCATAGGATAGGAGGTGGAGACGATAAGGAGTCGAGACGGTAGAGGTGGAGACAGTAGGGGTGGATACGATAGGAGGTGGAGACGATAGGAGGTGGAGACGATAGGAGGTGGAGACGATAGGAGGTGGAGACGATAGGAGGTGGAGACGATAGGAGGTGGAGACGATAGGAGGTGGAGACGATAGGAGGTGGAGACGATAGGAGGTGGAGACGATAGGAGGTGGAGACGATAGGAGGTGGAGACGATAGGAGGTGGAGACGATAGGAGGTGGAGACGATAGGAGGTGGAGACGATAGGAGGTGGAGACGATAGGAGGTGGAGACGATAGGAGGTGGAGACGATAGGAGGTGGAGACGATAGGAGGTGGAGACGATAGGAGGTGGAGACGATAGGAGGTGGAAACGATAGGAGTACGGTTTTTCACTGAGGCAAAATGTGTCTTCCAGAATCAGAACTGTATGACAGCAACAACCATGAAGTATGGTATACCAATGCGATAGAACACGAATCATAGAATAGCGCTTCTATAGTTGACAAAATACTCAAACATAAATAATCAGAAATATTTTAGAATACAATCTTGAGCCCTCTACTTAATGGTCTTCAATAAATCTGGAATGAAAACACGCATTTTATGAGAAACTTAAATATATTACATTTCGGAGAAAAAAGCTTTGTAGTATCTCAAACGTAATCATTCGGAATGTTTTATTTACGGGAATGTATATATAATGAATATAAATCATTTTAAAAAAATGTTTTCATTTTGCATACAAATTATATGCCAAAAAGGTTTACCAGAAGACAATCTTGCAGTTACGATATTCGTCGACGATAGTTTAGGCAACAGAGAGTAACTATTGGCGTAGAAGGCGCAGCAGGGGCAGCGTCTCATGCGCCGGCGAGCACCCTGGCGGGGGAGGGAGGGAGGGGGGCGTGAATTATTTGCCAGCGGCGAGGCGGAGGGGGGCGGGGCTAATGGGCGCGGGTCGAGCCCCCGCGGCGCTATCGCGCGGCCGCAGGCGGCGGCTGACGAGCCTGATAAGCCCCAGCCACAGTCGCCTCCCCCTCCCCGCCTCGTCCCATGCCTCCAGCGCCACGGGGTCGCCCCGCGGGCGAGGACAGGTGGCCCGCGCCCATGACGCCAACCCTCGACACCGCCACCCCCACCGCCGTTGCACCCGACCTCTTGCCCGCTCCCACAAGCCCGTCGCCACTCCCCTATCGTCTTCACCCCTATCGTCTCCACCTCCTATCGTCTCCACCTCCTATCGTCTCCACCTCCTATCGTCTCCACCTCCTATCGTCTCCACCTCCTATCGTCTCCACCTCCTATCGTCTCCACCTCCTATCGTCTCCACCTCCTATCGTCTCCACCTCCTATCGTCTCCACCTCCTATCGTCTCCACCTCCTATCGTCTCCACCTCCTATCGTCTCCACCTCCTATCGTCTCCACCTCCTATCGTATCCACCCCTACTGTCTCCACCTCTACCGTCTCGACTCCTTATCGTCTCCACCTCCTATCCTATGCACCCCTATCGTCTCCACCTCCTATAGCCTCCACCTCCTATCGTCTCCACCTCCTATCGTCTCCACCCCTACCGTCTCCACCTCTACCGTCTCGACTCCTTATCGTCTCCACCTCCTATCCTATCCACCCCTATCGCCTCCACCTCCTATCGTCTCCACCTCCTATCGCCTCCACCTCCTATCGTCTCCACCTCCTATCGTCTCCAACTCCTATCGTCTCCACCCCTACCGTCTCCACCCCTACCGTCTCGACTCCTTATCGTCTCCACCCTCTATCGTCGATGCCTCCTATTGTTTCATTCCTCTATCGTCTCCACTGCCTATCGTCTTTACCACCCGTCATCTCCATCCCCATTATCGTTATCCCCCTGTCGTCTCCACCCTCTATTATCTCCATCCCCTTATCGTTTCCGATTCCGGCTCCTTCCTTCTGCTCTGCATCTCCCACGGCCACCTCCTTTCGCGAACCACGCCCATAACGGCCTGCGGCCCGCTCCATTCTCGGTTCACCCCGGCATCGCTTTCCTCGTCACTACGGTTACTCCACCCCTACCCTCACCCGTACTCCGTCTTTTCCTTCATCCTTACTGCTCCCTCGCTATTACTGTGACCGCTGCCATTGCTACCGCTCTCATCCCGGTGCCCGCTCTCACCTTGCCACTCTCCCCACCTTCGTCGACGTCGCTGTAATAACTCCGTCTTTACCTCGTCCTTGACACGACCTCCGACCTCGCTGTCGTCTCAGCTACGGTTCCGCCCCGGCCACTCCCTGGACTCCCACTGCCATTTCCCTCGCCGTCAATACAATCTCACCGGACTCTAAAATAACTTCTACTCCCGTCGTTGCCGCCTCCTCAACCGTTGCTTCACCCACGCTGTCTCTCCCACATTCGCCCCAGCGTTTGCCCTTGCCACTGCCTCCTCCTGTCTCTTCCGGCGACGCCGCTGTCTGCATTACAAAACGAAACACCAAAATGTACTATAAAAATTATAACTAAAATGCTTTGGAAACTGCGAAGTCTTACCTTGCTAGTGTGGCATCATGGAATTAAGCCCATATACAATTTAAAGACTATACAGTTTTATTTATAAAATTTACAAATGTATCGACTACCCCGTACATATTTTACGGTATCTCACGACCGCCAGCCGCGATCGTACCATCCTGTGTATACACTACATATATCTGAAGACCCCACCTCGAGTGCACGCTCCTACCACGCTACTCATGACTTTCGTCACACGTGCAATGCACGAATACGCACCAGCCTGGGCGTGATATTTGCGCACAGTTTGATGTTTTCAAGGATAAAACTTACCGGCCTGAGCGAGTCGGGTCAAACTATACACGCCGGCTTACCCCCACGTGACTACCGTTGAGTGTGGGAGAGAATATTACCGTCACGTGACACTTACTGCAATACAAGCCTGCGTCTAACTGGCTCTAAAAATATCTGCCACCCCCAACGCCGTGGCTGGTAGCTATAGTTCTCAGGTATGAGAGGTTTTCGCGTCTGCCCTCCAACGCAGGGCAGCCACGTGACGCTACACTGGTGTCTCATTGTTTAAATACAAATAAAAAACACGTCAACAGAGAAAGACAGGTATGCTGTAGAAATATACCCTGTAATAGAATAATTAATTGATGAAGAATATTACTACAAAATTAAAACACCTGAACCCTTGGTAACTGGTTGAGTCTTTCAGTGGTTCTTTATTTTATAGATAATATGAACTGTATGAGAATATTGCCTATGAAATCATGGAAAGTAAATCATCAATCAAAAGCATGTGTTTGTGGAATGTATAAAATTACATGTACAAGAAAACTGATGTATGATTTTTGTAGGAGGAGTAAATGTATTTTATTTTTGACGTAGGTTTCTATTAATTTTGGTTTGAAAGTGAGTGAAGCAGATATTAATATTAACAGGTCCATCTTCAATAAAAAGTGTTGTTTTGATTTTACTTCGTGTTTTTCATCTAAAAACGATAAGAAAGCGCGGTCACAGATTTTAATTTTCGAGCATCTTTACGCAAAACCCAGATAGTGCTATGTAGCCAGCTAATAGAAGGTTTTTTACTAAAAATTCCGAGCAATGTTGAGTTTCTTATGCCAGTTATTACTTAAGTGCACATCAATATTAAATACGTCATTACTATACGTTTACTCATATTTTATTCTGCTCTGTTAAGAATACCTGTTCAGCCATTTCATGAACTCAAATAGGCTCAGAAAATTCTTCCTCCTTTACCATCGCGTTTTCTGAAATAAATGATGAATAAAGTGTAGCAGACCTTGTAATTCGGACGACTGCCAATGAACATACATAACTCCTATAGAACGACTACAAGAAACCTTCTTTATATTAAAAATTACGATAGGATAAGCACACATATCACACGCATATTACATGTATCTGGAAGAGAACTAAGTGCTAGTTAGCCATTATCCCTTTGCCCTACCACGCTCGTAAGTAACTCATTAACTGGCACATTATGATCTCATTAATTCATTTGTAAAATAATTAACTTTTAAACGGGCCTTCTTATTTGATCACACAATACATGTATAAATTATTCATTTTACTTTTGTATAAGAACAAAAATGTTGACTAGCATTTGAGGTCGTTTTCTTACACTATATGTTATTATTGAAAATAAATCAGGGACGAATATCATGTTAACGGAATGTAAAATTATCGGGCTACAAATAGTCTACCAATAAAACATTTGGATGTCAAACGTTACCTTGAATTCACCTGAAACGTTTAATAAATCCCAAAGTAGGTAGTTTGGCATGTGCGAAATTAATTCGGGGTCTACCAATATTATTGGACATTTTATTGTACATGTTACATGTAGATAAATGTAAACAAAACAAGTCACTTCATTCAGTAACCCTAAAGAAAATAATGTGTATAATGATGGTGAACGGCGGTGTCATGTCCTCATAAATTTAAATAATACATTATACTTGAACTGACGTGGTTCTCATTAATTGTCTACTTTATCCGTTGGAGCTGCGATTTGAATAATGCAATGAAGTTCAAATCGTAATATTACATTGTAAAATAATAACTTAAATACAAAATAACTGCATGTTGTTATTAATCATTAGAAATTGCTCTTTAGAAAGTGATGCCAGACGGGTCTTGAGACTAGAAATATTAGTTAATCAATAAATTATTAATTGTTGTCCACGTGCAATTCGCACTCTTCAAGATATTCATCTTGAACAGAAGTATTGATTTTATACGCCATCTGTCACTGTATTGAAATATATGATGACAGTACAAATTACATTAAGCGAATACACACAGTGACTTAGTTGTTTAATTTATTCAACGATTCCTGCTATTATTACTTAAACTAATATGTTTCTTCAATATCTTTCCATTATTTATTTAGTTACTTCGATCGCCTCAGAGTTCCAGTTATTAAATTTAAAGTGCGATAGATAATGAGTTTGACATCTGTAAAGAATAAATTATGTAAGAATCAGTATTGCTTTTTCTTATTGAGAATTGAAGTCAATTGAATATGTTTTGTAATATAAAGAAATATATATTTTATAGGAATTATTATTCACCATAAATAATACAAATACCACCAGGAAAACCTATTCATTTAAATTTATCTTTTAACAAAGTACAGAAATTATTGAAGATTCGTACATATTACTTGGAAGGAAAAGTACAGTCTTATGTGATAATGATAAATACAATAAGTGGAAAGATGGAACTTTCTGTAAAGTGTATAAAAAACAGATGTGAAACCTTTGGGTCATAAAATTGCTTTTAATACTAGATAAAATGTATTAATTTAAATATTCATAATGAGATATTCCTCCATTTGCGAGAATATAATTTCCTGGCTCGGCATGCATTCATTTTTGAAGCCCCTAACTCTTGAAGATTTATATTGAAAAAAAAAAGTACGAAAAATCTCTTATTACTAAAAGCATTGTTCATCATTTACCTTTAATATTACAAAACTTAATTTATGACATCTTTAAATAAATAAAATTTCATTCTCGATTCGAAAATTTATTATTATTATTATTATTATTATTATTATTATTATTATTATTATTATTATTATTATTATTATTAAAAGCCAACAAATATTCCATTAGGGGCAAGGGTCTCCATACCTTTTTGCAGGGAATGCTGAATGAAGTGATAGGACGACAATCAGGGATGAAAGGACTACGATGATGGTGGGGGGGAACAGGTGGGGTGGTGGGGGATGGTCTTAGCATTTTGAACCACCCCTGCATTCACCTTATGACAAGGGAAACCACCAAAAACCCTTTCAGGATGGCCGGCCCGGGGATCGAATCCGGATCTCCCGATTGTGACGTCAGCACGTTACTCACTGAACCACTTCTCGCGGTATACGAAAATATAGATACTTTTAATTGTAGTGTTTGAGATCAATTACTACGGAAGAGTTGATAGCATTAGGAAAAACAAGTGTCTGCAAAATGCAGACACTAAAGAACAAACAAATTACTGCTGCATTTACATCTAACGCAAAAATAGTTCATAACTTCCATCGTTTCGTTGCACACTAGGCACATTAAATTTTACAAATATATTGAATTTTCTTTCTATGCTCAATATAAAATCGTAGAAGAATAATAGGTCGCGGTGGTTAGAAAAAGGAATCGCTGTATTGCAGGGCACGCCCTCCACACCACCGGACGGATAGCTCAGAACGTGCAAACGCCGAGAAGAAACACACTGGGGCGAAACGAGACGTATAAAATAAACTGAGCGGCCGCCGCCCCCACTACCACCGCCACCGCCGGAGCCGGAGCCTCCCAGAAAAAAGCGAGCAAGTATCGATACGACAGCGGCGGCGGAAGACGTCGGAACAGCAGCATTACGAAATAAAAGAAAATACAAAAAGAAGAGGCATATTCCGCGAGGAGAAGGCGTCGTGGCGAGGGGAGGGTCTGCGCCGGGGACGGGAAGAACCGGAGGGAAGGGGAAGGGGGACGGGAGGGGGGGCGAAGGAAGCCGAGAGGAAGTTTCGCGCGGTCGGCCGGGGCGTTTCGGATGTGGGGGCGAGAAGGGTCGGGGCGGTTGGCGGGAGAAGGGAGGGGGCGAAGGGCCCCGCTGACACAGCTAGCATTGATCGCGGGACCCCACCGCCGCCTCCTCCACCGCCACCGCCGCCGCCTTCGCCCGCCCCCTCGCTGTTGTTATTGCTGCCACACCGGAAGGCCCCGGGTTAACTTCCCCTCCGCCCCCGCCGCCCACCTCGACCTTCCCGTATCATAAATTACGACGGCCGCGGCCGCTAAAATAACCACAATTCAGATGTAAATTTCGCTCCGTAAGAAAACATCTGACAAACGTTATGAAATTAGTCCGCGCGCCGGAAGAGGGTGGGGCGGAGTGGGGGAAGTGGGTGGGAGTGGAAGGGGAACGGGACCACCGTCACTTTTGATCTCCTCGAGAGCGAAACAATCGTCCAAAAGAGTTGGTTTCTTTGTGTGCTCTTACCTGGCGCTTTCCCGCGAGGCTCTGTCTCTTGTCAATATTTTGTTTCGGTTGGAGGAGAACGTTCTATATATCTTGTTTGCAATATGCATCGAAGAATTCCCTTTGATGTCGATTTCGTTTGCGTCCCAGTCATCTGTCACCTGGAATCTGCTTTCCGTTTGAGACATCGATTTCAATCTTTAGTTTGTTTAGCGGTAAATTTAGACTTCAATGTGGTTGAACGATGTACATAATATTGTTCCAAATTATTGCTCATAATGAAATTGTGAAACGATTTTCTATCTTATCCAACACTTACGTTGAATTTTGTTTAATGTAATAGTATTTTATTAAAGTTCTACCTAATACTGTATAAAATAAATTAGCAAATTACTTCTAGCGACTCTTAATTGGATTCTAACCATTGCCTTGCCTAATTACTTTCAAACCTGCAGTTTTGTTGAAACTTACTTACTTACTTAACGGTGGGAACAAATTTTTATGTAATATTGATATTTATAATTAGAACACACATCGTAAAATTACATTTATTGTCAGTATCAACTTCTAACTACAAGAAATCCATATACAATACATGTCATTTTGCACATTGGTACATGACATTGAACAACTAAAATATATACAAAAATTTAAGTTAAAATAAAATCTTTTCTGTTGCATATTTGTTTTTTTATAATTAGAGAATATAGTCATCAATAATAACAATAATATTGACTTTAACAATAATATATTAGGCATTAGTGTAAATTTGTATTATATAATTTTAGAAAACACTTAATGTAACTCTAACAAGTAATGTATTTCAGCTTGCGGGCCAATGACCCCCATCTTGATCAGGTATTTGTCCAGCTCCCCTGATCTATTGAGAAACAGCAGAGATCGCCCTTTGTTTTGCTTCTGAATATAAATGTAGCTTCAGATTTTGAAGAGTTCTTCTTTCGCTAAGTGTGGTAGGCGTAGAGATGAGAGTATGGGTTACTATTTTCTTATAAATACTAACAACACATTTCTATAGTTCGGTTATGAATGCAAATAATTTTCTATAACTTTGGAGCGAAAATGCCTAGTTTTAAATTTACTAATCTTGCTTTATTCGTAGTTTTTTCATCACTGAATTGCATCGAGTTTGTGAGTATGCTGACCACAAGCCGAAGAGCTCGCATGTGTGTCAGTGTCCTGTCTAAAAATTAATGGGTGCCCCATAAGGAACATAGTGGATACCTGTCATAGATATTCGAAATCAGCATCCTCTAAGAGCTGGCCAAAGCCCCACGAAGAAACAATAAACTATATCGGGTTAAAGGGGGAAAATATTATTCGAGAATATTGAACATTATCCCACGTCACATACAGTCTGTCTCTTTAGTGACAAAATAAATCAAATCAAATAAAGTTTTTTGGCAGCATTGACGTACAAAATGATATACCGAATCCTTATTTTGATGCATTAAGAGTGCAGTTAGAACAAGCTGTTTTTTTTCTTTTCTTTTCCACAAAAAAATCCCAAAACAAAATCAATACGTATCCGTTACGATTTGTACTCGAAGCGGAAATCTCCATGTCGATATCTATTTACAAGAGAAACGGTTTCTTCAATTATTAACGAATTCCAAATGCGCTACATTAACTTCCTCAAATCCTCCGGACGTGACGAGGCTCCACTTTCTGTGCCATTACCCGTCCGTTCCAATTTCGCCGGCGCGAGTGCGGAGGGGGGCGTGGCACGGGGGGTGGGGGTGGGGTGGGGGGGGCGGGAGCACCTCACGGGCGCACGCACGCGTTTAGCGCGCCCGCGGGGCGGCACGCGCGCGCCCAAGCGCCGCCCTGGGAGCCATGGCGCCCCACCCCACGCCCCACCCCGCCCCGCCCCGCCCCGCCCCACGCCCCGCGCCGCCCGCCGCCGAATCCAAATCGCCGCATCGGCCGAGCAACGCGTGCCACGGCGCGGATTTGGCATGCGGCGCGCGGGGCGGAGGTGGGCCAGAGGCGCGTTTTGGAGAATGGGGAAGACCGGAAGCTGAGGAGAGCAGATCGGCGTAGAGCGGGGTCAAATGGAGGAAAGAAATGAGGTGGAAGGAAGTGAGGTGGTGGGGAGTAGTGGGGGTGGCAAGGACTGAGGTGAGGAGCAGGATGTAAAGTGGGATTAGAAGGATAGGAAGTGGGATGGGAAGTGGGTTAGGAAGTAGAATCGGAAGTGAGATAGGAAGTGAGATAGGAAGTGTGACGGGAAGCGGAGTGAGAAGCGGGGTGGGAAGCGGGGCGGGAAGCGGGGCGGGAAGCGGGGCGGGAAGCGGGGCGGGAAGCGGGGCGGGAAGCGGGGCGGGAAGCGGGGCGGGAAGCGGGGCGGGAAGCGGGGCGGGAAGCGGGGCGAGAAGCGGGGCGGGAAGCGGGGCGGGAAGCGGGGCGGGAAGCGGGGCGGGAAGCGGGGCGAGAAGCGGGGTGGGAAGCGGGGCGGGAAGTGGGGCGGGATTCGGAGTGCGAAGCGGGGTGGGAAGAGGAGGGGGTGTGGGGAGGGAAGCGGGGTTGGAAGCGGGGCAGAGAGGAAGAAGAAGGGGGGTCTGAAAGCTCAGAAAGATCTGGAGCTTACTAGAAATGCAAAAAAGGGAAGTTAAGCAGGTGAGAAGCTGAATACGAGTCACGAAGCAGGTGGGAAGTGGTGGGGAGGGATATGATAAGAGGGGTACAAAGAGAAATTAGAGAAGTTGGGATTGAAAATCCACATGGAGTGGGGACAAAAGCGGGGAGAGAAACGGACTAGGAAGCGTGGAGCAGGGTGGGGAGTTTGAGGCTCGGCGGGGAAGGTGGGACAGGGCGGAGAGAGCGGTGCGGGACGGGGCAGAGAATGTGGGCAGGAATGAGGATGGGCAGCCAGGAGCCAAGGAGAGCAGAATAGGGGTAAAAAGTGGAAGAAGCGCGATGTAAAACAAAGGAGGAGGCGTGGTGCGGAGTAGGGTATGCGTAGCTGAGCGGGAAGGAAGAGGGGATGGATGTTGGAGAAAACCGGGACCCTGGGAGGGTAGATGGATGTGAGAAGAATGAAAATTGCAAGAGCAGTGAATCAGGAAACGCGGATCCAGAAGGATGGGGTGGGAATGGGGAGACTATAAGGTACGGGGGTGAAAGCAAATATGGAACGAACATGAAGTATGGAGCAGTTAAATGAGGGTGTCAGGGAGAGGGGCGGAACGGGATGAAGATGGTAGTGGGGTAAGGAATAACAAGCACGGGAGAAAGCGTGAGAAGTTAGGAAGGAAGGAGTGCGAGGAATGGGGTGGGGAATGGGATGGGGAGTGTTCAGGGCAGTGGGGTGAAAAGTGGGTTGCACGAGAGGGCCAGGGGCAGGCAGGGAGTTGGCGGAGCGGGCAGCCCGGGCGGGGCGGGCGGGACGGGTAGGACAGGGCAGGGCGGGGAGGGCGATGAGGGCGGGGAGGGCGATGAGGGCGGGGAGGGCGGGGAGGGCGGCGAGGGCAATGAGGGCGGGGAGGGCAATGAGGGCGGGGAGGGCGGGGAGGGCGGGGAGGGCGGGGAGGGCGGGGAGGGCGATGAGGGCGAGGAGGACGGGGAGGGCGGCGAGGGAAATTAGGGTGGGGAGGGCAATGAGGGCAGGGAGGGCGGAGAGGGTGATGAGGGCGGGGTGGGCGGGGCATGCGGGGTGGGCAGGGCAGGGCCAGGGCAGGCATAAACGGGGCGGAGCGGGACAGGGCGGGGCGGGCGTTGTTGGGCGGGGTGGGAATGGGCGGGAAGGTACGGAGAGGGGCGGGGCGGGGAGGGGTTTGAGTGGAGGGGCGGGGCGGGGAGGGGGGGCGTGGAGGTGCGGGGCGGGTAGGTCCGGGACGGGGCGGGGCATCTCTGGGAATCGGACGGGGAAACTAATTTCGGGGAGCGCGAGGCCAAGGGCGAGGTGCTGAGCTGCCTGCAACGAGTGCGCCGGGTCTCGGGCGCGGCCTCTCTCGTCTGACGAGCGCGGATTTGCGTCTGAGCGCCACCCGGGAGAGGGGTTGATTGGCCACGTCCTGTCGTCGCCTCTGCGCAAAACGACTAACCCGGGGAGGACTCCTGACGACACTCAGTAGCTTATCTTCTACTGTCAATTATCAATTATCATAAGCGAACTCGAAATAACGAATATTTCCCGTGAAGAAATAATTATCGCGAAATGAGTTTCTTGTTTCTGTATTTATATGATGACTGGAACGCTGTAGAAGCGAACTCAGCAACAGTTTTCCATTTTCCGTTTTCTTCGTGTTATTTTCCAGAACGATTCAATCTACGGAAACGTCTTTCACTTGCCATCCTATTCACTTTAGTGGCAGAAGACGAATGGAATCAGAACTCGACCTAGCTCAACGAGACACCAGTGACCTTTGCATGCGTCGGAGCTCTAAATCGTCCCGCCCAACAAAGCCAACTCAAGACGATGAGGACGACGGCTATCTTCCATCGACAGGCGGAAATGCAACAATGCCCTGTCTTCCAGGCCGGACGCGTCCGCTGCAGTGAAGGCGGTTATGGACACCCCTATTTGCATGGGCGGCAGGTCGGTTACCTAATATTTTTAATGGCTTTTCCTCATTAGCGAATTGCCGCCTGTTCCTTCCCTTTGCGGCTCTTGAACGTCTCCCAGCCATCCCCACCAGCCGCACTTTACCAATGGCCTCTCGAATACTTTGGTTATTACACACGCTTTGGTTATTTATTTAAGCCCGAGACCGCAACGCATTTCTTTGCTGCAGCATGATTAAAGCCCCTTTGTGGCCTCGATAAAAATTACCCCACCGCAGAGCTCGTTTGCACGTCTCTTCCGAACGTTTTCGTTCAAAAGGTCAACGATATTTTTTACGTTTATAGCTGCGGCACAGGTATTTTCTTTGTTTCAAATTAAAGCGCGGTCTAGCTTATGCAGGAATGCGGTCAGGTGTGGGTTTCATCTCGTGAATGGAATGTGAGTTCGGGGACGCGGGCTTGTGGTCGGAATCGGGAGGGGATGCTGCAAAGAGAGAGCGGAATTAAACAATCTGAGCAATATAATGGTGAGCAATGTATGTAAACGAAAAAAAAACATTTAATTAGTTGTATGAGAGTAGTTTATTGGTAAAACTTTTTTAGAGCGATTTACGACAAAAGTGATTTACGAGATATTTCAATATTTTTTGTCGGTAAAATATGTCAAATCCCAATATTTATTGGAAAATGGTGTGCAATTTACAGAGATTTAATATTTCAAATATTATAATAGTCGCAGTCTAACAAGTTTAATTTAATGATTTAATGTATCTAAATTTTATGTAGAAAAGTCAGTGACTTAATACTTTCATTCAATTCATATTTTCAACATTCAATATTTTCTAATATTTACTCTAAAATATAACAAACATGCTGACGCGTCTAAAATAATATTAATACCAATTGAAAAAGCGCAAATAAAATTATATTGTTTCATATTGTAGGGAAATTATATTATATCATATACTAAAGGGAACACGTAGAAGACATGGCAATTGAATTCAGAGTGAGAGAGAAAGAAACCTTTTTGCAAATTGCTATAGAAGGCTGAGTGGAAAGGAATAAGAATTCGCACACAAATCGGTAATGTTATTATGGAGGAAGCAAATAAAAAAAAGACTGACGAAAGTCTCTGAAGAACAGAATATACAAAGTTGAAGATGATAATGGTGTAAAATTGTGTTACTATACCTTAACATAACATTACAACATAACATCGTGAGTTAGATAAAACACCTTGTCACTACACTCATCCATTCATATCACAAAAGAATCTCTTAAATCCATTAAGACACTCCCTTATCACCCATCAACGAATTCCTATCTATAAGTGAAACCTGGAAATTTTAGAAAAGTTATTGGTTTCATGAAACGAAGGTTCAGGGATTTCTTTATCTATTACATTTGTTAAGGTTAATGCCTTGAGAATTTTTATAAAATTTTGTAACAAAATAAAAATATTTTTTCGCATTTTTGAACTTAATAAAGAATTATATGTACAGAAAAATATGACATTAGAACAAAATATTCTACAGGAAAACACAAGTACGATGTGACTATGTACGCTGAAAAATTTGAAGCCACTTCTGAGAGATCATGTGAAACACAAACCGAAATTTGGAAACTTCTCATATGTCATGAACCACATAAACATTAACATAACACACAGAAAGAAACAAAATAGAACATAACATAACAGAAAGAAATGGCATAGTTCTTTGCATACATTTTAATCGGATTTGTAAAGCATTAAGGAAAATGTATTATTTATTTCGCCAGTAATACAAAATAATGAATTATAATGAGATGTCACGGCTAAAACAAATCAATACATGTATAATTTGTGACTATCGTTATTTATGGGGGTTTTTATAAAGTAATTTCTAATATACCACTTAATTTACCTTTTTTGATACGCGTTTATGCGCTACATTTTGTATTGTGAAGTTCGTGGTAATAATCATCTATACACTTCCCACAACTCATTTCACCACAGAACTGTTATAGACGTTAATACAGAAACTAAGTCTAAATGTCCGCACCCTACAGAAACTTCTTTGACGGTAGTTTAAATACACTAAAACTAAATCATAGGATCCATCTTTGAGTCAGGAGGGTAATTTTGAACAGTAAATGAGAATGTTTAACAAATGTATGAAATCGTATCTTTTATATAAAAATGTGTAGTTTAGAAGACATGGAATGCCGTATCCTAGCAACGTTAAATATTTGAGTCTATTCAAGTCTCAGAATCTATTCAAGTTAGACTTATGAAAGTTTTCCAGGTTGCAGATATATCACTCATTACAACAGTAAAAAAGTTTTGAAAAATGTTTATAACTTTTAAATATAGAATGATTTTATCATAATGCAAATCTTACAATAGATAATTTTTGAGAACGGATAAAACAAAGGTAATTAGAAAAAAGGGTTTCAGAAAATGTAGGATACCTTTATTAACAACTTCTGGAAATGTAAGTTTCCTATTAAAAATTAACAAGTCATAAAAAAATTAATATTAAACATATTAACTCTCGCTAAATGGGTTTTAAAGATGCAACACTTCGAAAACGGCAGCTTGATAATTTGCTTTATAAGAATAAAAATTTTCCAATGTTTCCTTTTGAGACATTTTATGTTAGCTTCGCGACAAAATTTCCAATTTATTTTCTGTATGTCTAAATATTTTAAAATAATGCGCTGTAATGAGACCGCTAATGCTGGCAACATAACTGAAGGATCTGTGGTGGTTGTGTTCTTGAGCCCATTGAACTCGCCTTCCTCCATTCGTTCGTTTGCAGTTGGCTAACTTGTAAATGACTTCGACGCTTCCTTTCGTGATGTTCTCGTCCGACGAAAATAGAATGCGTCACGAGAAATAAATGAAATTAAGAAGAACAGTGCTATGTGCTCTTCTACATTTTTTTTATAAATATTGAATTGAATTTGCCTTACTTTACGTGGATAGACTCGGGCCATCAGGCCTGCTCTTCCGTCTGACCACGTAAATTTCGCTACGCTCCTTTCATCAACTAGCAGATAAAGGAGGTATTTCTTGGGCGAGAAACAGGCGATTTGAATTTAGCTCAGAGACGTCATTTGAAGGTATTTTACATGCAAGTAAATCTACTAACATAGGACAGCCGGCTTTACTTCCCCTCCGAAGGAAGGCGTACGAAGGATTTTTTCGCCCTTAAAAATCCACGGCTTCGATCGGGTTTGAACCCGCGATCTTGGGTACAACAGTCCGGTACGCGATCCGTTACACCATCGCCGCCGCTAAATATTGGAATGAATTTACTTTTTTATGTGATAAGTACTATTTTTATTTTAAAATGGAGTAATGAATGTAAGATGCATACTGGTGCAAGTGTGTCCGGCTCCTGTGCTGAGAGGTGGCGAGCTGTGATCGAGAGCGTTTCGTGGTTCCGTACTTTGTGTTATATATTTATATTTAATTACTCAGTTGTGAACCATAAGAAGCCATAATGTCTGAACAGGAGCCCTAGACAAACAAAAAATATGAAGATTCATAAAAAATTAAATTCCCAAAAATTAATTTTTTACTGCAAAATCATTACCGTGTGCTCTTAAAATTAAATAATTAATAATAGAACAATTAGAAATGAAATAGAAATAGAAATGAAATAATTAATTATAGAACATTTATATTGAACTTACAATATTGTTTTAGTAGAAGATAAGTAACTGTACAATTTCGAATTTTTACTCAGAAAAGTACTATTTGCCCACATTTGCAAAACTCTTGAATGTTAATAAAGGATATTGAGAAAAACGTTCTTCAGTGTATGATGAAAGTTCCATTACACAATTCTAACGTTATGATTCTAACATGCATTGTCTTTATGGGACTTATTACGTCATTTCCTAAAAACGGAATAACTCTTTTGCAATTTGTTGTGCGAAGTTCCCCGTTTGCGTCCCCATTATTAGCCGCTCCGGGGACAGAAGCATACCGCGCGCCCAGCGAACCGAAATGGCGTGTCGGCTTCTTCAAGAAGCTCTGCGCTGCCGCGTCGCTGGCGAAAGTCTCTTGTGCGCACCACTGCTTCGTCTCAGCGCCCTCCCCTCCGACCCTGCACCTCTCCACCCCTGCGCCGCCCCGCCCTCCACCCCGCGCCCCGCCCCGCCCCGCCCCGCGCCCCACACACCGCGCCCCACGCCCCGCGCCCCACGCCCCGCACCGCGCGCCCCGCGCCGCGCGCCCCACGCCCCGCGTTCCACGTCCCGCGTCCCACGCCCCGCGTCCCGCCCCGCGTCCCGCCCCGCGTCTCGCCCCGCGTCCCGTCTCGCGTCCCGCCCCGTGTCACGCCCCGCACCAGGTTCCGTGCCCTGCCTCGCACCTCGCACTGCCCAGCGCCCTCCCCGCCCCACGCCTCACGCCCCGCGCCCCGTCTCGCCAGCCCCGGGCTCCACCTCGCACCACCTAACGCCCTGCCCCGCGCCCGCTTCGCGCCCGCTTCGCGCCCGCTTCGCGCCCGCTTCGCGCTCCGCCCTGCGCCGCGCCGAACTCCGCCTCGCACCTCGCACCGCCCAACGACCTGCCCAGTGCCCCGCCTCGCGTCCCGCCCAGCCTTCCACTCCACGCCCCGCCCTGCACCCCGCCTCGAGCCTCACCTCTACCACCGCTGCCGTCACTACCAGTCTCGCCTCTTACAGCCCCCACCACCCTTACCATCCCCTCATGCGCCCCTGCCTCACCCGTTTTCTCGCGGCTCTCTCCGGTCTCGTAATTCCAACCACCCTCGCAACTCCTTCCATCTCTATTGCCCTTCCTCTTGCCCCTGCCGCCGTTCCCCGCCTCCGCCGCCACCTCCTCCTCCGCTGCCCCCACCGCTGCCGCCGAACCCCGCCGCCCCCGCCGCCCCCGACACCCCCGACGCCCCCGCCGCCTCGCCGCCCCCGCCGCCCCCGCCGCCCCCACCGCCCCCGCCGCCCCCGCCGCCCCCGCCGCCCCCGCCGCCCCCGCCGCCCCCGCCGCCCCCGCCGCCCCCGCCGCCCCCGCCGCCCCCGCCGCCCCCGCCGCCCCCGCCGCCCCCGCCCCCCCTGCCGCCCCCGGCCCTGCCTGGGCGTCGTGTATCAGAAGCGCGGCCGGGAGCCACCAAGGCAGGCGCCTCGCACTTGATATTTTGCGCCAACACCGTCGTGTACACAGGCATAAAGTTACGGCTTACTTGCGCACTGTACACAGGCCGAGGCGGGAGGGGGGTGGGAGCCGGCGGCAGAGCCCGGCCAAGAAGTTACTGGAGCGGACGCGAGCCGAGTGTTTCTTTACGTCAGCGCCGAGGCAAAAATGACACTGCAATTCTTGGGGCAGTTCCTAATTTGCAATGTGTTGCATTCGCAGGGTTTCCACTTGTAATACTCAAGCTAAACACATATGTTGTCAAAATTCCTAAACATATTTTTTAAATAAATTTAGTCAATTTTAAATACAAAAACAACATCGCTTGTTTTGAGAATGTATTTAACGCTATGTTTAGGATGGTTAAGAGGTTTATTATGTACCTGTACACATGACCTTGAATTTTATTCCTTTATTGCATGTGGTATTTATAGCATGAACTGTGACCAGAAGTGAAATAGAATAGTAAGATAATGGTAATTAAGAAAATCAACACAAGTTAAAATATAATTAATTTTGCAACTCACGATTGAATACTAAAAGACTGTTGAGTCACTTAAACACAAGTGCTTAATGTGGTTGTTTTGTGTAAAATGGTTTTTAATATTGAAATATACAATCCGTTGCTGCCACTGTCTTATAACATTGTCAAGTTTTAAATTAAAGGGTATTGGTGACATACAACACAAAATAGACAGAAAGGCGAGGAATTAAAAATGAAACTCATTGAAAAGAGTAGCAATATTAAATATTATAAATCAATTTTAGGACTTTAGGAATACCATTTAGCAACGTGGTATACGAAGGGGGAGAGTTACTGTCAAAAACCTACATTTGTCATAAAATAATTTTTGTCAATATGGGCCAAAATATATCGTAAAATAATACAACTAACGAGGATTTTTTGACAGTGCAATCAACATATAGAACATATTTTTTAGTACAATCAACACATAATCAAATAAATTCGTAACTCTTTCGTAAAGTGAATTTTAGGATGCAGAGAAATACAGCATGACTATAAAATAAAACGATAAGGATACGCCCTGCATTGCTACCATATGCTACGTGTAGTACATACTACATGTGTGTGTACTACACGTGTGTGCATACGCCGATATGCTACGTGTAGACTTACTCTACGTTTCCAGATATGTATGGCGTCTGGTCTATCAGCTGATGTAACACTGGAATGTTATTCCAGATTCGAGAATGAGATTCTTTATTGTGAGGTGATACATACAGTTTCAAAAATAGTATCCTGCTGTAACTACAATTTATTTTAATAATAAAATAAAGACAATTTCGGTTAACATCTTAGTTTTTAGACCTTATGAACTTCGAATGCTTCGGCGAAATCTTTGGTGTCGGTATTCGTAGTTATTATCACTAGTGATTCAACGAGTCAGGTGATTCTGGTAGGGCGAGTGAAGAGCTACCGAACGTTACAATCCGCCAAGTTACATGTTACACATATTTTCCCAGGGAGATTCAACCCCTCCCCCAGAAAATTTGCAAAAATTGCATATTATTAAACATACGTGAACGAAATAAACAAAAATGAATTTCTTATAGCTTAACTAACTAATTAAAAATCCAGTTTTCATGAACACAATCGTTAAGAAGTTACATACATCTTGGTTTGTACAATTCTTCACCTTACATCTTTTCGAATGATAACGAAAAAAAAGATATATTCTCTAATAGTTGCGATACATATATTCTATATTCTGGTAATGATTACAAATAATGTCAAAAACAAACAATTTGAGTGCTCAAGGAAGTGTTGTGAAAGTATTTGTGCAACAATCCTTTACCTTACGTAAAATACAAGAGTACTTGTTCGGAACCTTTAAGTTTTACTTCTGAGGCGCGTGGCTGCCTCTCTTTTCCTTTTTTGTTTCTAAAAATCCTTGCTAATCGCCTTTTCATCTTTTCTACTCTTTTGCGGGAAAGCTAGCTAATCTTCTCTGCTCACATCGTTAAAATTTTTTCTACATCAAAGTTTAGGTAAAAGCGTGTTCTATGAATGCGAAAAAATCTCAGGAACATAATTCTCTTCATTTCACTCACAAACAAGATTCAAGTGTCAATGTCAAGATTCATGCATTTACACCCTGCCCTTCTGTGAATATAATACGTTAAAAATATTCATGCCATCGTAAAATTCAAATACGCCCCTAAAATCTGTGGATTCGTAGCAATGTTATCATCTTGAAAAATGAATATTAAATTACAGAAGAACATTCCAGTAGTACTGCAGCACACATTGTGGTTTAAAATTCTGAGAATTTCAACAAAGAAGAAAACATACTTTGCCTTTTGATAAAATATTTCTCAGTTGAGAAATGGTTATTTCCATGGAATGCGAGAATGCATCTGGGACTGCTCATTTCTGTGGTTTGAGCTAACACTTTTGTCTTGGGTTATTCATTTAGATCATTTGTAAAGAAATTCACTGAAAATATGTAATTCGTAACAGAGAAATCTGTTATGTTTTTGCTTGCCTAATAAGAAATTCCTTGAAAGAGTCAATAAATGTATGTTTCCAATCCAAAGCTAAATTCAATAGTCACGGTTTTGGTAAGTATTTTAGATTAATTGAAATCAGCTACCACAGCACATTGGTATAATATATTGTAAAGCTACCGTCCCAGAGGTACGATTTTTCGCCGCGCATAAAATACTTTTTTTTAAATTTCAGACGGCGTTTGCGAAGAGAGCCAGAAACCTTACACTTATAAGAGAGTAGCGTGGTTTACAACTTGTTGGTATGCGAGGGTAGCGTCCCCTTCGGCGAGGCTAGCAACTGTCATATCTGAATACGGACGAGATGTTGAGGATAAAGCAGTGGTGCTCGGATGGCCTACCCCTTCCCGGCCACCTCCATATTTCGGTTAATCCTTCGGCAAACGCGGTATATCTCTCAGATGACTGAGTTGTTCGTCCGTTGATAGAGTCTCATAGAATGTTTTGAGAACACCGTCCTTCTCAGTACTAATATTGTTCTTAGATGTCATAGCTTCCATTTCATACAAATAAGATTTACGTCACCAGAATTTTTCTATCAAACCTTGTGTAGCGCAGCATATTGCAAGCCGGAACGTGTAGTCCAATTTACAACTGGTACAACGTTTTTGAGTATATCTTGTTCTAATTATTGATAAATACTGCAGGTAAATTAAGTTTTATAATTTTGATGTTAGTAAATATGTTTATGTGTCGTTATTTTTGTATTTTTTTTGGTTCAAAGAACCAATAGTTTGGGGAGTAAGATAGGCTAGAATTGAAATAATACATATGAGAAATCATCGCGTGTGCACGAATAATATTTTCTAGCGCGTGTACCGCCGGGTTAAAAATTGAAAAGTTGTAAGAACCGAGCTGCCATTGAACGATCGCTTCCCCACCGCAATTCCTAGGGCGATGATTGGAGATCAGGTCGCGCCTCACGTGACCACGGCAGTTGGAAGTCGAAGAAATCTCGCTCACAAAATTGAAGGGTTATGGGCGAAAACATGGTCATGGAAGTAATAGATATGAATGATGCCTGAGATAATCTCTGCTGCATTGAAAGTGTTGATTTTAGGAAATGTTTCTCGACAGAATGAAGAATGGTCAGTACAAAAATTTTTAAACAAAAACTAATTTTTGTTTTGGTTATTATGGACGGTAGCGTTGCTGTTGGTGCAAAACGAGCCTCAAGTCGGTTACCGTGTTGTTTCCCATAACATTCAATTTTCGGCGAGGAGAGTGTGAAGTTGCGGGACGCTCCATTGCAGGCCGCCGCCACCGTTTGCAAACCCTCGCGACTCTGCGCCCGCGCTACAGAGCTCGCCAGCCGCATCGGCCCGTCACGGGAAATCTCAACACTTCCCGGCGCATCGTTTGCCGACGCTATTGATTCGCACCCTCCACCGTGGGTATAGAGCCAAGTTGCTCGTTAATAAGCATGATGTCACTGCAGTCAGGAGCCCTCCCCGGACTCAAGTACCGATCAGTTAGTGCGTTTGCTCTAATAACCTTGCGTGATAGGTACGTTATCACCACGCTCCGACACGGTTTATTTATTTAATGTCAAAAGAGTTAAAAACTTATGTAACGTGTTGTGCGGAAAAGTAGTGGTGCACGTTTGGTGCACGTTTTCTGAACTTCTAGGATCTCTATACAGTTATACACTATACAGTTATACATACAGTTATACATTATTTGCAAGTTGTTTTATTACAGTTCAATATAGGCTTGATGAATGAAAGTAAAGGTAAGTCCGCCATCCGGTTCTGCCACTTAATTTCAGAAACATTAATGAGTCTCGACTATCCTCTCACCTAACGACTCCATCAACCGTAAATAGCTAGAATCGGTCAATCGTAGTGGGCGCACACACGCGCGAACCCCGTGTACAATACGCAGTCGTCCGCTGGCGGGCCGGCGGACGCCTTGGCCGCGTAATTAATATTCATTGCGGCGCATTGTTGGGCCGCGCGCGGGGAAATGAAAGTGCAAATACTCGCATATTGATTGCAGGCGGCGCGGCGAGGGGCGTGGCGCGGGTGACGGAGGGGCGTGGCGGGGCGCGGGCGAACGGACGTGCCCGCGCCCAAATGGTGCCAATTCCCTCCCATTCGTCGAGAGCTCCGCGCTGCACCGCGCCGCGTCACGCCCCGCCCCGCCGACCTTTTTTGCAAAGGGCGAGAGGTGGCTACGGTGAAAGGACGGAGAGAAAGATGGAGAGAAAGATGGAGAGAAAGATGGAGAGAAAGATGAAGAGAAAGATGGCGAGAAAGATGGCGAGAAAGATGGAGAGAAAGAGGGAGAGAAAGAGGGAGAGAAAGAGGAAGAGAAAGAGGGAGAGAAAGAGGGAGAGAAAGAGGGAGAGAAAGATGGAGAGAAAGAGGGAGAGAAAGATGGAGAGAAAGAGGGAGAGAAAGAGGGAGAGAAAGAGGCAGAGAAAGAGGCAGAGAAAGAAGGAGAGAAAGCTGGAGAGAAAGCTGGAGAGAAAGAGAGAGAGAGAGAGAGAGAGAGAGAGAGAGAGAGAGAGAGAGAAAGAGGAAGAGAGGAAGAGGGAGACGAATTGTACAGGAGGGGGAGGTGAGGAGTAAGGAATGAATTAGATGAAATGAGCGGTGGGGAGTTGGTTAATAGCAGAGGAGAAATGGTACAACGTAAGGAATAAATCGGACCGTTTGACACGACGCCCCTTTTTGGTGAGAAGACAAAAGAATGTTAGGAAGCGTTGAGGCCGTGTCCCCTTTCGAAATGGTTGAAGGGATTGTAGCGTACGCTCATGTCTTTATTTACGTTTCGTAAACAATTAACAGATGACGTTCATCACTTGTCTTTAATTAGAATAGCACCATTGATATTGTTAAAAAATGTAGACTGAGAACTGCACGTAATTCAATGTAAATGAATATTGTAACATGCTAATAAATTAAAATGGAACACGACTAATGTCACATGCTAAAATACTGAAGTATATTATAATAAAGATTTTGAAAAGAAAATCTATGTGACGTTGGTAATAAGTATTATGGAACAAGAGAAATTCAACTAAAACATTACTACTTTAGAAAATTATTAGTGGCGGCGGATGTTACAGAATGTAGGGTGCGATAATGGAAAGTATAGTGAGGTGGGGTTTGTAGGCTAAGCGATGGAGTGATAATGTATGGGAGAAACTAGAGTAAAATAACTTTAAGAACTGAATAGGATACCATGGGTGACAGTAAAGAATTGACAAGGGGAGAAATGATGCAGAAAAATGAATAGAGAAGGAAGTATTGTGCTGTAACAAGGTGTGTAAGTGAGGTGAACCGAAAGTACTGAGAAGGTACGGGAATGTAAAAAGAATACATGTCTGGGAAAACTAGAGTTAAGAAACGAGGAGACGATCTATGGGGATTAGGAGAGATATTCTGAAACATGAAGTAAGAAATGTTGGTTGTGTTGGTTGACAAAAATAATTAATTATCCGATAATGGAAACGGGAGGGATGAAACACAGTAATATTAATATCCATGTTTAGAATGTAGGATAAGATGGTGGGTAATAAAGTTAGATAACGCACTTTTGTACAAGTGACCAGTGATTAGGTAAATAGTTGATAAGCTGAAATGCCTGGTCGAGCGGGCGGTGAGTCAACTGAACGACGAACTGATAAGACTAGAAATCAAAAGAGAAATTTATACGAGGCAGTGTGAAAGGACGTAGTGACGTAGTGGCTCAGGCATAGTGATCGTGGTGATGTTCAGAAGTTGGGTGCGCGAGTTATCAAGCAGTGCGGGGGTGAGTAGTAAGCCGGGTCGTGGGTCTGGCCACGAGGTTCGGACGAGGCGTGGGCGGGAACGCGAGCGGGCGAATGGAGATCGAGGGGCTTCGGCGAGCACCACTTTCCAAAAAGGTCACTTCTGTCGAAGCGGGGCCTGTCTGCGGGGCGGGGCGTGGGCGGAGGCGGTGAGAGCTGGGCGCGCCCGCCCTTTGCAGCTGAACGCACGCCCCCGGCGCAGTCGATAACTCTGTGAACCGGATTGGTTTAAAGAGTAATCACGCAATTTGTGACATCAAAACTCGAATTTAACAACGGCCGCTATCCCGAGTCGCTCCCTCTCCGGTTCGTCACCTCTTTCGCCTCCGGGACCCCCCCCCCCCCACCAGCTCACCCCACCACTTAATTCCATCCCCTCTTCTACCCGTTCCGAACCGTCTCCCGACCCACTCCCAACCCTCTCCCGACCCTCTCCCGACCCTCTCCCGACCCTCTCCCGACCCTCTCCCGACACTCTCCCGACACTCTCCCGACACTCTCCCGACACTCTCCCGACCCTCTCCCGACCCTCTCTCGACCCTCTCTCAACCCTCTCTCAACCCTCTCTCAACCCTCTCTTTATCCCCCACCTTTCTCACCCCTCCCGACCCTCTCACCCGTCACTCACCTTCCCATCCCTCCTCTCCCCCACTCCTCCCCGCCTCAACCCACCCCTCCTGGGCCCTCCCCGACCCGTCCCGCCCGTCCGCGCCCTTCCCGCCACTCCCCGCCCTTTCTCTTTCTTCCCCTCCCTACTCCTTCCCTCGGCCGTCCCTATTCCACTCTACCTCCTTCCACACTGTCCCTCTCTCCCATGTAGTGCACCGCCCTCCCTCATCTCATCCCCATGTTCACCCCTCCCTCGCCCCGCGCTTTGTGTTCCGCTGATGTCCTCATGGAACAGTTGGCGGTCTGTTCTCGGTACGTGGCTTTTTTTTACCGCGTGCGTTCCCCGAAGTCCGTTTCAAAGCCCTCTCGACGTTACTGTTCGACTTGCCGGTGAATCGTATCCCGATAATTTGGCTGATTTTAATATCACCTTCCCAGGTTTTTGTATCCTGAGTACGATTTTGTTTAGGAAACAGATTTGTTGACAGCGTTATTGGCGAAAATTCACTCGTGACAACGCACAGGCGGAAAATATCTCCTGAACATCGCAAAATATGAGGTAGTGTATTGCGTATTTGGAGAGCAGGCTGGTCAGCACATAAATACAGATGAGTTTACTGACACAGAGTAATGCGAAAATTTGGTTCACTTTGTTCGCATATTCACGAGGTGGGTACACACGATTTCCGGCAGAAACACACACCGTTCAAGCGGCGAAATGGGGTTCGCAATTTTACATTTTTATGCAATCTCTTCAGGCGAAGTTCAAATTTTCGAAAACAAAACTCGTTCACAGTACTTTCACCCTCAAATAAAATATATTTAACCTAGACCCTTTCTGATACCCTTTTCATGTGCGAAGCCTTTTTACTTCCTCTGATGAATCATGCGCTTGTGTGTTCAATCATTCAACTCATCGGTGCTTCATAAATTACGTGAGAGACAATGTTTACTTCATTACATCCACAATGCCTCATGCCACAGCGACGTAATGTTTTCTCCGTAAACTAAATGCGTCCTCTCTATATGCCAGTACGACAAATGTAATCCACTTGCCTATATTTCATTACAGAATGCTAGATCCAATAAATATTTGTCGCAGTGCGGTAACATTGAATCGTCACACATTGAGAGCGAGTAAAATACTCCGCTTGGGTGAAAGTTTACATTGTTTCAAGCATCGCAGCACCGGAATTGCAATACGTTTGTAAACAGCTATGACACTTTGAAGAGTTTTATATTTTATTTTTTGCAAATATTAATGGAGTAGAAGAACAACGAAATATTTAAACCGACGTAAAAAAGTTAAACTTTTATAGAAGTTAAATACAATACATCGAAATTATAAAACACATAACCCACAATTAACATGTATATAAATATCTTGGAAGAGCAAGTATTACACAATCAAGAGAGCATTCTTTAAGAATAATATTTCTTGACATTTTCAATAATTTTGGTCAATAATTGAACTCCAACACGGCTCTTTGACAATCATACTTTACTACTGAAATAAATTCAGCGTTTATTCAAATGAACCACAGCCCATTTTTATGCAGAACGACAAGCACCAACCTAGCAAATTCTCAAATAAACATATTTATGCAAAGAACCCAGATGATTTCGTTGGTCGCGACATTTTTAATACTTGAAATAATTCGCAGACCCTTCCCGCATTGTCCACAATTCCAGCCTAGCGGTGACAGGGGCGCCGGGCCCACGTTCCCAGCAGCGGCGGCGCTGTCGCTATCTCCCCATGGCACGCGCCCCATTCTGCTCCGCCCCCGCTCCGCCCTCTCTCTGCCCCCTCTCCGCCCCCCTCCGCCCCCTCTCCGCCCCCGCTCCGCCCCCGCTCCGCTCCCTCTCCGCCCCGTCTCCGCCCCAGCTCTGCCCCCGCTCCGCCCCCGCTCCGCACCCAACAGTTCCTCTTCGCCCCTCCAATCCTCTACCCACTTCGCCGAGACTCACACCTACTGGTTCCGGTTCCCACTCCCCTTCAACCAGCTGTATTTTGCCTTCATTCGCGTCTCGATTGCTCGGCTCCGACCGTCGGTCCTTCTCAGTCCAGCGCTCTCTTCTCGCTCTTTTATGTTACGTCCTCTCCATGACCCCCCTTCTTGCTGTCCTACACTCTCCGTCTTATACTCTTCCTGGGCTACTCCTCCATGTCCAACACTATCCCACCCCGCCCTCTCCCATCCCGCCCTCCGCCGTCCCTCCCTCTCCCGTCTCTGCCCCTTCCGTCTCACTCTCTCCCATCGTGCCATCTCTCGCTCCTCTCTCTCGAGCCCATCCCTCTCCTGTCCCTCCCTCTCCATCCCTCTCCCTCCCTCCCGTCCCTCCCTCCCCCATCCCTCCCTCTCTCGTCCCTCCCTCTCCCGTCTCACCTTCACTTTCCCGCCATCTCCCATCCCACCTTTTCTCTCCCCACCCTCTCCCGTCCCGCTGCATTCGTCCAGCTCTCTCCCGTCCCGCCACTTTCCGACCCACCCTCTCCTGCCCTGCCCTCTCCGCCCCTCTCTCCCCCCATTCCACTGCATTTCGTCCCACCCTCTCTCCCGCCCCGTCGCGTTCCGATCCGCCCGTCCCCGCCTCGCGCCGCGCCGCGCCCCTGGGAGCAGCGGCCGCTGATTGGGCGTCGCCGGGGGGTTCCCCAGGGACGCCCATCCCGCCGGGGCTCGCTTGTTAATAGCGCTTTGGCTCTCTGTCCGCGCACGCGCCCACGCGCCCTTTATCGCGTCCGCGGGATTTCGCACGCGCCAGCGCACGCCCGCACGCCCCGGGACACGTTCGCTTTTCACGGGGAGCCTTCGTTCCGCAGGACACGTTCGGACAAGCGCATGGCCATTTGAATTTTTCCGTGGATTTCATTTGCTGTCTTTAAATAGGTACGATAGATTCATTCGTACCTTGCTTGCAACGTGGCTTAAGTGCGTTCAGGTGCAATATCTTGATGTCAAGGACCGCTGGTTCGAACTCCTATCTAGAGATGTGAAAGTCACTTATTAGCTTCCATGGGCCGACGTTGTGTCGCGGAGTGTCTAGCTTTCTGCTGACCGCACATATGACGAGTGTGTAAGTGGGTTAGTATCCAGTACATGGCACGTAAAACATTGCATTGATGGGAGTATCTGACTTTGATTCCTAAGAGGAAAATGGTTCGTTCGTAGCCGATGTAAGCGTTTGTAGTTGGCTGTTTGCAATTGAAGATTTGTAGAACGGGGGATTGTATATTCAAGATCTACATGAAAGCGACCACACACATTCGACATGTAGCGAGCATCTTGTCAGCCATTCTCGAGCAGACGTGTGCTCGGCAAATGTTTGCTTTTTTTATGTGTCCGAAAGACCAACACACAACTGGTAAGGTTAACATCTAAGGTTTGTGGTTTCGCAAATTGCTTCTACTCGGGTTTCGGTGTTGGACTTTCGCTGCTTTGCGAGTGCCAAATATCTGGAGATGCCTTGACGTACATTCGACTAAGTAAGGGACCCGGCCACATCTTAGGTAAACATTATATAACCGGTCTGCCTTGATTCATCATTTTAATTGCGATTTTAATACATTTTAGAGGAATTAATTGGGAATATTGTTTAGAATTAGCGGATCTTTAACTGATGAGAACATTGAGGTACATGAATTATAATATAATATATAATTGTGTTCATGTGAGATGATAAGAACGAGAAAAACAGCCGAGAGCTCGCTTTGTTCACCCTAAATTTCACATGGATTGGCCGTCAATTACCCGAGCCCCAAGAGTTGAATGATGGACGCAATGACCTTCACTCCATGAGTTCCCGCCCAATAGCATAAGTAATAAAATCAATTATTACCATTCGAAGTTATTTAATAAAACATGGTTTGCTTGCTTTCACATTCTCTGAAAACACACATTGCAAAAATAGTAAGAACATTTTCTTTTGCATCATAGTATTGTTTTCGTATATTTATTTTAAATACTAAGTTATTGTTTAATATTCATTACATTTTTATTACATCCCTTTTAATTACTAAGTCATAAAATAACTACGATTTTATCGCACGAATGACTCAGATTATACTCTCTCTGAACTAAAGTCATTTGTCACGTGACACCGACCGTATCAGCGAGAAAAATTTAAGAAATATGTGTTCCTCTAAAACGTATTTTGTGAAAATAGTGATATTTAGACGTTGGCTTAATTACGGGAAGAAAGTTGATTTAACCAGGCGTGCCAACTATTTAAGCTCTCTTAGTGTAGTGAATAAACGTTCACTACACTAATAGGACTTTACTCAGGAAAGTGGCGATAATTTCTTTCTCACTGGATGGTAATATCCGACACTGACATCCGTGTCAACTTGCGGGCGATTTCTCTCTTCAGATTTCTCCCCCAGTAGGGCACCTCCCCAGCCAGCAAACGTTCTTAGCCCCCGAGTGATCTCCCAATATGTGTATTAGTGTAGTGCTTGTAAGGTTAAGCAAGTGTAGGGGGCGAGGATAGGACAACGAAGGGGAAGTAAAGATCATGCGCGGTCCGTGTTCCGTTTGTTAGGTTGCTACTCCTGCATTCGACCTATATTGATCAAAAACCACAGAATATTACACCTATACAAATCAGAACAGCCTACAGCTAGGACGTTTCTGAGTTCGACCGAGCTATATCGCTAGGGTCGATAATCCGCCAAACTCAAACTCTTGGCCCTCCCGGCCAAAATCACTGCAGAGACAGCAGCAGTGCTGGCTGTGTGCTAAACTCAACATGAGCGGGAGGGGGGGGGCAACAAGATTGTTGGTATCTTTGTCAAGAGGCTCAGTAACAAGTATACCAACCATTCATCCTCACGTAAGCGCTTGAGCCACGTGAGCCTGTGAATTAGGCTTCTCAACTCTGCCTGCAGTGGGAAGCTATGTTCGGAACTTCCCACCTCCTGCACATTGGCTGTCCCACCACCACGTCGTTTTGCCGTCCTCACCTCCCTGCTACTTCATCGCCATATACCTGAGTGAAAATTTTCTAGGATATACACGTATTATCAATTACATTTATATTTTCCTTCTATGTTGTACTTATGAACAAATAACATGAAAACCCACCAATATAATAATTGAAAAAAATACTTATGTATCCTCGAGTGGCTCATGGATTGCGTGCTAGCTTTTTGCGAGGCGGTTCTGGGTTCGATTTCCGACCGGGGCAAAAATGAAACTGAACTATCGAACTGAGTCTTTTTTACACAGAACTGTCTCAGTTTATATAGCTGTAACGAAAGAAATTTCAGGCTGGCCAAATAAAATGCAAATGGAGGTAGGAGTGCAACATGCTCGCCAGATGTCTCTTGCTTCCAGACGTCCACACAGAGTGGGCTCACAACAGCTCATACTTTCTCGCATTCTGTTTTTAATTTGCCGTTTTCGAAAATGCAGAGTTCAAAGAAAATTAAACTTGCGTCATTCTTTTAAGCACTCCTTGTTTTATCGGAGGGATTTTTTTAAAAAATGGAGTGCATTTAGAGAAAGTGTGCTTTTCATCAATTGCATTAATTTTAAAAAATTACGCAAAAACTACTATTTCAAAAAATGCTAAACTACTTTTTCAAAAAATGTACACGATATTTTTAAGCAGCTGAATTTTTATAACAGATTTGGTTTAAGGTGGGAGGGAGAGACCCTAGCTTGTCAGCTAAATCGAATTCAGTTGCTCTCTGGAGGAGAATTCTAGAGGCCGGCTGCTCTGATCGGTAGTTTTCGTGGATTATCCGATCAACACCAGGTGAATGCCGGAGCAGTATCGTACCAAACGGGTCACGGACCGCGCGCGATCTTTCCTTCCTCTTCCTTGTCCTATCCTCTCCCCTTACACACACACTTACACTACCACGAACTACGCAAGCACACATGCTGGGAGACCGGCCGGGGGCATAGAGCTTGTCCCGGGTAGGACGGTGCCCCGCTGGTGGGAGATACCTGGTTGAGGAAACCCTCGCTAGCCGACGATACGTTGGCACCAGATCTTGCCATTCAACGAGGGAAAAGCGTCTCCTCGCAAAAACATGCAGTTTACTTACGGAACTAATGACCTTAGTATTTAACGTGCCGGAAATCACTAAAGCATTTTATCAATCTATTGGGAGGCGGCATAGAGGGACAAAGAAGTTCAGATGTGTAGTTAGGAAGTGGGAGCAGTAACTGTAGCGGGAGCGGGAGTGAGAGTAGGAAATGGAGCGGTAGGGATAGCGGGAAAGAATTTTGAAGCGGATGCGGGCGTAGGTGTGAGGGCAGGAGAGGGAGTGGAAAGGAAGCTGTAGTGATAGCTGAAATGGAACTAGAGCGGAATGAAAGCGGGGCGGGAGCGGTTTTGGGAGCGGGAGCGTCAGTAGACGGGAGAGCGGGAACGAGGTCAGGGCGGAAGCGGGGGCGGAACTGGGAGATGGGTTTGAAGCAGGAGTGAACGCGGAAGCAAATCGGAAAAGAGGGGGAGAGAGCGAAAGTGGGAATGGAAAGGGAAGCGAAAAAAGGAGCGAGTGTGGGAACGGGAGAGGGACGAGAAAAGAAACGGGACTGGAAATGGAAGCGAGAGAGGGAATGTAAAAGGAAACGGGAGCGTAGAGAGCGAAAGTAGCTGTGGCAATGAGAATGAGGGGATGATGTGAGGGGTAGCGAGAGTAGGAACAGGTTTGGGAGTGGGAGGAAGTTGGAGTGGAAGAAGGAACGAGTGTGGGAGCGGGAGAGGAAGCGAGGATAAGAGCGGAAGTATTAGAGGGAGCGAGAACGTGTCCGGAATGAGAGAGCAAGAGTAGGAGAGGGAATGGGTAGAAACGAGAGTAGGAGAAATGGAAGCGGAGCTGAGGGGAAGCGAGATTGGGACCGGAAGAGGGACAGGAACAGAAGCGGGGGATTTAGTGGAAACGTCAGCAGGAAAAGGAGCGGGATTGGCAACGAGTGCGGGATAGGGAACGGGATTGGCAGTGCGAGCAGGAGCTGGAATGTGCGCGGAAGCGGGAGGTTCGGGAGTGAGACTGGGAGCGAAAGCTGGGATGGAAGCGGGGCGGATATGTGTGTGTGAGATAGAGAGAGAGAGTGGGGGACAAGAATGAATGAGAATGAAAGCAGTAGTTGGAGTGAGGACGTGCTCGGAGTAGGGGAAGTGAGAATAGCGGCGGCGATGGTGTAACGCGGCGGCGATGGTGTAACGGTTAGCGTACCGGACTGTTGTACCCAAGTTGGCGGGTTGAAACCCGATCGAAGCCGTGGATTTTTAGGGCGACAAAATCCTTCGTACGCCTTCCTTCGGAGGGGAAGTAAAGCCGGCTGTCCCATGTTTGTAGATTTACTTGCATGTAAAAGATCCTCAAGCCTAAATGACACATCTGAGCTAAATTCAAAACCGCCTGTTTCTCGCCCACGAAATACCTCTTTCCTCTGCTAGTTGGTGAAAGGAGCGTAGCGAAATTTGCGTGGTCAGACGGAAGAGCGGGCCTGATGGCCCGAGTCTCGCCACGTAAAATAAGGCATTAATTCAATTCAATTCAATGGGAGCGAGAGGCATGGAAACGTAATCGGGAGTTCAGAGTGGAAACGAAAGCAGGAGCGGGTTCAGAGTGGAAGCAAGAAAAGGAAATGAGTGGGAATGGCAGCAATAAGAGTACTGGATTGGTAGTGCGATCGTGGGAATGAGAGCGGGAGAGGTAGTTGACTGAGCCTGCGCGTTCGACACGGTGTTTGCGGAAAGACTGTGGGAGCGCTTTCATTCCCACTGCTCGAGCGTCGTGTGCGTTTGGTCTCCGATATAAAAGACGAGGCGGTGGAGACGCCACTGCTTTTCACGTCAGTCATCAACTGCAGGAGCATTGACCTCGTCACCCTTCGATTAAATGATTCGCCTACGCGCGGATAGCGGCCGGTGCTATCCCAAGACGAAGTAAAGGTTGCTTCTCTGGTCACGCAAGCAGACGCAAAATCTGTGTCAAAAATATAGGCATTTAACGCCAATATTTTTTTCTTTCTTAAGGTTGCGTTGATATCTAGGTAATTTTCGACCACTGTTGCATTTAACGGTACGGTAACTGTGAAGATGACGTAGGGGGTGAAAGGCGAACACAAATACGACCGTGCCTGAGGAGGGACTTCAACCCGCGATCCTTCGGTGCAAGATTACTACAGCACTACTGCCTTAACGATTCTGGTCATCCGGGCCGACTCCAATATTCTTTATCATCACCTTTTCCTGGTATTTGTGACACTCTTTTGGACTATATGGCCACATAAAATCTTGACTGTTCACCCCTAGCTCCGGGTGATGAGCTGATTGCCTATTCCCAAAAGACTCACAACAAATGACCAAGAATGAATACAGTACTACTGCGAATTTGCTGTTATCACATCAAAACTCTAATTAATCATCACCCGAGCTAGATAATGTTGGATAGAGAGAGGTTACGTACAGATACAATGCGTTAAAAATAAATTTTCTATATCGCTATGTGCATTGCTGATTCAATTCCCTGTTGTCTTGTCATGAGTGGACGAGTTCAGGCCTCAGCTTTGTATTTCTGATTGTTGAGTAGTTCTCGACGTCGCACTTTCCCGCCGGAACGTTGCTTCAGCGTAATTGATTGTCTCGTTCCGACGTAGCTTGTTAGCCCACTCGGAACAATCATGTTCGTAATGGATTCACTCACATGCAAATAATGAAACTTTTCACACCCAGACGATTCTGCGTTGCTTTTACGTTGACTTTTCCATTTCCTCAAAGTTTAATTATTATTTATCAAGAACAAAAATATTTTACTGCAGATATGTGGAAAATAATGCAGTGAGAAAGATAATTAGAAAAATTAAAAATCAAATGCATGCTAAAAGGTGTAATTAATAAGTTACTAGATATGTACATTTTTCTTTGAACTGACTACCCCACGTCAGTTTAAATAATTAACCACACGTCAGCGTGTAACAATAATAAAAACAAAGAAAAGTTGTAAAAGGCGACATAAAGTAGAAGTAAATACAAGATAACTTCCAGAAATTTCTTATTCACTTAGTGCCTCATGCTAGCAGTGCAAGTGAATACACCTGACCCACCATCAAAGAGCAACGTCCCGTCCTTTGTTTACAATTACCGTCTCGTGATGCGCGTCCTTTTCCTTGGGCGAATACGTTGGTTAAACCACCCTTGCGGCCGCTTAGGTACTCAATAAATTGGAGAAACACTTTGAGCGGCAAATCTGCGGCGGCGGCGGCGGGCGCGCGTGCGCCCCGCAGGGGAGAGCTGCTTCGGCCGGGCGCCAGCGGCGGCGCGGCTCGGATATCGGCGCTAATGCAGAGGCAGAAATTAGCCGGCTTCCGCGTCTAAACCCTCCCTAATTCCTCCCTTTGCTCGCCCGCGTCGCCGCGAGGGCCGCCGCCCCGCGCCGCCCCGGCTTCACCCCCGCTGGGGCGGCCGCTTCACTTCCGGGAAGCCCCCCCTCCGCTCCCGCCCCGCTCGGGCACCACCCGGCCCCGCTTCGGCCCCGCTCCGGCCCCGCTCCGGCCCCGCTCCGGCCCCGCTCCGGCCCCGCTCCGGCCCCGCTCCGGCCCCGCTCCGGCCCCGCTCCGGCCCCGCTCCGGCCCCGCTCCGGCCCCGCTCCGGCACGCTCACATCCGCGTCACCATCCCTTCACTTCTGTCACCTTCCCACGCGCTCCCCGTGCGTCTTCCCATGCGTCCCACCACGCGCTACCCCACTCGCTTCCCCACTCGCCCCCCACTCGCCTCCCCACTCGCCTCCCCACTCGCCTCCCCACTCGCCTCCCCACTCGCCTCCCCACTCGCCTCCCCACTCGCTTCCCCACTCGCTTCCCCACTCGCCTCCCCACTCGCCTCCCCACTCGCCTCCCCACTCGCCTCCCCACTCGCCTCCCCACTCGCCTCCCCACTCGCCTCCCCACTCGCCTCCCCACTCGCCTCCCCACTCGCCTCCCCACTCGCCTCCCCACTCGCCTCCCCACTCGCCTCCCCACTCGCCTCCCCACTCGCCTCCCCACTCGCCTCCCCACTCGCCTCCCCACTCGCCTCCCCACTCGCCTCCCCACTCGCCTCCCCACTCGCCTCCCCACTCGCCTCCCCACTCGCCTCCCCACTCGCCTCCCCACTCGCCTCCCCACTCGCCTCCCCACTCGCCTCCCCACTCGCCTCCCCACTCGCCTCCCCACTCGCCTCCCCACTCGCCTCCCCACTCGCCTCCCCACTCGCCTCCCCACTCGCCTCCCCACTCGCCTCCCCACTCGCCTCCCCACTCGCCTCCCCACTCGCCTCCCCACTCGCCTCCCCACTCGCCTCCCCACTCGCCTCCCCACTCGCCTCCCCACTCGCCTCCCCACTCGCCTCCCCACTCGCCTCCCCACTCGCCTCCCCACTCGCCTCCCCACTCGCCTCCCCACTCGCCTCCCCACTCGCCTCCCCACTCGCCTCCCCACTCGCCTCCCCACTCGCCTCCCCACTCGCCTCCCCACTCGCCTCCCCACTCGCCTCCCCACTCGCCTCCCCACTCGCCTCCCCACTCGCCTCCCCACTCGCCTCCCCACTCGCCTCCCCACTCGCCTCCCCACTCGCCTCCCCACTCGCCTCCCCACTCGCCTCCCCACTCGCCTCCCCACTCGCCTCCCCACTCGCCTCCCCACTCGCCTCCCCACTCGCCTCCCCACTCGCCTCCCCACTCGCCTCCCCACTCGCCTCCCCACTCGCCTCCCCACTCGCCTCCCCACTCGCCTCCCCACTCGCCTCCCCACTCGCCTCCCCACTCGCCTCCCCACTCGCCTCCCCACTCGCCTTTCTGCTTGCATCCCCGTCCACCAACCCATTTACCTCTCAGATCGCCTCCCCGCTCGTGACCCTACTAGTATCCCCGCTCGCATCCCTACACGCTTCCCCACTCTACCCTCCTCTCGCTTTTAGCCCCACATGGACCCTCACTCATCTCGCCTCCCCTCTGAAGTCTCCGTTCCCCTCCCAAATCTCACAGCTCACCTTACCTCGTTTTCGCCGTCTTCTCCGCGCATTTCCTGTTCTCCCCCGCGATCTGGCTCACTTGTCCCGCAGCTGTCCTTCTCGCTCCACTTCGCACCAACTTCGCCCCGCGATTCCGCCCCAATCCTGCCCAACTCCCGCGCCGGCGCGAACCGAAGTTTCTTCGCCAAGTTGGTTATGATGAGGAATAATCCTGTGTCTTTAGCACTCTTAAGACGAGCGAGAGAGCGCGTCGGCTCGGGCGCGAGTCGAGTCGAGTGGAGGGCGCGGGTACTTACGGTCACCGTATAAATTAGGAGGGCGCAGGCCCGGAGGCTGGGAGGCGACCGCGGGGCGGGGCGGAGGCGTGGCGGGGTCGGGGCGCTTTACGGAGTGTGCAGCTCCCGGATTACCGTGTGCGAGCACGCCCGCGCGCATTTGCATCTATAAATAAGGCGGCGCGCCGTTTGCGCCGCCGCCCCCGGCGCCTCGGTGGCCACGCCCCCACGCCTCGCGCTGCTCTTTTGTCCCCGCGAGGACGCGACTCAGCGACCAAAGTAGGCCACGGAGGCACTGAGAGATCGGGTTCCGGGAGGCATTTATGTTAGCAACGGTACAGGAGAGTGGTTGTGATCCTGGTCGCCATCGCCAGTCAAACGGTAATTGAGCTCTATCGCCAGTATGGTGGGGTCATAATCGGCAACGAAAAATAATTTTCTATCATTAGACCAAAAAATAATCTTTTAACTCGTAATCCACGAGACTACAAAAATTAACATATTGAATTCAATATGGTGAGCAGTTTGAGAGCGCAATGGTAAGACACACAACTCCTTCATATTTTGGCTATCCAGAGAATACTGTTGAACAAGAGTTAGCTGTGTACTCGTTCTCGAAATATATCGTTGTTTTGACATATTCAAAAAATTTTACAGCGCAACGCCTACATCTACAGACCGACATACGTGCGTTTCTTTATTCTTAATATCACTGGCTAACGTCTCGAAAAGTTTTTGCATTGAGTTTATCATACGTGGTTTTCCTTGCTGGCTCACGGTCTATTAAAATGCGGTGAGAAACTGTGACGGAGTAGGTAATTGGAGAGGCAATTTGATCAGACATAAATATTTTCAAGCGAACGGATCGTCTTGGCCATCATGAGCCTAACAGTTAATGTTTGAGCACCAGTTCATTTCATTGCAACAGTCTATGCGACCACGTGTCTTTCCACATATCTGCTGTTCTTCTGTGATTGTGGTGGACCAATAAATGCTCATCACGTTTTGCTATTCATAAGACCAGCAATTCAGTACATTGATTTGGCATTTTTCATGCAATATGACTATTACCGAAAACAAAGCATTTTAGACGTGTTTCAAGCTCTGAAGAACTCTTATGGATAATCTGAAACGTACAGACATAACATCATGTCGAAGGGATTACGTAATCAAAATTAAATCTAACCCTAGAATACTAATCATATAGTACACCTATGAATACTGACCATGAATAAGTTCTCACACTCTTTCATTCGGGTTAAATTCTAACAATAATTTTTATTTGTATGATACATTTGCATGCAATATTTTCTTGCGCTACTTTAAAGTAAAAGTATATATGTATTCACGCGTGTGCCGCAAAACGTTTACCGCTGGAATGTTTCATCTTAGAGCTAACACGAATATTTTTGAGCGACCAAGATTACAAAATAGCGTCGTTTCGTTTCAAATTGTTATCATATAATGTGGTTATTTTACTATACTATTATTCAGTTAAGTGCAATCCGCAATGTATCTAAGAGGAGTTATTGCTGGGTGACATGTGACGGGACCGAGCGGGGACGAAAAGAGGGACGAGCGGAGAAATAGGCTGAACGGAAGAAGAGCTTGGATAGGGTGTATTAGAACATGCGAAAGATACGAAAGGAGTGGGAGGGGCGGAAAGATAGAGAGGAGCGGATGGAGAGTAATAGTAAGAGGAGTGGAAAGAGGAGGCGGAGAGAAAAAGCAGGTGGACTGGAAAAAATGGACGTAACAGAGAGAGCGGAATCAGCGGGTGGAACGTGATGAGCATGAGGAGCAGATAGAGTGGAAGGGGGTAGATGTGCAGGATAGGAAATTTGCGCAGGGCGATCTTTTGCAGACCGGATACGCACAATGAGTGGGGTAAATTGTGCGGAGCGGGCGAGACTGCTGCTTAATAGATGAACATGACAATGATGATGAATATATGCCCGAGCTACGTGGGGTAATCAGCTAAAGTGAAAAGGATAAAATATAGAATTATGAAATATTTATATTTCCAAAACGTGCTTTTGGATACATTACAGGAAAACCCGAAAAAAATAATTTTAAGTGCAAGAAGAAAAAAACGAAGCAATATACGAGAAATCATCTTACGAAAAAGTAAGAAATAGTTTCTTTTCACGTTGACTTCAAACTGGCTATTAGCAAGAAATACAAAATGTGACAGTATGTTTCTTTTACGTGCACTGAAACAAACTGCAGTACTTTTGTTATGACCTTCTAAAGTGCATATTGGGAGATTTCTGTGGTTCCAAAAAATAATATAACTTGAGAAAGTAATGTTTGATAACTTTGAGGACTAAATGCTTTCCGTATGCATGATCAGCTAATTGTACAAATAAATTAGGCTCAATCTTTCTAATACGCATTCTATTGTTATGCAATTTAGTATTTCATAAGTTATTAGGAGAAATAAGCATAAGACGCTTTATCATGCATTGTGGATACTTATAGTGGATAGCTTATTTTGTTGGTTTTTGTCTTTAAAACTACTGCTGCAACTGGCTCCGAAACACCCTGAAATAATAACGAAAGGCAAAATTTACTCCCACTCAACAGCCAGTAATACTAAGATGATAAAATATATCGCTGATCCGATCTGATTTCTAGCAGGAAGAGTCGGGAGTTGAAATTGAAAGATTACGGGGAGAAGAAAACTTACTCAAATTAGTATTTTAGGGGTGAAGTATTTTTTACTCAGTGTATTATACGTACAATAATTTCACACTTAGATATTACCCTGGACTTTTGAGTAATATCTTCTGTAATTTGAGTAAGATATATCAGATAGCACACTTGAGAGAGTGTGCTATCATGAGAGAGTTACTTGAGAGAGTTATTGTTCCAAAAGACACATTGAATTCAAGAAAGCCTTTTTTCTCTACAATAGTTCTTCACAGAAGGTTACATGCCGCTCAGTGTCCTACACGAGTGTGTCGAAATGTATCAGTTCGTTGTACATTTCTGAGCCTTTTGGACCCACTGCGCCGGTCTCACAGACTCGGCTTCGGAACGCTCTACAGCGCACTTTCCCATTGGTCGACGTCATTTGCAGTCACCATACGCTCCTCTCTCCTCGCGAAACATAATATTGTGAGTCATAACAGCCACCTTCTCCTGACACCTTCTCGCCGGTGACTAACGGTGACTCGACGGTCGTCGTCTCTCTGCAGTCGCGATGCAGGAGCGTTCACTCGCATGCTTTGATAAGGTGAGACACACAAGAGATCGTTCTCGATGCAGTTCTCCGAGTTGGAAGGGAAATTACACGTAACCCTCCGGTTTCTTGGTCAAGATCCGGTTGATATCAAAGAGACGTTCTTTAATACTTCGTGTTTTAAACTCTCATCTCTTGAGATCTTCTAATAAAAACAATGGCATTTTACGAAACAGACTGGTAACATTACTGTATAATGATAATATTACATTATAGGTGTTTGAATAATATTTTTCTTCAGAAATATCTTATAGCATTGCATAGTATTCATAAACTTGCTTACGAAATTGATGAGTTGAATTATTTTTAAATAATGATTGAGATACATTTTTCAAAAATTCTCTATGATACAGTTTTTAAAATTTTCCTAAGATTAGTTATGAGTAATATTAACAAACACCTATCCTACGTTAAGTTTTATGGAGATTTTATAATGAGAAAAAATAGTTGTACTTAAACAGCACATACTTTTTCTCAATATTACAATGTTATATATAGTATCGTTATATACGACGGGACGCCACAAAGCATCATTAATTTCAAGCATTAATAACGCAAAAACTACTAACATTCACAGAAAATTGTGCAGGATCTTTTTTAAAGACCTAATTGCGTACAACATTTTCTTTGAGGAAAATTTAACGACTTTCAATTGTCTAGTTTTGAATTTTGTGTATTTTTAATAAACAAACAATATCAGCAAATATGATTAGCATAATATTTTTTACCGTGTTTTATTACATATGTGGAGAAAACGTAAAGAAAAAACTTGGAGCGGTTTTTGAGAAAAACATTTCTCGTAAATTTTAAGCGCATATTACGCAAAAATTGTTCTTTCAAACATTTGTACAAGATCTTTTTTTAAAGAACTAATTTTGTGCAACATACTTTGTTTCAGAAAAACTTATTCAACTGCCTGCAACAATGAAAAAATTACAGTTTAGAAGGAGCAACAATTTTTCACCATTTCATTACTTTGATTCCCAAAAAGAGATCTAATACAATCACCAACTTTTCGCAACACCAACTTTTGACATTCGTTTGTTAAACAAATGTTTCAGAATGATTACTTACCGCGTGTCTGTGGATATTCTTAGTTTCACGACACAAAACTACTTTAGAGATTTGGGTTAGTGTTTCAAAACCAGAGGAATCTTTTCAATGTAATCAAAAGAAGTAGCACCGTTTAAGTACTTTACTGTGACCTTTGGTTACATCACAGTCGCTTTGTGACAAGTTAGAACATTTAATACAAAATCTCCAACGTTTGCAAATGCTTTACGATTCGCAGAATACCTTTTAATCGTTCCCAGTAGCAAATGTGGCGTTCAGCCCCACCTCTTTTGTTTCCATACGTGCAAAGAAGGAATAAAAAGACCATCTTAACATTTCGATATTCCGGCTCTTAGCGTTCTTCCGAGAGGCGTCATTAAGGAGTAAATATTTTGTGCTTCCCCTCCTCTCCTCTCTGCTCCTCTCGCGGGAGCAGCCAAAGAAATCTCGAGGGCCGCGCGCGGCGGCGAAGAGGTTCGCCATTACGAGCGCGCGCGGCGCCGCCTTTGCCTTATGGACCGGCGCTTATTAACTGCCGCCGCCGCCGCCGCCGCCGCCGCCGCCGCCACCGCCGCCGGCGCTGGGAGGCATGGGGGGGGGAGGAGGTGGGCGGAGCGGGGGGAGTTAGCGTGAAGAATGGGGGCAGACTCGGTGGGGGAGACGGGTGGGAGCGGTGGAGGAGAGGAGGAGGCAGTGGAGGAGGTGGTGGAGGAGAGGAGGACGTGGTGCAGTGGAGGAAGCGGTGGAGAGGAGGAAGTGATGGAGGAGAGGAGGACGTGGTGCAGTGGAGGAAGCGGAGGAGGAGAGAAGGACGTGGTGCAATGGAGGAAGCGGTGGAGAGGAGGAAGCGATGGAAGAGAGGAAGAAAGAGTGGAGGAAAGGAGGACGTGGTGGACGAGAAGAGGAAGAGGTTAAGGTGAGAAGGGAAAAGACAGGGAAGGAAGACGGACAGAGGCTTGAGGGATGTAAGAATGTAAGTGGTGGGGAGAAATAGAAGGGGGAAAACTTGAAGAGGGAAAGAGTGGGGAGAACTAAAAGAGAGGTGGGAGGTGCGAGCATCAATGTAAAAAATAAGGGTTGGAAAGAAGGGGGTGGAATGGATATGGAGAGTAGAACGCGAATACAAAGGGAAGCGAATGAATGTAGGGGAGATGGTTTACGTTGGAAGGGAAAGAGTGTGAAGCTGGGAGATTGAAAGGGAGAGGATGCAGAGTAGAAGAATAAGGAGAGAATATTAGTAATGTAAAAAGATATGTTGGAAAGGCTACAGTGGTGGATGAAATTTACCGTTAAAGAAGGGGAGGTACTGCAATGAGAAGCGAAAGTGAACTGTCAGAGGAAAGGGATGTGAAGAAAATGTGTGGCCAAGAGAATGTGAATTGTGGAATTGGAAAGTCTGGTCACCAAGTTGTGGGTAGGTCTTTTGTGAGGACGAAAAGCGTGTCCAGAGAAATGGCAAGTGCGTGAGAGGTGGCGATTGCAAATCTCACAGGGAATAGGCGGGGATGTGAGCGGTGAGAATGGAAGAATGCAACGGGTAGAAGTGAGAATATGTTTGGAGGGGATGGCGTAATATAGTTGAGGGATGCTTGATTATGTGTGAACGTATAGGGAATGGGCCGGGACGCCAGCGATGGGAATGGAGGAACACAAAGGGATAAGGCAGGGGTAAACGTAGCGCCGATGGAAGAATGTAGAGAACTGATGCTTGAAAGTGTGCGAGGCGGGGATAGAAGAACGTAGAGAAAAAGGGCCGGTGTGTGAGCGTTGGAGATGGAGGAATGCACAGACATGTGGCGGGGATGTGCGTGGCAGGGACGGACGAATGTAGTGAACTAATGCTTGAATGTGTGCGTGGCGGGGATGGAAGAACATGTAGGGGTAAGGCGGGATGTGTGTGGCGGGGATAGAAGAATGTAGAGAGAAAGGGCGGGTGCGAGAGCGTTGGAGATGGAGGAATGCACAGACATGTGGCGGGGATGTGTGTGGCAGGGACGGAAGAATGTACTGAGCTGATGCTTGAATGTGTGCGTGGCGGGAATGGAAGAACGTAGTAAGGCGGGGATGTGTGTGGCGGCGATAGAAGAAATTAGAGGGAGATGGCGACGTCGTGAGCGGTGGGGACGGAAGAATGCGAAGGGAGAGTTGGGTTGAGGTGGCGTCTAATTAAAGCACCCGCGTCCCGTCCTAATTGCCCCGTTTGTTTGTGTCTCGGCGCGGGCGGCCGTCTTTTCACGTGGCGGATTTGCGCCGGCGGTCGCAGTGAGCGCTCATCCCGGCGTGATTCCGTCCTCCCCCTCCCCCTCCCCCAACCCCACACGCCACGCCAAGAACAGCGCGGCACAGACCGGGCTGTTGGCCTGCGGATGCCCATAGAAAGTTCATGGCTCGTTAAAAGAATGAGACTGCGTCCTGAAGGAAGAACAAGTTGCCAACAGTATAGTGCTTGAATGCTCTATCGGACATGTTATGCTTCCGTTCCCTTCTCAAAAGGACGAGTTACCTCTTTTGTGAATTTTGTTTAATAATGGTCAAGTGACTTCCGTGGTATCAATGTTGCAGGAGATTGGTAATGTTTTAAAACTAATTTCATTTTCGTGATTTTCTTCCGGTATGTAAGAATTTGAAAAAAGCCACATAAACGAATGTTTCCTTTTATAAAGTGAAGCCGCTGATGCTTTTTGACATTGCTCTTAACTTCTTTCTAAACTTCATTAATTGGAAGGTACCCGTGCCATTTTCTATCACTTCCGCTTTATACAATTATGAGTCGAAAATAACGAGTGGTTTTATTATCCCGATTCGGAAGTAATAAAATTTATTAGCCCCCTCTAACAAGATAATTTAACATAACTTTTCACTTTTAATATCTCAGAGACTCCGCATTACATAGCTGCATCGTTTTTCTACACAATATAATTTCTGAAAATAGTTTTGTGTTTAAATATCCAGACGTAAAACCGCAATCTTAAAAAAAAAGATAATCCATGTTTTCACAAATATTTCATCCCTTCGGTTTCATTCTATGTTGTAAAGTAATGTCACTTTGATAAACTTCGATACATAACCTACTTGGGAGATAGTGTTTCTAAACTTTACCTCTAGGGTGGAAAAATTCTTAATGACCTTTGGCAATGTGAGTTAATTTCATCGTTTGTTACTATTCAGATTACAATCACACGAAAAACTGCTTGTTGATAAACACAACTTAGTAATGAAGAACAATGAATCATAATGAGAGCTGAACGAGACAATTTCAGAACAGTTGGTCTATTCACTACACTCACTCGCTTATGTTTAATATTTTCACAAAAGTAGATTTATTTAGAGAGAAAATTTTCAATGGTCTGGTGCTGAATTGTGCGTTTCGTCGTAAGCTGGGTACTGAGCGCAAGTAATCTAATATGGCTAATACTCGTAGTTTAGAAACAAAGAGGCTTAAACACGGTCAATCAAATCACACAAAATATGGAAACGTTAATGTAAATACACACAATATACTATTTTACCTACTTCTTACATGTGCTCCGGAATAAACTTACTCAGAAGATTGATTGATTGAATGATCCATGTTTCCGGACGCGTCAACTGCTGTGCTCACTAGTCCCGTAACTGTATTGCAGGTTATTATCAGGCGAGATGGCGGTGTTCCTTCCCCGCTGCATGGTGACATCCGGTTCCGGCCAACATGAAGGTTTTCCTATTATAGGTTCCCCACTACCAGGGTACGGCCTCAGCCTGGTCTAGACTTCCGACTGATCTCCCGGCCTGTGGTAGTGTAGTGCATGTAAGCAAGAGTGAGAAAAGGACAAGTAAGAGGATGGAAATATCGCGTGCAGTTCGTGGCCCATTTGTTAAGTAACTGCTCCGGCATGCACCTGGTGTGAATAAGAGAAACCATGGAAAACTACAGAGCAGACGGCCGCTACAATTCTCCTCCAGACGGCGGCTGATTTTAAGGGGGCAGATACATCTTAAAACCGTAAAAATATTCGATTTTTGAAAACAATTTTTTTCCATTAATTATTTAAGAATAATATGGTGAAGAAGTATTTCGATATCTGCAATAGTTTTCGAGTTATGGTTTAAAAGGTATATAGTTGCATCATGCATCTATTACAACAGTAAGGTAAGCAAAACTGACGCATCAAACTTGGTCGGTTGTTTTCCAGAATTACAGTTTTTATGACCCGTTTGCCTTATAACTCAAAAACTAATCATGTTAAAGCTATGAAATTTTTAGGATGCATGTAATTAAGTATTATGAACAAAACTATACTACACCATGTACACTTCAGTTCAATAGTTTTTATGATAAAAAATACAATACTGTAAAAAACTATTAATAATCAATATATTAATTTTTAATTCAAACTAAAAATAACATTTATTCAAAGATCTAAATGAAAGAGCATGGTTTTATACCCGTGAGTATTTCCAACAAACCAAAATAAATAATTAGTAAAAATCTTCAAAATAATTTGAGTTACCAGGGATATACTAAGTCGGTGCATTAAAAACTGTTTGAAGTTTGATTTTTTTTAAATAGTTAACAGCAAATTTTATCTTGCAAAAGAAAGCTATTTTTTGTGCGTCAGTTCATTTTCACTGCTGTAGAGTATGATTGTATTAGAGAAGAAATAGAAAAAATAGTAAATATTTAGCTGCTGAAAGCTGTATCTATCCTAGTTATCTAGCTAGTGTCAAAAACCATGCCGTCGTCTGAAGTCAAACCCTAGGATCTGCCGATCAGATGCACTGCGTTGACATTAGTTGACGATTTGAGCCACATAAGCTCGTTTTTCTGAGATGAGAAATATGTTTTTGAACGAAATGGAAAAGTTACATCAAAAGCTGTTTCTTTCTTCCCAAAGAAACCCTACGTTAGATATCTCATCGTTTTGATTGTTTTAGGTGTATAGAGAAAGAATATTGACTTGAGACATACCTAATGTATGTGTTTTTATTTTTTAGAATGGAGTACTGTTTACACATACATTGAAGAATTGATATAATGTATTATTGAAACCTCGAATCAGGTTTTAATTAAATCATTTAACAATTTTTGATATTTCTAGTCTTGTTGTTTTGTAGTAATTATACAATTTTCAAAACATATATAGAAAAAGTTACTCTCAAAACGATTCTATTAAAGTAAAATATCACACTTATTATTTTTGGTTGTATTAATAGACACAACTATTATTATTAGAGATAAACCCAGATAACAAAAATTCAGTGCCAATCATCTTCTGTTACATGTTGGAACAAGTACAGTATTAGGCTGTATGAAAGCACACATGCCTGTACTCTTCCACATTGTACAGAAATTCTAATTAACTCTTCATAGTTAATGACGACATGCTGCATGTTATCGATCTTTCTCAGTTACTGCGAGTTTGTGGTTGTACATAAATATCAATCAGTACAATCATGTAATTAATTTGTCTGCTTAATGTGATATTTGAGGAGCACAAAATTAATTTCCATTGGCGAACGAACATGCGATTGTGCATTTCACGGGACTTGAGTTTTAGTGCTCGCATTACGAGACAATTGAGCGTACAATTTCTCCTGTCACGTGACCTACTCATAATCGTAACTCTTTCTTCGAATTCCTGTCTCAAAATATCATTTTCGCTTATTCAGTAAGTTCGTGATTCTGTTCACGAATGCAGATGTCACGTGCGTTGCCTTCTTATGAAGATTAATACGCTAGTAGTACATGTAGTCACTGCGTACATTTATAGATATTTACGTGAAATAAATGGGGGATGTGATCTACTTCCTACAATTTGATGTCGTATTTGAACGTTGCTTTATTTTTCTTTTTTTGAAAAAAATTGACGCAAATTAACTGGTATATATTTGTGCGCAGGTAATCAAGTTGTGTTCTAAATTTTCAGACGAGTTATTTTATTTTCTAGGTATCTTTTTATACTTTTAAACATTACTTTTATTTAAAACATCCAAAAATATACATAATGATAATTTCATCAATTTTGCACTGATGTGTTATAAATTGAAAAAATAATTTTATAAACTGACATTGTAATTACGTAGTGTTAATTTAGTTGCGAAAATAATCTTTTTTGAAAATCTTTTTTTTATCTGTGGAAAAAAGAAAAACTACATGCCTTTCTTAGAAGTACCCAATGAAGCGAATAAAAATAAAATCCGTGATTATTAGATATTGAAAAGAAATCAAATTTACTTAATTTCCCATTTCCCCAAAAGGAAGAAATTCAATTGCACTATTCTGCTAGTACAAAGAGACTTTTATAAAACTGAATATTAGGCATCCCTCAGGGTTCATGACTGCGCTGCAAAAAAACACAACTCCTAATTTTAGCTTAAAAATATTTTACCATCTTCCGGTCCACTGCCCAAAACGCCCGCATGAAGTCACATGGGCACGGGACGCATCTTCCGCGCCCACAAAGAGGATCCGCGAGCACCAAAAGTAATTACAAAAGCAATTTACTTTTTGCGATATTGTTGCCACGTCCGCCAGCCGAATTGTTTCCGGCGTCCAGGCGTCCGCCCAAACAAGTGTTTGCTTTGTCAACGCACCGCTTTAAACCGCGCGCCGCCGCGGCCGCCGCGGCCGCCGCGGCCGCCGGTTCAAACAGTTGAATTGCTTTTTATTTGATTGTCGGAGCCAACTAGGTGTGACGATCGCTTTCTGTGAAGTTGGCAATCGTGACGACAGCGCCGCGTTGCCGCCGCCAGGAAATTAGTAATCCACCCGCGAGCGCCTATGTCACGCCAGCGTGCAGTGGCACTAATGCGGTTTCAGGTGAACGTAAAGTTAATTATTTCTTTCACTGCCCAAAGCCCACTAGTTAAGTGCTTTCTTTTGAAGCATTTTGCAGCTTCGAGTAGGTAAGGTTTCCACATTCGAAAGAGGAAAGAAGATTGTAGGATTATGCCAGCTTTCGCCAAAGGAGGGTCAGAGGATCCCTGGTGATCGTCGAGAAAACTGTGTCAGACCGAAGAAAGTTCTAGCGATTATTAGCATATTTGTTCGTCGTATGGAAGTGAAGACTGACTGACAGGCTGACTTACCAACGCAGAATCAAAACTTCTGAAGTTTGAAACATGGAATTTGTCATGCTTATTCCTTTTATGATGTACGAATGAATAACATTCAGAAATTATTTTCAAAATTTACCTTCTGAAAGATATGTGATATTTTTTTCAAATTTTTTATGCTATTTGCAATGAAGTGTGGAGCGATGGTGCAGAAGGTGGTGAACAAGGTGGGAAGGGCAAGCGGGGCAGGGCAGACGGGCAGTGCGGAGCAGAGAAGGGCGTACCACGGGAACATGTCTGGGCGGGGGGGGGGGGGGGGTAGACGGAGTGGAGTGGGCTGTGTCGAGACAAGGATGCTGAAGGCATAAATAAAAATACTTACATTTTCCTATAGAATGAATTAAACTATTTTGCTGTTGAATAGATGATTGTAATAAATAAATATATAAATAAATAATGATGCAATGTAGGATTACTTCTTTTGTTCATAATAAATCCAATGATGCATAAAATTATTCCAAACATCGATAAAAAACCGCCAGTTCTAGTAATCGAGAATGTCACTTTGGCTTTCTAAACAAAAGTTAGCTGGTACAAAGCCGGCAGCGAGGTGTGTTGTCGAAGGGCGGGGAACCGTCAGTGTGACACGTCCTCTTGTAGTCAGTGAAAGAACACTGGCTAAATTTTCTGAAAAATTGAATTCTTCGGTAGTTCCTTATCTACTGCGCTCCTATATTCAGTCAGGAAACGACGCAAAAAATTGACAAAAATACAGATATGGTTAATGTGATGACAAGGACGTTGTGTCTACCTCTGATTATTAATATATATATCGGAAGTGTATATCCCCAATGATATTTCGAATTCATAGAGTGGATAGTTTCATTTTCTGTTAATAAAATATTCTCTGGACATAATTTTACATCGTTTAAAAATATATTACTGTTTGGAAGTATTTTAAATATTATAAATAACATGAGTTTTCATAGGTTGCGAATCGCTCAATTAAGATAGAGATTAGCTGAGACAGGGCAAGAGGAAAGAAGAAATTGTTTTAGATGTAGAAGGGTTTTTTTAGTATTACACTAGAACTGGGGACTTAAAACTGTCATTGAATTCCCCAATAAAAGTTCCGGTGTTAGTTTATACACGTTACTTATATAATGTAACAAAAATGAATATTAAAATTCAATATGTATATTCTCTACACATTTCTAAATAATGGTATTGATAGATCACCAAAAAAAATTTTTGTAATCCTCTACAAATCAATTAGTGCATTATCATAAGTGAAAAGTCATTAGTCATGGCACATTTAATAAGCAATTGAAACATATTATCTTTAATTTTTGCAGGCAATTTTTGTGTCTAGAAATTTACATATCTTTACAATACTGATTCTCAAGTCAGAGACTGTCTTCCATCAACACAAATTTTGAAATACAACCTTCCATACTATCTGGGTTTTAAAATCTAATATTTATTATGAATATTAATACGAAAATACCCTAAGCAAAAGTTATTTGTTCTTATTCAATTCTATTGAATATTTATTGCTTGTAAATTATGTTCCCGTGAAAAGTGACTGAAAATATGAGAATACATTGCACAATATTTTTGGGTCATTGTAGCAAATTAATATGAAATAATTGTAACACGATGTTAAAATACTTACAATGAGCAAAATAACTTATGAAGCCGACACTTTTCAGTCTTCTGCAAACCGTGAGTTAAGCACGCAATTATGTATTTACTTTGATGGATGATGGATGTGTGCAGGTATATTACATACTTGCACATTCAAGTCACTTAATCAGGTATGAGTACAATATAATATTTGTCCTATGTTAATCGAAGACGTTCATTCCAACTACTAACATAGAAGAGAGTTTTTATTTTCAGTGAAATATCTTAACGGTTCAGCTCACATCAAAGAAAAAATCTATTACAGCCCTCACTTTAGAAGAGTGATACGAGAACAATTAATTGTATGCGTAATCATTGCATCATAAAATAGCATGATCAAGTTGTATATCATAGAGAGAAATGAATAATATTGCTCTCGATTCCAGAGATAAATCCGACCAGCTGTGAAATGAAACACCATATCGATTACTTACTCACAACAAACATCTGATAGTAAATGATATCAAACACCCCAGTTATCAACGAGTTACTAAACACACTGGCTATCAAATTTGATGATCAATTCTCATGTTTCCATTTTTGCCTACCTTCAGTTAATGACACATCAAGAAGAAAGAGTGCGGAAATGGTTCAAAAATGGAGTTAATAATTATATACAAGTGAATTTGGGTACTATATTTTTGTTGCTATAATTTAGATATACAATGACGGAAGTATTGCCACAATTGTCTGCTATCTTGTGAACGAAATAAGATCATGTATATCATTAGTAGCGATCATTTAAATCGATTGTTTTAATTCTGTTTTTTTTGGAACGAGATAACTAGATGAAATGGCCAATATTATGTAATTGTGACAGTAAATTACTTTACAACGGTGTCTCTGTGAAGCTATAGAAAATATATTAAAAATACTCAAATTGCAAAAAAGACTTAATTGTATCTTGTTAAAATATTTATAAATTTTTTGTGAAAAGTGGGTTGAACTTCACCATGTGCATTGTTGTGTTAATTTCTTAAAGATAAATTTTGTGGACTGGAAGTTTTAGGTTTTGTGTTCTGATGAAGTATTTTGAACACCAGCTACGTTCTACCTCGGGCGCGTGTTAGACTCTTTTATTAGTCCTTCCACTCAATTACCTATGTATGGCATTCATTCTTTAAGTGTGGTGACAATCAAATCTCATTAACTGGAAATACACAGGGCCTAAACTGTAGAAAGTGTTTATTCCCAGCACAGCTGAGAATAACGGTATAAACCAAGAGGTCCCGGATAGATTCCTGGTTGGGATAGTATACCAGTGCCTACAGAAGAGATGTATTTATTTTTTATATTTTGAAATATTAAACACATTTCGTAAAACCTGAGATATTTATTTAATTATTTATCCATGTTATGAATTTTCCACAGTATGAATCCACAGTATGAATTTTTGAAGGTGGCTCAATGGATTTAATCCTAAAAGTCAGAATTTCAAGATATCCGTTGCTGGGCATTACTCAGCAAGGCATTAGTGCTGAGAGGATTTATGATAATAACGATGACTTAAATAAATGAGAATGCAGATGGAGAAGATGTTATGAATGGCAGGGTAATCAAGAGAAACTCGAGGGAACCAGCCACAAACGCGCTGTATCCACAAAAAGAAAGAAGCGTATCAAGCCTCAGTAGTTGAAGAAGGCAGACTAGCCTCTTCACCACTGGTCGGCTGCGAAAAATCAACATTGCATTAATGAATAACGTGTTTCGCGTATTTACTATCGTTTTCTATAACACTATTGTATTCCATTTGATCTCATCACCCAGCTACTCATTACCCTGACAATACTAGTAGTATTTCAATGCTTAGTAAGTATCGAGGCAAACAAAGGCACGGAAGAGTTGGCGCAGGTAGGGGGGGGGGGGGGGGCGAGGCTTCGAGGTGCGTTTAGAGATGTTGTCTGTAGGCTTCACCACCTCTTCCTCTGCGCCGCTCTCCCTCACCGCCGCTGTACGCCGCAGCGGCCGCTCGGGGCGCTGTGAGCAACAGCGAGGAGGCGGGGTTCTTTGGGCGCTTCGGCTGCAGGCGGCCACTGGAGTCGAACCGCGAGCCCTCAAGGAGCTCACAGTCGACTCCTTGCTTTTTGCGCGCGCATTTGTAGTCTCTCCACTTTAATTGGACGTCGGAACCGCCGCCGCCGCCACTGCAGTCCGAGGCGGAGATGGGGGCGGGGCCAGGGTAGGGACGATGGCGGGTTGAGGGCGGAGGAGGAAGTGGACTGGAGATTTTGGCGGTGTCGGAGGCGGGGGCCGGAGGCGGGATTCGGAGACGGGGGCCGGCGGCGGGGGACGGAGACGGGGGCCGGAGGTGGGGGCCGGAGGTGGGGGCCGGAGGTGGGGGCCGGAGGTGGGGGCCGGAGGTGGGGGCCGGAGGTGGGGGCCGGAGGTGGGGGCCGGAGGTGGGGGCCGGAGGTGGGGGCCGGAGGTGGGGGCCGGAGGTGGGGGCCGGAATTGGGGGCCGGAGGTGGGGGTCGGAGGCGGTGACGGAGCGGGGACGGAGGCAGGGGACGGAGGCAGGGGCCGGAGGCGGGGGCCGGAGGCGAGGTCGGAGACGGGGGCTGGAGGCGGGGGATGGAGGCGGAGGCTGGAGGCGGGGGCTGGAGGCGGGGTCGGAGGCGGTGACGGAGGCGGGGGCGGGAGGCGGGGGCGGGAGGCGGGGGCCGGAGGCGGGGGCCGGAGGCGGGGGCCGGAGGCGGGGGCCGGAGGCGGGGTCGAAGGCGGGGACGGAGGCGGGGGCGGGAGGCGGTGATGGTAGCGTTAGCAGGAGCCGTATGTGGGGATGGAGGCGGAGGCGGAGCCAGACGTGAGGGCGACGGCGAGCGGGTGGCGGTGGGGGGGGGGCAGCTCGTTGATCTTTATCGGGGGCCGCTCGCAGCCACTCGCCTGAACCGCGCGCCCTTGACGCCGCCGCCGGCCACAAGTCCTCCTCGACCGCAGCGATGGCCCTCCAACCCCCGACCCCACTTGGCGGAAAGAAGAAGAAGAAGCGGGGGCGGCGAAGGAGGCGGGGCTGAAGATGGAGATGGAAACGCAAGAAGAAACAGAGGTGGATATAAAGGCAATGGCAGAGGCGGAGGCGGGAGGCGGAGTCGGAGGCGGAGTCGGAGCTGGAAATGTAGCCGAGGGAATGTTGAATAGAGGGGTTATAACGAAGGGGATGGCGGGGAAGCCACGCAGCCGAAGGAGGCAGCGGAGGAAACGGCGGTGCTCACGGCCGTGGAGTTGGCGGTCATGCTGTGGTAGCATCGTCGAGGAAGGGGTTCGGTGGGTGAGCGAAAGGCGACGTCGGAGGCGGTGGGTGTGGCGTGGGTGGCACACCGGGAGCGAAGGCAACGGACGAGGTGGAAGAGACGATGATACCGTCGAGGATGTGGCAGCTGAGGTGGCGTCTCTGGCGTGGGCAAGAGTCGCAGTGGAGGCAGGGGCTGTGGAGAGGGTGGTGGCGGCGGGGAGAAGGATATATCAGCGGTGTGGGCAACGCGGGGCGAGGCCGGCGGAGATGGAGGCGGTGGGGGCGGAGATGGGGGAACATCAGCGGTGGGGGCTGAGGAGGGCGAGGCCGCCGGAGGAGCAGGCGGTGGCGGCGGGGGTAGATGGGGCCGTGGCCGGCGGATGTGGAAGCTGTGGCGGCGGAAAGGGAGTGGATATATAAGCGGTGTGGGCAGTGCGGGGAGTGTCCGGAGGATGTGGAGACGGTGGGGGGGGGCAGAGCGAGGCGTGGCCGGCGGAGGTGGAGGCGGTGGGGGCAGGGTGGTAGAGGATGTATCAGCGGCAGGGGCAGGGGGGGCGTGGGCGGCGGAGGTGGATGCAGGGGCGGCGGGGAAAGGGTGGATATATCAGCGGTAGGGGCAGAGCTGGGCGTAGCCGGTGCGATGGAGGCAGTGGTGGGGGGTAGAAGATGGATATATCAACGGTAGTGGCAGAGGGGGGCGTGGCCGGCGGGGGAGGAGGCGGTGGTGGCGGTGGCCTGCAGCAGACGCGATCCGCTCTCTTGGAGACGTCGAGAAGAGATCGCAGTTCCGCTAAGTGGACGGACGGGAGCGCAGAGTAAATTTTTATGAGTTTCGTGTGCTATCGTGCTCGGAAACGGTTTCATAACCTGCGGCGATGGACATTTTCGAGTGTATTCTTTTCAGAGTTTGTGTGGGGACTTGGACCGACACCCTTGAAACATTAGACGCTCCGCCGATAAGACGTAATTACACGAAGCAGTGTTTGAAAAGTTTTCTAAGTTATTTTTGAACGAAATTATTTCTTGTTTTATTCGTTATTTGATATTATACTGACCTTATATTTTCAACGTGACGGAAGTAAATCAAAGAATACTGCATTGCAGGGCGCAATGAAATATAATTTGTGCACTATGTTAGTGAAATTTCCTTTTTCTATAAGAATTCTATAACATTTTTGTTTTCATATCTCCAGAGGTAGAGCAGGGAAAAGTTCAAGAACAATAACATAGTGATTATTCACTGCAATATTTACGGCGGCAAGGTTGCTAAAAGATAGTTTACAATGGAAAATAACAGTAGAGTTACGTATAGCACTGCAAAACACATCTACGCAACTGTAAAAAAACGGAGAAAATGTTGAAAAAAGTTTGATATATATTGTCTTTGTCCTAATATTAATCTCCATACATACCATTTGAAACATAACTACTTTTTCTTTCTGACCGATATGTATTTTCAGTTCAAAGAAGGTCTGTTATTCGGTCTGTAAGGTAGAATGTGCAAACCACTTTAATGCTGAAAAATGTTCATCGTAATTATGTCAGTTCTGGTAAACGCACGTAATACTAATCGCTTTCAGACAAAATCTTTCAGAAACATAAGTTAACGTTTGCGTGACAACCAAGTCAGAGTTATCGATATAAAGAATGAGTATTTGATGGAAAGGTCACTGCTTCTATGAATGACACATTTCCAGGCACAAATGTAAGAACACGAACTATTTGAGTATTTACAACTGTCAAAAGGAAATATGGAATGTAGCTTTGTCCCAAAATTACAGTTATTTGTTTATAAATCCACGAAGATATTTTTTATAAACTTAACATGGAAACCTTAAATCTCCAAGAATTATGTAAAGAATAGTTTATATTTGTTTGTATACACTTAGTACTCTTTCTACAGCGATTTTAATATTTTTCTATTTTACATCTTTTAACTCGCGTAATGCATTTTATCAATATTAAAATCTCTAATTTTTATGAAATTTTCGAAAAACACTGATAAAACATCGTTTATACAGTTAAGTACTTAATACGCGTCTTCGAATTTATGATACTTAAGAAATTATTTTTTATATTTCAGAAATGTCATTTGCTTAATCTGAGCCTTTGCAGACAGTTCTCGTAAAAGATCAATGACAAAACGTATTAAAAACGTAACTGTGTTATTGGATCGTACACATCTATAGATGAATTCTTGACTTTGAGTATGGGCCAATAAAACATCTACGTGATTCTATGAAATCACCGATTAGGGACTCCTTGACCCATACGGTTTCACAATGTCACATGTACTGCTCGTAAGTGAGAAAAGAGCCTCTTGGCATAACGATTCTTTTTTCGGGGCTCTACATGGTAAATTTTGTAAGTTAATAAATATTTGAAGCTCTCGAAATATTTAACTGCTTTTTAACGTGCGAGTAATGAGTGCGCAGCGACGCGGGGCGTGGCGTGGCGTGGGGTGGCGTGCGGGGCGGAGGGCGGGTAACGGGAGGGGGGAGGGGAAGGATGGAGAGGGAAGGGGTCTCTCCCACCCCCTGCCACCCACGCGCCGGCTCACTTTTAATCCCTTTTGAGGCGGCGGCGGTGGCGGCGGAAACCATTCGATTTTCGTTATCGAATTTCCAAATTCATTATTATAATTAATTTATGACACAACAAATATTCGAGTTAATTATGGAAGATAATATTATGCGTGGTAAACATCATTAATTAATCGAGTAATCCAAGCCGGGAGCGATAAATGATGCGGACGGGAAAGAGCACCGGAGGGCGAGATGTCGCGCGGCAGATCGTTTATCAGTCACCCGCAGCCACGGGGGGTGGAGGGGGGTGGAGAGGTGCTGCGGACGGAGAGCGGCTCGGGGCCGGTGTTGCTGCAAGCGGGCGTCACCACACGAAAAATGTCAACGACGTGAGGAGCGTTGGGATGTGGCGAAGCTAATTCTCCCCAAAATGTTTTCTAAATATGTTTACGTTTTAATGATACGTTATTGTTTGTTATTGCCTTCGATAAGGAGTTCGATGTACACTGCATAACTTAATCTGGGTTCAGAGTATCATGGTTATGAGGGAAAGATGAAACCAGTTGAATGTTGCGGTATGTTTTCTTCTGGAGGGGATTATGAGAGGGAATTATGGGAGGGAAATATGAAATAACACATCCAGTCATGTTACAAATTAATTAACTAGTAAATACGTAAGTATGAATAATCAAAATTTGGCTAAAATAAAATTATGTATGTAACACGGGCATTAATTAACTCCTTCTACTGATCTACAAAAAAGGATACAAAAAGCTATACAACTTATGAAGATAAAGATGAAAGAACCAATTAGTTATTTATATCTCTTGTAAATAATATTTTGACAAGTGAAAAATGTTTGTAAATTTAATAACGTCATCACTGATAAGCGCTTTAAGTTTCTCCAACTGTAAATAAAAATGTAAAATTTGCTTACAACTTAAATAACGATGATTATGATGTACGGTCTATGAAATATACTGTAACTATAGTATATTACGTATTGAATATAGTACCTCTTTTCCTCAGTGACGAAACGAAAAACTTCAACCTTTTCTACTCTCCATTTGCGATCAAAGAATCAAATACCTTTCAGTTACTGCCACCGATGTGCTGTGATCCTGCAGATGGGTTTATGTTTGAGGTGCAATGAACTGAATAGTGAACAGTGAGGCAAGGGAAGTGGAACCAATTTAAGTGGGTTGAAACAACTGCTGTAGGAACAGACGTGGTGTTAGTGTTGGGGAAAATAGCAGAAGCTCAACAAAGAGGCGTAATCCATCCACGCGGAGAGAAGTGGCTGAGCCATTGATGTTGGATTGATGAGTTAGAACCTCGAAAGCGAAAAAAGAGTGACAGTATAGGAAGTGAATTAGGTGGAAAGTAAAAGAGAGAGAGACAGAGTAAAAGAAGTAGAAGATTATGAAAAAAGAAAAAGTTGAGTGAAAGAGAAAGTCAGGAATGAGAAAGACGAGACACAGGCTAGATAGGGAGAGGAAAGAATTTGTAGGACACGGCAGGCAAACCTTGGAACTTAAAGGAAAAACATAGAGATGTAGAAAATAAGCCAAAGTAAAAATAGAAGACATGAAGCCAAGGAATGGGGGGAGGAGAAAAAGAGGCGAGGGGTGGAATGAGAAGAGGACAAGTGGACGGTAAGAGGTGGGACGGAGATTGCGGCAGAGGATAATAGAGAATGAGAGCATGTGGTAGAATGGAGAGTTGCGGTGCAAAGAATGAAGAGGAGGATAAGAGTGGAACAGAGCGAAATACGAAGGAGCATAGAAACGGGTGGAGAGGCGGGTAAAGGGGTTGCTGGTTGGATAGAGAGGAGTATAAAGAGATGGAACGGAGATGGACGGCAGGGTAGAGAATGGAGTTGTGTGGAGAATAATAGACGTCGGGTCGGAACATTGATTGTAAGATATATGGGCGGAAGATAGATGGGCAGAGTAGAGAATAGAGAAGCGTGGCAATTAATGGATGTGCGTTGCGGAGGATTGACGGTAGAACGGAGGGTAAAATAACAAGGCTGAGGATAGACTGGTGAGGCAGAGAATAGAGGATAGGCGGAAGGGGCTGAAAAAGTAGGGTCGTGGCTAAGGATATACGGCGGGGCGGAATATAAAATAGTGAGTCACAGGACAGAGTGGCAGGACGGACGATATGGGGCAGTTTGTAGGGGCATAGCAGAGGATAGGGACGAAGCGGAGGATACAGTAGCGATGCTGATAGAATGGCAGGACGGAGGATAGAGGGACGAGACCAAGGATAGGGTGGTGGGGCGGAGGATACAGTGGAAGGATAATTGACTGACGGAACAGATAGGGAAGACGGTGGAGTGAGGGAAGACGGAGACAGAAGATAAAATGATGGTGCAGAGGATGCAGTGGCCAGGCAGATGAGGGAGAAGTGGGTAGAGAATTGACTGGCGTGGTAGATAGTAGAGGCGTGTCCAAGGATAGCGGATGGAGAGTAGGATAGAGTTGCAGGGCGGAAGATAGAATAGTGGGGCAGAGGTTAGAAGGGTGGAGCAGAGGATACAGTGCCCGGGCAGAGGATAGAGAAACGTGCAGAGGATAGAGTGGCGAGGCAGATAGTGTGGCGAGACAAAGGATGGAGTGGCGGGACACAGGATAGAATGACTTCTAGGCTATCCGGGTGACGCCGCGTCGTTGGCAGAGAAGCTGACGTTTCGCCTGTCATATCGCAGGCTTCTTCAGGGTCGTCTCTACCCTAAAGAAGCCCGAAGGCGAAACGTCGGCCTCTCTGCCAACGACGCGGCGTCACCCGGACAGCCTAGAAGTCATTCTATCCTGTGTCCCGCCACTCCATCCTTTGTCTCGCCACACTATCTGCCTCGCCACTCTATCCTCTGCACGTTTCTCTATCCTCTGCCCGGGCACTGTGTTTTCTGCTCCTCCCCTAGTCTAGAAGTCATGCCCGGACAGTCTAGAAGTCATGAACCCGAGCCGCGGAAGCCTAAGTCTACAGAGGATAGAATGGCAAGGCAGATGATACAATGGCGGAGCAGAGGATAGAATGGCGTGGCAGAGGATGGAGGTTTGAGGGGCGTGGCGGCACGCGGCGTGGCGTGGCGTCGCGTGGCGTTCGTTAGCGTCTGCAGGCAGGCGGGCAGGCGGGCTGGCCGGCTGCTGAGGGTGGGTGTGCCTTTTATCGGCGTCGTAAACGGCGTTTTATTAGGCGCCGCGGGCAGCTGGTGCAGCCCGCGCGCGGCTGCGGAGGCGGGGGCGGAGGCCGGGTGTTTGCACGCCACGCCACCACGCGCCGCCACCGCCGCCGCGTCCCGCGCACGCCTCGCGCCCCGTGCCTCCGCACGCGCGCGCGCGCCAAGGCCCTCGCCTCAGCGCACGCGACGCCAGCGAACGCGCCCGCGCGATCAGACCAGGGCGACGCACGCGGCGCTGGACGCTAAGACTTGGCGTTGCTGTGGAAGGAAATGCATTCTGTGTCAGGAGAATTTCAATATTTGCTTTGCTGTGTTTTGCTAAATGATGAACAGTGTATAGCAACAGGCGGATTCTCTCTTCTTGATTGTGTTTTTCTGTCTTCACATGTCGGTCTCTCTTCCACTCTTCTCAACCACTACATGCGGAGTGTCTTCTAATGATCTCTGAGTCTTTTTAGGCCTTCCTCGTTTTCTTTTTTCGTTGAAAACAGAATTTTGCAAAACTTTTTTTACCATATTTTTTTATAGATTCGAACGTGATGAACCATATATTAATGGTTCGGTTCTTGTATGTTCATTATTTGTTCTGTATCTGTCATAGGTTTTTCTACTCATTTGAGAGTTCTAATGTCGTATTTTCCAAACACATTCAATTAACATCCAGAAAAAAACATATTTCTAGACTATTTTCTACTTCACAATAGTACACATAAGATACGTTTTACATTCCTTATTTTATCAACCCTTAAATTTCATTATTTATAGAAGTAGATATACAATATAAAAAAATGTTTCTTTTAATTTTACTCATTAGATATACATCTTATTGTAACACAATAATTCTAAAGAATTAAGTGATCTCTATTCTCCGAATCGTTTTACAGGGAAGCAACAAACAACTTGAAACACGCGTATTGAGAACCTCGTGATTGTGAGTGTGAAAATTCATTTGCCCTACTTCCATTCCGTGAAAACAGTGTTGTACTCACTTAGCGGTAGAGGCAATGTTACAATCTAGAAGTAACATGTTTGGAAATAAAATTTAGCATACGCCATAAAGCAATCGTAAATTAGCATTTATATCCTTTTCCTCTTTTACAACTCAATTCATCTTGGAGTACTCAAACCGCCGTCTTACACGTGGTGGCAATGCGGTTTCGATATAAGTAGGCGAACTGGGAGCGGAATCTTCGCGTCGGATCGGCGCGTTTCATAAATTCGCGGTGACACTTCGCTCGTTTTCGCTCCCATTACGAGCAATATCCCATAAATTTCCTGGCAATTATCGCGCGCCGCCGATCGAGGCGTCGCGTGCAAGCAGCGGGCGCGGCCGCGTCGCAGACCAAGACCATGGCCAGGGGGCCCCAAAGGGGGCTACGGGCCCCCTTGAAAATGTACGGGAGTGAGTTACACAAAATGGGGTTAAAATGGTTTTACTCGCGAGGAACTCGGTCTCCTGAGTGAAGAAAACTTTAAAGTCAATAAATCTACAATGTTTTATTAGATAGGTTTTGATTTATTTTTGTAAAACACAGTAAATAAATTCTACATTTTTTGTGTTAGTCCCTTTCCTTTAGAAATCTATGTAGCTTAATACATAATCTCCTGGTTTATGTATTAGTAAGAAAATAGTAGTTTATACAATTAATTTATAATGCTAAGTTTTATTGCATTAGTACATGTTTTGAAAAGGAGTGACGTTAGGAGCGAGTTTGTACGAATGCAATAAAGTAACATTATAACCGAGCATACTCGAGTTTTTGTATAACTGCATTAGAAATTCATAAGAGAATTAAACTTAATTTTGTGAAACAACTTTCTTGTGATATCTTGGATATATGACCTCTGTGGGAGAAAACCTGCTGTTTCGTTTGCCTCTACTTCCCCACAATTCTCTCACTGCGATTGGCTGAATCTGTGATGATACAATCATTCGTGCCGTAAAATGCTAATAAATTATCATTTGTACCGTAAAATCTCCGATTGTGACGATTTCTTGCAACAGAAAATGTCATTTATAATGCTGCTATATAAAAATAGAGTTTTACTCACGATGGACTTAGCCTTCAGAGAGAAGAAAACTATAATCTCGTTTTGTGTACAATTTATTTTCTAAGATAGATTTTGATTTATTTTAGTAAAGAAACAGAAAATAAATTCTGCATTACTTACGTTGGTCCCTTTTCGGCGGGCATTTATGTAGTTTGATATTTAACGTTTTTGTTTAGTTTTAGTCGCGTACAATCAATAATGATCTTCCACGACTCGTCACGTGATAGATTCTAACTCGAATATGAAACTAGTAACACGAAGTTTTACATTAGATAACTTCAACACCTTTGGTATCTTCAAAAACGATATTAGCAAATGAACTGCATTTATGAGAGAAAAGTAGTTAACATTAGTGTTGTGTAGTGAAAATGGTAATTCTTACAACGTTTTCTAGGTATTGATGCAGTAAGCACGTTACATATTATCAGAGTCAGGGTACAGATTTCGACTCCGTGCAATACAGTTGATAGCGAAAGTCGAGTTCTCTGTAGCGCACGAAAGTGCAAAAGACGGCGCTTAAAGCTGAGAAGATTCGGTCATGTTATCAAGAGGGCGTTCGACGCGAGATTCGAGCGCTGGGATTTCCCTCTGGTCATCTAACTTGCCGAGAAGTTGGAAACTTGGCTGTTCATCGCTTTTGCTCGCTTCTTGTCGTGGTCTAGCGGGCTCTCTCTCCCTCCCCCCCTCTCTCTCTCTCTCTCGCTCGCTCTCTCGCTCTCTCTCTTGCTTGCATAATTCCGCTCGTAGTTGCGCTATTCGTTCCGCTCAATCTGCAACAACTTACGCAGGTTCTTGCCGGATTCAGTAGCGCAGAAACTTGGGACAGCATTCGCTGCTCGCGAAGCTCAAGGAGTAGATTGAAGCCACGCGTGAGGTATAGCGTTTCCATCGCATCGTTTTGTGTTTGTGTTGTTCATCTTAGCTTGAGTTTTCTGTTGTTTTTTCGTTGTTGTTTTTTTAGGTAGATGTAACCTCTCAGCTGGGTTTCGGTAAGTGAAGGGTTAATTTACTGGCCCCTGAATGCCCTCTCATGGAATACGGAGTTGCGTGTTGGGATCCATACAGAAAAGCGCACCGGAAAAATCTAGATAGAATACAGAGAAAAGGGAATAAGTTTACCTATAGAAGTAACGCAACAAAAAAGTCATGGGAACCTCTAGAAACGAGAAGAACAAAGGCGAGGCTTTGCGCCCTTTATAAATCGTACGTAGGTCAACCAGCTTGGAAGGAAATTCAGATTAGACTAGAAAAACCAAATTATTTCGGCCGAAGCGATCACACCCACAAAATTCGAGAAAGGAAACAACATTCAGATCTTGGGAAGTTTTCCTTTTGTAACAGAACAATTAGAGATTGGAACAGTTTACCTGCAGCAGTTTTCAAAGCTTTTCCTCTCAGTGTCCGAAGTTTTAGAAACAAATTAGAACAAGATTTTAAATGAGTATGTGCTGTGTAGTGCGGTGAAGTGCTGGTCAGTGTAATTCAAAGCAAAAAAGTGTAGTGTAGTGAAGTGAAGTGAAGTGAAGTGCGGTGAACGTGATCAATGCACTTTTCAATGCTGCTTTTCGTCTTGTACTGTATTGTGCAGTATTATTATTATTATTATTATTATTATTATTATTATTATTATTATTATTATTATTATTATTATTATTATTATTATCATTCTTAGTATTATTATTATTAATGTAAGTGTTGTAATTTTTGCAATTATTGTCATTAACTGCCACCGGGTTATACCCAATTGCAGTTCTAATAAATGTATAGTATGTATGTATGTGTATGAATCTCCAGTGCGCAGGTTCGATACCGGCCGAGATGCCCGGATTTTCGAAGGGCGGAAAATCCACAGTAGCCATTTCACATTTGTGACATGTAAAAGAACCCTGGCGTATGCCTGGCAAAATTAAATCCCTCTGATATTTTCCCTAACGAGATCTCACTGTCCCCTAACAAGTTCGGATACAGTAAGTGAGACCGACATCTGGTGGAGAAAGTGGGAGTCAAATTCCAGGCACATTAGGGGCCCGCATGCGAGGAGCGCCTGCTCGATAAGGTCCCTGAACGGTGTCGGAGGTAGTCTTCTAAAGACGCCTTAGTCGAAAACGCAACGGGAAACCACTTTGAGTAATAATCCCAAGAAAACCCACAATGAGTCATCTAACATCCATATGTGAAACGTTACGACCAAAGAAGAAGACTCTCGTCTCGGCTGACCATCCCCCATCCCTGATTTCCTTTCTTTATCCATTCCGGGTTCGTGAACCAAACCACTGGACAGTAGTTCCTTAATTTAAAGGTACAGATTAGGAAGTAGAGTCCTGTATAAGGCGCAGGAATCTTCACAAGGTTGTTCTTGTCCGTGTTTTCTCTTCGTTTCCGCTTTTAATTTAAATCTCTGTAACCTCTTTGCCAAACGTCTATTGCGACATTTTGTTTCTTACTCATTTTGGGTTCTTGAAACATACTCTGCTGCCAACCTTTCTCATTGTTATTTACCGTTTTTAGAACACAAAACCTGTGGACGTGAGTCACACACGCAACATGTACGTTTTCATCATTGTTGTTGCAGTTGTTTAAAAGTAGAAAATAAACGTAAACTAAAATTATCAAGGAAAGGGGAGAAGTTAAAGCCATAAGGTTTCCAATTTTAAAGCTCAGAAATGATTATGGCACTCGTCTAATACAAACTGGACTCTCCTTGTCGGGAGATAGCATCCCTAGGGTTTAACCATTCGGTAGCGTCCGACGGCCAAACAGAGAAGAGAAAGGGTAGTCATTAAACGGGTAAATAGGAGAGAGAACAAACTGCGTAGGCTATTATGAAGGCGTGAAAGCGAAAGGTAGTAATTAAAGATCCAAGTTTCGAATTGATTAATGTAGTAAACAAGAGCGCACAGTATAAGGGCTGCCAGAGATTGTTGTCGAAGCCTCTTCTAAGATCCAAAGAGAGGGAATATGTTGTTGAGAGCAAAATTCAGTTGAAATTCAGTAGAAGTTGTTTGACGCTAATAATAAAATAAATATTTCAAATTCTGTTGTAAAAAAATAAGTCAATCAAACAAAAAATCAATAATTCTTATTAAATATTACAAAACGTAAGCACTGAGAATTACCGTGTAAAAAACTTCATTGATTTTCAAAAATACAAATGAATGGGTGAAAAGCAGAACGGTATAAGTGGCATTTAATAATTTCAGAGAAATCTGTTTATTTAATTCAATATTACTGTAACGACATAGTACTTTGTTTCATCATTAATTCTACGGCGTTCCAATTGTTCATTAAAACCACGAAAATACATAGCTACTGAAATATAGCCTAAAATAAACACGTTTTTCTCAGAATTTATAAAATGTCACTATACCGTTCTGGTTTCCACCCATTCATATGTAAAAGTGGATGCCTAAATGTTTATTTATTGCTCTTAGGCACTGCACTTTCGATATAAGATGCTTATTGTACATTAACAACTCAACGATAAAATAATTTTACTCGGTATTTGCCGACGAAGTACAGTTATTTCTTCATCGACATTGAAAATAACGAAGATGAAAATTATTGTAATAAAATATTGGTTAACTATTTACGAAAGCTTACTGAATTTCTAATGAATAACTGTATATTTCTAACAGCAATAAAAAAGCAAAAAATACGTAAAGTCCATTTTCGATGTAAGCATCTATTTTCACTTGTTTACTTGATAACCTTAAATTTACTCAGAGAAGTGCAATTACTTTGTTTTGGTAGTTGAGAGTAATTAAAGGGAACATTTTAGCCTGTAGTTAAATGAAGAGTAACAATTTGATTAAGCTCAGTTTTTTACAACCACAAATTTACATCATTTTTTATAATTCTCATTGAAAGTGATATAAAAAAATTACCACAAAAACGACGTAACAAAAATGTTGATATTGTGCATTTTGAATTTTCATAGCGTCAGTTGTACAGTATATGCGATGAAGGTTTTGGTTGCCTATCATAAACCACATAATTTTATGCACATTATTTGCTGGAGAATTATTTATAATAAAGTTTGATTTGTAAAACAAATTGAGATTCAATCTTATTTTAATTTTTAAAATCGTGAAAAATACATGTGAGGCTGTGGTGACTTATGTTCTGTAGGCTTTGTTTATCTAAACTCCAATACCTAATTTCTTAAACATCATGTTTTCTCATTTCCTTTTCACATTACTGATGATAAATATTCGTATCATTAATTATATTATCAAATTAGTTTAGATGTTTTATAAAAAAATTATTATAAATTTGACTTGGGTAGTTTGTAGTGCAAATGATCTCATTCGGCCATCGTCCTGTGTTTGTCTCTGTAGATCTTGCCTCCAAAAATATTTTGCGAAAAAATTTCTAGTATCGAAAAGTGCATTTTCAATGCGGGAATCCTAAGTTTGAAGTTTCTATTCCTCTTTTTCTTCTACACAAGAATATTGCGCGATAAGCTAAAAAATCTGGCCTGTGCTTCTCTTTTAGTAAACTAGATTCCGAAAAATCTGAGCAGTAAGGTTTTAAAAATTTGCAATGTCCCAATTGCTTAGAGTGGATATTGTACGTAAGACGCATCCTGATACTTTACCGACTATAATTATTATTAATTGTAACTTAATTGTGATTATTAATTGTGATTTAATAGTGACTCCAGGCGTGTCAACTGCAAACGTTAGTACCGTAAGTGTAGTGCATGCATTTTCAATGCAAATCCTTCCTTCGAAGGGGAAGTAAAGCCGGCTGTCCCATGTTCGTAGATTTACTTGCATGTAAAAGATCCTCAAGCCTAAATGACGCCTCTGAGCTAAATTCAAATCGCCTGTTACTCGCCCAAGAAATACCTCCTTTCTCTGCTAGTTGGTGAAAGGAGCGTAGCGAAATTTGCGTGGTCGGACGGAAGAGCGGGCCTGATGGCCCGAGTCTCGCCACGTAAAATAAGGCAAATTCAATTCAATTCAATTCAATTTTCCTAGAGAGGTGGCGGAGATCTTTCCCCGCTGGATGGTGTGGTCCAGCGCCGAACTACCGTGATCTAAAGGGTTATTCCTACAACCAGGTATCTCCCACCAGCGAGACACCGCCTCAACCGGGACAAACTCTAAGTTCCCGACCGGCCTCACGGCATGTGCGGTACTGTAAGTGCATGCTAGTGCAAGTGTGTGTATGTAAGGGAAGGATAGAACATGGGAGAGGAAAGAAAGATCTAACGCGGTTCCTGGCGCGTTTGGTGAGGTACTTGCATTTGTCTGGTATTCATCGGAGAAACCACTAAAACCTACCGATCAGAGTAGTCAACTGCTGGAATTCTCCTCCTGACAGGGTCTGAATTCGACTTGGATATTTATTTTCTGCCGAAAATCTTCCCTCCGTTGAGACTGGAACCTAAGACCTCTCGGTTAGAGACACTGCAGGGACATTGATTGATGCCCTAAGCGACATTTTCCTGTCCCGCCTACAAATTTTTCACTACTTCACCCATTTTGAGAGTTCGTATTATTTTGAAGCAGCAAAAGACCTTTATAGGAAAACTGGCTGGCAAGAGCTACAGCCAGAAAAAAAGTCCCCTGCTCATAGAGTTCGAAGGAGTCTGATGCCCATCGAAGCCCTGCCTCCGGACCATTGCTACTCCAGCGCGCGTAATGCCGGATACAAATTCCCCGATAATGACCGTCATGATAATGATAATAAATGATGTATGTTATTGCGATGCTATACATCAGCGTGCGCGACGGGGCGTTGGGGGAAGGGTGGACAAGGGGAGGGCGATGGATCGGGAGGCCCAGCAGGGGAAGGGGAGAGGGGGTTAGGGGTGGAGCACGGGAATGAGGAGGGAGGCCGCAGCTGTCAGGAGGTGGTCACAGGGATGGCGCGGAGCGACGGGAACAGAGGCAAAGTCGATGAGGCCGTGGAGGGTGGTTTCCTGGCGAGGCGGCGGGGTTGGTCGCGGAAAAGAGAAAGAAGGTTTGGTGAGTTGGGTGGATGGGAAAGGCAGGGTGGTGGGTGTCGGTGTCCGAGGTGGAAGCCTATCGGTGACTAAGTGAGGTGGCAGGAACCAGGGACGGAGGCAGTCTGGAGGGTGAGCGTCTGGTCGGGGATGGGTGCGGTGCAACAGTACGGGGCGGCAGGGGTGGCGAGGTTGGAACACACCGGGAAGGGGCAAGAACCGAGGGTAGGAATCTCGAGCGGGCGCCGGGAGTGAACAGCTGGGCTGAGATGGTGGGGGTGGTAGGCGTGTGTGGTAGGCGGGTGTGATGGGCGTGTGTGGTAGGCATGTGTGGTAGGCGGATGTGGTAGGCGTGTGTGGTAGGCGTGTGTGGTAGGCGTGTGTGGTAGGCGTGTGTGGTAGGCGTGTGTGGTAGGCGTGTGTGGTAGGCGTGTGTGGTAGGCGTGTGTGGTAGGCGTGTGTGGTAGGCGTGTGTGGTAGGCGTGTGTGGTAGGCGGATGTGGTAGGCGTGTGTGGTAGGCGGGTGTGGTAGGCGGGTGTGGTAGGCGTGTGTGGTAGGCGTGTGTGGTAGGCGTGTGTGGTAGGCGTGTGTGGTAGGCGGGTGTGGTAGGCGTGTGTGGTAGGCGTGTGTGGTAGGCGTGTGTGGTAGGCGGGTGTGGTAGGCGGGTGTGGTAGGCGGGTGTGGTAGGCGGGTGTGGTAGGTGGGTGTGGTAGGCGGGTGTGGTAGGCGGGTGTGGTAGGTGGGTGTGGTAGGTGGGTGTGGTAGGCGGGTGTGGTAGGCGGGTGTGGTAGGCGGGTGTGGTAGGCGGGTGTGGTAGGCGGGTGTGGTAGGTGGGTGTGGTAGGTGGGTGTGGTAGGCGGGTGTGGTAGGTGGGTGTGGTAGGCGGGTGTGGTAGGCGGGTGTGGTAGGCGGGTGTGGTAGGTGGGTGTGGTAGGCGGGTGTGGTAGGCGGGTGTGGTAGGTGGGTGTGGTAGGTGGGTGTGGTAGGTGGGTGTGGTAGGTGGGTGTGGTAGGCGGGTGTGGTAGGCGGGTGTGGTAGGCGGGTGTGGTAGGCGGGTGTGGTAGGCGGGTGTGGTAGGTGGGTGTGGTAGGTGGGTGTGGTAGGCGGGTGTGGTAGGTGGGTGTGGTAGGCGGGTGTGGTAGGCGGGTGTGGTAGGTGGGTGTGGTAGGTGGGTGTGGTAGGCGGGTGTGGTAGGCGGGTGTGGTAGGCGGGTGTGGTAGGCGGGTGTGGTAGGCGGGTGTGGTAGGCGGGTGTGGTAGGCGGGTGTGGTAGGTGGGTGTGGTAGGCGTGTGTGGTAGGCGGATGTGGTAGGCGGGTGTGAAAACGGGAGGTGGTAAGGGTGGCGAGGTTGCAACCCACTGGGGCGGGGCAGGAACCGGGGGTAGGCGCCGGGGGTGGACAGCTGGCGTGGGGCGGTGGGGGTGGAAGACGGGCAGCGTTGGCGGGGGGGGGGGCGGTCTGGCATTCAGCATCGAGCAGCCCATTGATAGGATTAACGGGCTAATGTCATTTACGGCAGATGTATTGCGTATCAAAGGGCTTAAGTCTACAATACCAATACAATGTATATAGCGCGGCGCTGGTGGGCGCGGCGCGGTGTTTAAAAATGGATCGCGCTATCAATTGAGCGGCGGCGCGCGGCGCGTGCGCATGCGCGTGATGGATCGTGCGCACAATGGCGTAATCCGACGCTCCCATTGTGGGCGGCAGGTGCGCCTCGGACGCGTGGGCGGACGGGCGGACGGACAGATGCGGAGCGCGCAAGGCGCGACGCGGCGCTAAGCCCCTCGCGCAGAGACCGGGGGATTCGGGGGTTGGGAGGCGAATTTTTTGCCTTCTACGCGTAGGAGCGGATGTCGGCATTAACATAATTAAACTGGTGGTTTGAGATGAACCAGTGGATACAGTCATTTTGATATTGGTAGTGAAATCATTTGATGGCGTGTTACTTCAATTAAAAGAAGAAACTATACACATAGACTTTTCACTAAATGTAGATATAAGAATAAATTTTTTTTTGCCTTTTCTTCTTAGCCTCACATAAAAAACATCGGTTACATTGATATGTCTAATTTTCAAAAAAAAAAAAAAAGTAACAGTTTTGTTGAAAAAGTTTATTATTGTCAGATTACGAAGGTAGATGAGACGCTCGATGCATGATGCAAATGCCAAAGTTGTAATGAAGTGGACATATTTTTTGTCTCCCTTTCAATTTAACTGACAGATCATCAGTCACACATTTACACTGTTTGGTTAATTGATTGATTGATATTTCAGGGTACGCCAACATCTAGGGCCATTAATCTCATTAGTGTAGTAAATATTTTTTCTGTTTGGAAATGGCGGCATCTCTCCGCCACTGGATGATAAGATCTGCCACCGATCTACACGTTGATTTGCAAAACAATGACCCTCCAAAGCAACAAGGTTAGTCGAAGAAAGATCTATCCACATGTGTGATAGTGTAGTATTTGTGAGTAACGTGAGAAATGGGATAAGGAAGAGGTCGGAAATATCGCGCGAGGTGCATGGTTCGTTTGTTAGGGTTCTGCTCGATCATGTTACTGATCAGAGAAACAACGGAAAACTATTGATCAGAGCAGTCGATCACTAGAATTCTCGTTCAGGTAGCGGCCGCATTTAGTCCAGTTATAAATCTAGTGGCGAAAATACTTCACAATCGAGTCTCGACCCCTAGGACCTCACCGCAGAAAGATCGGCAATACTGGATCTGTGCTGAAATCAGCTGGTAATTAAACTGGAGTATTGCGACGAACATACTTGACGGTGAGAATAAAATTTCGAAATTGGTGAATGAAATAATTTGTTGGGGAAGAATTGAGGCGTATTCAAAAGGAACATAATTGTCAAAGTCACTTTGTTTCCAAGAAATTAGTGAACCATTTCACGATAGAGAAATTACTGCATTTTCTTCGAAAGATCACGTAAAGATCAGTGATTAATTCTATCAGAACGTTTTTATTGGAAAGTAATTCCATGATTGAAGTAATTTAATGTTGAAGACTAGTACAAAATAAAATGCGAAACCTGATAATTTTAAGAATAGAGGAGACTCTATAACGATAGGAAAATTCTACGTGTAGAATCGTCACGTAGAATCTAACATGACGTCAGCGAAATGTATAGTGCTATTGGACGTAATTGATTGAAGAAAAGTAGTTGAATGTTTGTGAATGATGCAATTCCATAGACACATTCAGTATTACGACTGATACATGAAAAGGAGAATATCCATTTTGGGTTCAAGTACAGAGAGCATCATATAATGATGAAGGATATCCTTGACTTTGAAAGGCCACATAATGATTATGAGTGCTTGATAACAAATGAACAGTTTTGTTCAAAAGCAATACGGTGTCAGATTCCGCTTAATGAATATTATACGTTATAATATGAATATATACGTTATAAATGACGTAAAATATAAATATTACATGTACTTTTCAAATGTAATTCACAAACATTAGGATTGTATTGGAAAAGTTAAGGCTTGATCGAAAAAAATACTTAAGAGTATTTATACGCTTCTGAAATGCAAATTTTTGCATAGAAAATCAGTTTTCAATATAAGGCTGAGGATGAGAGACCTCGTAGGAGAAACATAATTTATATGGATTATAATGGATATAAATTATAATGGATAATTTATTATGATGGTTACACTAAGTGATCATGTGAAATCCTCTCGCCACTTTATAAATTCCATTGTGCGACCGAAGTGGCTGTCACAAACATGAGGACGGTGGCATGACTGCATGGAGCTTAAAACTCACGCTTAGAATGAATGGGGGACCATTATTCTTGAAAATATATTTCCTTTTAATTCCGATTTCCATTCAGTACTTATCTTTTAACGAATAAAAATATCTTTTGGATCAAAGTTCAACAAAGACATCTTTAAAATTCAGCTCCAAAAGAACATTTTATTCACTTCATAAATAATTGAAAATATCTAGTGAAATATCTGATTATCATCAGTCAATTTAGTACAAAATTGCACAGAAAGATTACTACTTTGTCAGAATAATATCCTTTGGTTCAGTTTTTCGATTTGAGAAGCCCTTCCGAAACCGCCTACAATTGTCTTCCACCAGTTGCTCTACTAGGGTGTGTGTTACTGATGAGATTCCCACACGGGTGAACTTCAGAGACCAAAACATCTGCAACTGAGAGATACGCTCGGGCTTCTAAGGGTTGCAGCCCCGGGGGATAGAAACTTAGTTTCAAAACCAGAGTGACTCATTCAAGGAAAGTCCCTAAGGTACTGCTCGCGCTGTAGCAAGTCCACAAAACACCGGTAACTTCCATACCCTTTTATTGAGTGAAAAATTGTCTCGCAGAAAAAATACATTGGTGAATTGAAAGAAAGAGAACAATTCTAAAAGATAGGAGAGCGCAAAATCATTAGGGATAAATAAACTTGCAAATATCTAGAAGACAAAAGCGAGAAGAGACTAAAAGACTAAACTAAAAAGCTGAATCAGGCTAATGTAGCAACGTCCGGGAGACGCCGCCCGTCAACACTCTAATTCTCCTGCGACGTGAGGTCCAGCAGCGCCAGGGTGGTCGATCGCTGGAGCCCGCAGCCTGATTCCATTGAATGGCAGAGCCTCTTGTCTCTCCTACTCCCCCCCCCCCGGCCGCAGCTCTCCACGCCAATTGGGGGCTTAGGCGCAGAACGCTCACAGCACTGCCCCACTCCGCCCGAACCACGCACCTCACCGCGCCTTGCTCTCCCCGCCTCGCTCGCCCCGCCTAGCTCGCCCCGCCTCGCTTTCCCCGCCCCGCCCCGCCCCGCCCCGCCCCGCCCCACCTTGCCTCGCCTCGCCTCGCCTCGCCTCGCCCCGCCTCGCCTCGCCTCGCCCCGCCCCACCTCGCCCCGCCCCGCCCCGCCCCGCCCGGCCCCGCCCCGCCTCGCTCGCCCCGCCTCGCTCGCCCCGCCTCGCTCGCCCCGCCTCGCTCGCCCCGCCTCGCTCGCCCCGCCTCGCTCGCCCCGCCTCGCTCGCCCCGCCTCGCTCGCCCCGCCTCGCTCGCCCCGCCTCGCTCGCCCCGCCTCGCTCGCCCCGCCTCGCTCGCCCCGCCTCGCTCGCCCCGCCTCGCTCGCCCCGCCTCGCTCGCCCCGCCTCGCTCGCCCCGCCTTGCTCGCCCCGCCCCGCCCCGCCCCGCCCCGGCCTGCCCCGCCCCGCCACGCCCCGCCACGCCCCGCCACGCCCCGCCACGCCCCGCCCCGCCCCTCACCCCGTCGCGCCGCGCTCTCCTCACAGAGAGCGCTCTTCAATCAATGCATATTATATCTGCTCGTGACACTCAACTGTCGTGACGGCGAGGGGAGTACGGGAAGGAGATTGCTTCAGCGTCAAGCGCACCGGCCACTTTGCGCAAATTGCGACGGCGCGGACGCGGATTGAGGGAGGAGTGCAAACGTTTGGTCCATCGGTCTCTCGTCGGTGGACAGCAATAGCGACACATTGAAATAATTATCGTTTTGCTAGAGAACTGTTTTATCCGTTTATTTTCCGGTCAAAGACCAAGTGTTATAATCTATATCTCTAGTGTCTTGAGAACAATCTTCTTGACCTGTTTAGTGTTGGAAATACACAACTTTTGGAACAAATTTATTTTCTTAACGAAACTAGTGGTCTTACAAAATTGGACAGACTTTCTCGTACTACTTACTTTTCTAATTATCTTAAGTGTAGGTTAGATTTTTGGTATTGCTCATCCTTCATCCCAGCTGCTAGCTATCGGCGCCAAAATGACATTGTTTCACATTTTTCGGCCCCTTATTGATAGAAATGTAATATGTCGAAGGGAATATTACAGAACAGTAAAACATATTATTGTGAGGACATTTTCTTTAAAAAACATTGCAACAGTTCTTGAGAAAATGTCGTTTGAGCGTTCTGATAATGCACAATGTTGAGATTATTTTCACAGAGAAGTTTTGAGTTTTCGAGAAACTTCATAAGAAATCATTTAAAGCATTTGCAATTCAAGGAACCGCGATATAAGTCAGATTGACGGGAAAATATCAATTTTTGTGCAAACTCTGCTTAGGGTGTAGCCACTGCGTTGTTCACAAGCAGACTGACAGCCCGTTTATCGTAAACCAATTTCTCGCTATGAAGAACCCCAAACACATGGATTCTTACTACACAACGTGTTAAAGGAAATACTTTACTTTGTGCAGGGCCAAGATTTATCAATTTGATTTTTTACCAGGGCCCAACAATTAGAGATTTTCTGTCGAAAAAACGCCTTTATCCTGCATGTAACAACGGGACAGTGCTCTAAAAAACGGGCCATGAACCGCGTGCGATAGTTTCCCCTTGTTCTATCTTCACCCCTAACGTATACACATTTAAACTCAGACATAACACAACTTAACTTGGGAGATCAGTCGGGAACTTTGAGTTTGTCCCAACTGGGGTGGAAGCCCTCTGGCGGGAGATACCTGCTTGGGGAAAATCCTCACAGGAGAAGATCACAAATAACTCGCGCTGTGAGAACGTGCACTACACTTACGGGAATAATTGCCTTATCAGACGACGCATCACTAGTCAATTAATCAATCACGGGTTTATCAAACCATATCGAATCGGGAAATTGTTGGAGTCCAAGCAAAAAAAATGTTTTATCACATTTTTATTGTTAAAATGTGAGCATTTTCAACCACCTTACATGCCCTAAAAATGTAACTTTTATTATGAACCACGCTGTACGAACCACTATCTCCTCTATTGACTGATCCAATCATTACGACGCCACACAATGACAACGCAATAATACAATGATAATTACACTTCAAATATTACTGTTGCGCAAGTAGAGCTCGTTGCTGCCTGGAAGTGCAGAGCGTCGCAACGCAGCTTTTAATCGGGACTCCATCGCTCAGCAGCATTGCATTCGGCCGCGGCCCAGCGCAGCGATCTCCGGCCGCAGCACGCGCGCCGCACAAAAACGGCGCGCTCGCTGTTTGCGCTGCAGTCGTCGCGTGAGCGAGCCCGCGGCCAAACACACACAGCCTCGCGTGGAAGTACGTCCATAAACACAGCGAGCGCTGACGTCACCTTGCCGTCATCGGCCGCGAATAAAACGCGCCAATTATACTCCATTAAACAATCTAGTAAACACGACCGGCGGCCGGCGGCGCCGTTATCAATAAGCGCATTGCCGGCCCTGGCACCCTGCTCTGCCATCGCATGTCCTCGCGCTGGCCATACTCTGTCTCTACTACCACAACCCGTTGGAGGATCAAACCCTGATACGGCCCCGCCACGGCCCCGCCACGGCCCCGACACGGCCCCGACACGTCCCCGACACGTTTCAACCACGTCCCCGACACGTCCCCGACACGTCCCCGACACGCCCCCGACACGCCCCCGACACGCCCCCGACACGTCCCCGACACGTCCCCGACACGTCCCCGACACGTCCCCGACACGTCCCCGACACGTCCCCGACACGTCCCCGACACGTCCCCGACACGTCCCCGACACGTCCCCGACACGTCCCCGACACGTCCCCGACACGTCCCCGACACGTCGCCGACACGTCCCCGACACGTCCCCGACACGTCCCCGACACGTCCCCGACACGTCCCCGACACGTCCCCGACACGTCCCCGACACGTCCCCGACACGTCCCCGACACGTCCCCGACACGTCCCCGACACGTCCCCGACACGTCCCCGACACGTCCCCGACACGTCCCCGACACGTCCCCGACACGTCCCCGACACGTCCCCGACACGTCCCCGACACGTCCCCGACACGTCCCCGACACGTCGCCGACACGTCCCCGACACGTCCCCGACACGTCCCCGACACGTCGCCGACACGTCCCCGACACGTCCCCGACACGTCCCCGACACGTCCCCGACACGTCCCCGACACGTCCCCGACACGTTCCCGACACGTCCCCGACACGTCCCCGACACGTCCCCGACACGTCCCCGACACGTCCCCGACACGTCCCCGACACGTCCCCGACACGTCCCCGACACGGTCCCGACACGGTCCCGACACGGTTCCGACACGGTTCCGACACGGTCCCGACACGGCCCCGACACGGCCCCGACACGGCCCCGACACGGCCCCGACACGGCCCCGACACGGCCCCGACACGGCCCCGACACGGCCCCGACACGGCCCCGACACGGCCCCCACACGGCCCCCACACGGCCCCGACACGCTTCTGACACATCCCTGACACGTCGCCGACTCGTCCCCGCCGTGACCCCTCTGTGTCCCTTCTCAGTCCGTGTCCATTCCATTCCTGTCACCACTCCGTCCTTCACATAGTTCCCACACGTCCTCATCGAGCCGTCCAGTCATTACTACGCTCAATTCCTGTTGCGTGATCAGCTAGCCCGAACGACCCGTCTCCATTTCTTGCCCTCTCAATCTCTCCCCTCTCAATCTTCTCCTTCTCCTCGTAACTGCCCATCCTCGCTCCACACCGTCCAAACAAATCCAGACGCAGTCCTGTAGCGGTCTCACCTAATTTAATTCCCCCCATCCGACCAGTTTTCGCTTCATTCAGATCTCACCTGTACATGAGATCTCACCATCTCATGTACCTCCCCGCCCAGTCCCTCATCATCCCTCACATTCCGTCCTCTCGATCTCCTCTCTTGATCTCAACCTCTCCTTCAACCCCACCCTAACCTCTATCCCCGCTACTGTCCTCTCCCCCACCCTCCCCCGCGGTGCGAAACGGGGCAGCGCACAATGCCCGTGCATAAAGCTCCCCGCACGCTGTGAATATAAACCGCAGCGGGGCCGGGGCGCTGGCGACTGCGAGTAGCACTGCTCGCCGCCTGCTGCGACGCAGGACGATGCAACCCGCTAGGCTCCTGCACCCGGGAAACAACTTCGCGCGGAAATTCCCTTTAAGGCGCAGCGCCGCCAGTGTTTTCCCTCTTCCGATGGTAAAATTGCTTTCAGATACAGAACGCTATTCATAAAGGGATTGCTGAAATAATGGATCAGAGATCCTCTGATCCACAGTTTTATTTTATTAGTTCCTAATTTAATAATATGAATGCAGGACATTTGCAAGAAAATATAAACATAACCCAAAAACACGTGAATCAAAACTAGCACCATCCAGTCTGGCACAGAAACTATTTTTCTGTTGTTTAATGTGAAGATTGTGGTCACAATGAGTCACGTAGTATTTCTGGTATTGTGTTAAGTAGAACTAATCCAAATGCTGAATTTATTTTATAGAAATACAATACGCAGAAAGTCGTATTGAAATAACTGAAAGTAAAATGAGTTTTGAACCAGTTTTATCGGTTTGAATAAAGGCGCTTCGCAGTAAGCAGCTGACAACTGTGTTACACGCTTTTCAGCTATGTTTTGTATGTCGGTATATTTCAAGGGGAAATATTTCCTCAATAAAATCGTCAGATTTTGCAAGATGTTCAGAATATATTTAGAGGTAATAAAAAATAATATTAAATGTGAACCTTTTTCAACCATCAAGTTACCAGACTGACCAAATTTAGTTGTTCATTTCGGAAGAATAATCTTCTGATTACATTGTTCATTGTTCATGCAATGACCCGCAAACAGTTTATCACAGAGCCATGACTATACTCAGAGTTATACGTATGAATATGGCTATAGTGCGTATACAGCGTAGATATTTGAAGATTTCTACGTTGTTAGGACAAACTATTTTCGTGTATGTATACACCTTGTCGTAAACCATTGCGAGTAAGAAGTAATGGACAAAAGATATAGGTGGTTATTCAAACTCTTAGCTCCAGTCCTCAAAGATACACCCTTTCGCGATCTTCTTTTTACATGCTACTGTACGTCTTATACCGCCCTAGCGAGGAGTGGAAAAGCTACTATATGTTCCAAGGTTACTTGAAAGCTTCTTATACGTGGGGGTTCTGGAGTCTGAAGCTCTTTCGCCCAGTCCTTTAGGAGGTCGTCTGCTTCGCTGTGAAGCTACAGATCAAGCAGTTCAAAACCTTTCTGCAGGGTTTGCATGGCCTATCTGTGATTAATGTTTCATAATAAACTGTACTCCACCGAAAATTATATTGGACATAAAATGATGAAGATTACATTTTACTTCCTAATCTTCGCTTTTGATTTTCGTTATAAAACATGTGGGAAGCAATTTAGGTAACATATACCTTACATCAACTCTGTTGGCTCACTAAAATTATAGTGGTAGAATATGTAAATCTCGAAAAATTGTTTTGACATTGCTAAAATAATGGATCAGAGATCCTCAGATCCACAGATTTGTTCTTTTATTACAGCATGCATCTAATGAATGCAAATAAATTGAGATAAAATTGAGAAATATTAGATTCCTACCAAGACAGAAAAATATATAATGGTATTTTCATAATTTCATAATCAAAAGCGGTAAATTATTAATTCTGAAATTATATTTTTGTGATTGGTTTTACCGTTCTTATTAAATCCTCTATTTGTACGTAGTTTCTGGCACGAAAATATTCTTCAGAAGTATACTTCAGTTTTCTGCACGGAAATACATTTCGCCAGAATATTTCAAATAAGTTTTGCAATTTAATAAGAATGTTGTATTAAATAAGCATAGTATTTTACACGTGGTCTAAAAAGAGAGATAAACTAAAAGAAAACATCAGAATATCAAACCCTGAAATTAATGTTCCATGAGTACTTAATAATCATATATGTTACATACGTAAGAGTAATATTTTGATTTCTAATAGTAACTCAGAGAATTGTTTTTTTACAAAATTCTATCTTTATTTATTTTCGTTTTGACAACTGTTTTTTTTTTAAATTTAATTTACGAAACCGTAAAAAGAAGTAAACACTAATATAACGTGAAATTTATTAAGTTTTTCAACGCCACAGATTATTTTTAATTATTGAAATAATGTAGTTGGGCTGATATTCAACAAATAAACATGGTTGCAACATGCTTGAAAAGTAATTTTAAATATATAATATATTGTAAGTAAACTAACAAAGCACACATGTCTACTCTAATTGATGAAAACTCTCTGTTTTCTGCCTTCAGGTATAAGGCTTGCGTGTTCCGAGTTCACTCATCTTCTACTCCGTCACCCAGGATCTCCGTTGGCTCCAGGTTTATAACTTAATGCTGGTTTTGGTAATAATTAGTTGATGAAACGAATACCATAAATGCAGTACCATTTCATATTTCGGTAGAACCTCGAATGACCGACATGAGGAGCTAAAATGTATCCTAAGTAGGGGTTGATAAAACACAAATGCGAAGGCAAACGAAAAAAAATATTGAAATCTAGAAATTTGAGCTTCAGGTTTGAGATGTAGAAATTCGGGTTATTGGCCGGCTAGGTCGCTCAGGCCACTTGATGTCACTGCACTGCCTCTGGCTAGGAGGTCCTAGGGTTCCAGTACCGACAGTGAATGATTTACTCGAATAGTAGAACTCGATAGAATCGACACTAGGTACGTAGCTATGTTGAATTCGGCCGCAGTCTGGAGAAGAATTCTAGCAGTCAGCTGCCCTGATCGGTAGTTTTCCGTGATTTCTCCGATCAACACCAGGCGAACGCCGGAGCAGTACCCTAACAAACTGGCCACGGACTGCGATCTTTCCTTCCTCCCCCCTACGTACACACACTTACACTTACATGCACTTCACAAACACATATCGCGGGAGACCAGTCTGGGGTTTAGAGCTGGTCCTGGCTAGGTGGTGCCCTACTGGTGGGAGATACCTGGCTGGGAACCCCGCCAGCCGACGTTTAGGACAGCACCGGATATCACAGCGAGGGATGATCACCGCCATCACCCGGGGAAAGAACATACACTACATTTACACAATTAACGGCCTTAGCTGTTGCCGCGCCTGCAGTCTTTGATTTCAATCCAATCTAGATTACTCTGTGATCTAACGTATATGAAGTGCGAATGTTCACAGCTTTTCCCATACCTTCCCACTTCCCCTACCCTTACAATGAACCTAATCGTCACACCACTTCCAAACAGAACCCAACGTGTTTTGTGCATGAGACGGTGCCTTACCACAGGTGTCTATGGGAAGCCCCCGGCCCGCCGCAGCGAAGCGTTAGGGAACCCACTGGGCGCCAGAGTGTTCCTCCCCTCTCCCGCCCACGCCCTCGAAGTGCAGCGGCAGCCGCTGTTTGTTTTTCGGTTGGCGGAAGCGGCAGAATGACGACCGCCCATAAACACGACCAATTGCGCGCGTGCAGCGAAATTTCGCCAAACGGCCGAATTTCCGGTGCGCGCAGCCTGCCACCAAACCCCGCCCCCCCCCCACCCTCCGGCGCTGGAGCCCCCCCCCCCCCCTCCTGTGGCTTTCTAACCCCCTCCCCCGCCTCTTCCAGAGCCTCAAAAATGAGGCACGCGGCTGGTCAAGGCTCACTGCGTTCTTTCCGTTGGCAGATACGTGGGTAATACCATTTAATTTTAATGGCAGTGCTGTGCAGTTTTTGGATGTTGTGTTCGCGATTTCTTGAAAATGATTACGATTGAAAGATTGAGAGATTGAATGCTGAGTATGGCCAAATATCATTTCAATGAGAGTTGTTCATTTTGCACGAGGAAGCGGGTAGTGTGGTCGTCTACAACTGTTTAGAAATGCTCAGAGAATGTTTACTTTTAATGGGAGTATTGTGCGTTTTTCTGCTGCATCGTTGGTAGTTTCTTGCAGATGAAATATATTTAATTGATATTGAAACAATTCAAATCTCATAGGAATGCGACTTAGTCACATATATAACAAAACACTCATCGCATATTTGTTTATAAATATATTCATCTGCGATAAATGATATCACGGGACTATTTACGTTATCTTTTTTATATTTAATTATCTCTTAATTTAACCTTAACTTAACCACTACTCACTTTAATATTTAATTTTACGAAATAAAATACGTAAGAAGTAAGCAGTTTGAATTGTCAAATTGCACGAAATTGTAGGTTATTAGATCTCTGATATCCTGTCTTCTAGATTTGCTGCGTGTACCTGTAGAATACGACACTTCTCCTTAATATCTCTCTTCTTTATCTTTAATTGTCACGAACTTTTCCTCAATTATGTATCAGGTCTTGTGAAATAGATTTTGTTACGGGTAATTAATAATAACTCTTAATAGTAGAGTTCTAACTCTTAAAAAAAAAACCTGGCTCCTCGCTGCCATCCATCTCACTTCAGTATCACAACACATTTCAACGGATTTTCTCGGTCAATGCCTTATCATCTCACGCGCCTATCAAATGAATGAAACATCCCATTCCAATCACAGGGGCTTTGTTTGCATACTTTTTTCAAACCCTTCTGTCGATTGGGCAATGAGATCAGGGACATAAGCTCGTACCGAATATTCATGAAGTGAAATACAGTAGTCATTACAAACGCGGGAAATCTGGTAGCGGGACGTCATAAATCTGCTAGCGAATTTCGCAATCGAAAAAACAGTCAATTGCAAAATGGTGCACATAACTCAGCTAGCCATCAACTTTCCAACATCTAACTCAAATTTTAATATACATTTTTTAAATGTTTGAAATATTTTCTCTACATGTTATCAGACCCATTAACTGTTGTTAGTGTTGTTATGTTTAGTGTAGAATAAAAAGTGTTGAAAACGAATATTTTCATATTATTTAATTAACATTTTCATTTTTAAAATATATTTATTTAAACATAGTAACACAATAATATTATAAATAACTTATTCACAATTTTCATTACAAAATTTAATCATCGTGTGTCATTACAGTTTGGAAGAATTTATAAATAATTTCAAGTTTTTGTCGCAAATTTGCCGTTTTTAGAGGCACGATTACAATACTTTCTTCTTACGGAGTAACTACAAGAATCTAAAAATTCATACATAAGAGTAATGGTGGTGGAGGTGTCAAGGGTACTATGACCCCACAGTGGAAGGCACAACCCCAACCTTAACAGTGGAATCGCCATGCGAGCTTCTACGAGAGCGTCAGCGGGATGCTAGCAGACTCCCCTCCACTACCCCTCCACACCTACTGAGTTCCGCCACCCCCGCCATCCACTCTACCGCCCTGATGCTCCGTCACTTTGCCTCCGCTGAGGCATACCCAGCACAGGCCGTTCTAGCCGCGACGTGCCCAATTCCTCGTCTCTCAACTCTTATTTCCATCTCTGTTCCCCCTCCTGCCCTCACCACTTATACATCTCGGCACCACATCTTCCCCAGTATTCCGTACTCCCATCGCTCATTGGACTCCAGCGGCTCTGGCTGTCCCCTCTCCAACGCTCTCTACTCTCCCAGCTTGCCACCACCCCTTCCTTCCTCGTTTCTGCCCCCGTGGTTCTCCTTCCCCTCCCTCGGCCATCATCTTCCCCCACCATCACTCTAACCCTCGAAGCCCATCCCTTCCGTCTTCACCTTCGCAATCGACACTCCCGTACTCTCAAGCTCTCCCTCTTCAGCTCCCCCGCCTCTCCCCTCCGATCCCTCTCACCCTCCTCGATCTCCATCCTCTCTGTTCACCTCCCTGCCCTCACAACGTCTACAGTTTGGAACTTCATCTTCTCCAAGATTCGGTACTCAAACCGCTCCTTCGGCTCCCAGGTTCTGGCGTTCACGTCAGCTTCGTTCCCTCTTCCCCTCGCACCCCCCTTCCCTCCTCGTTTTCAGAACCCTTCGTACCTCCCCACGGACATTATCTACCCCCTCACCACCACCACCACCCTGCAATATCGCAGGCAATAGCTGTCTCACCGTTTCCTAGGAGACGGCCGTGCCTGACGACCGGAAACCGACAAGCACGGGGCCATTTCCATTAAAAGCAATTGTAACAAGAGAATGGTTGTTATTTACATTTTTCATGTTTTCTCTCAGAAATGCTTAAACGCTGAAACATGAAACTCTATCAAAGCTCTCTGCTAAAAAAACAAGCTATACTTTTACATAATATGAATGAGTAAAAACCAGAATGGTATAAGTGATATTTTATAAATTCTGAGAAAAAAGTGGTTATTTTAGGCTATATTGCAGTGGTAATGTAATTTCGTAGTTTTAATGAACAATTGAAACGCCTTGGTTTTAATGATGAAACAAAGCACCACGGTATTACAGTAATATCGACTTAAATAAACAGATTTCTCTGAACATAAAAAGTGTCACTTACGTATACCGTTTTGGTTTTCACCCATTCATATATAAACAAATGTACACATATGACGAAATCCTGTCGTCTTATTTCATGACGACGCTACAACCCCAACCCTTTCCGCCATCACCTTCTCAGACGCCCACACTGTGTTCTCCAGCTCCTCCGCTCCCCCTCCATTCCCTGCTTCCTCCCTGTCTGTCGCCGCCACCGCCACCGCCGTCGGAGGCGTCGCGTCGCGTCGCGCCGCTCTCGCAGAGACAGATTCCGGGTGTGCATTAGCGCCGGCGATGCAATAAACATAGGCCCCGGTGCGGCGCGTCGCGGCGCGGGCGGTCCGGGCGGCTCGGCGGGCGCGAAGCTTCTCGGAGCCGCCGCCCGCCCACCCGGCACTTTGATCAGCAGGTGCGGTCGGTCACTCCGCCCACGCCGCCCGCGCCGCCGCCCACGCCGTCGCCTCGCGGGTCGCTCGCGCCGCCGCCGCCGCCGCCGCCGCCGAGTGAGTTCTCGGCCGCCGCTCGCCATGGTTTATTCATGATGCGACCGCGGCCGCAGGGGTGCCAACCGCCCGGAGACGCGCCCCGCATCACGCGTCCACTTGGTCGCGGCGCGCGACGGCTCGGGCTCGAACAACGCGTGATGCAATGGAACGGTGTGGGATTGAGTGTCTACTTGAGACACTGCTTCTAAGAAGCGGTCATAGAACGCGTGGTACGTCATATTCCGAGTAATGACAAGGAATTAAAGGACCCATGCGTTACTAGAGGATACTTCGGATTCTACCATTTAATTTTTGATTTTATGGATGTTTACGGCGATTTCAATAAACAAATAAATTGATATTACAAATTATGTACATGTGCATTAAATTTGAGCAAACGTGTGTTCAATTACTGGCTCTACAAATGGAAAAATAATCAAATTTTTTGCATCAAAATTTATAATTAATGGTAATAAATATTACCCTTTTTACTGAAAAAAGACTAATGTTCCTACATAATGTAGTAATGAATTACATTGTATCATAATACGACCTATAATACTGCAAGTGTTTCCAAAATGTATTCTGAATGTTCAGATTTCGAGTGAATACTACAGAATTTTTTCTTCACATTCGCATATCCTGTCATAACTCACATTGTGATAAGCACTTGTTGACTTGTAAAACTCCTACATGGTAATTTAACGGTTATTGGGAGGTAATTATAAATGTCAGAGGGATTATTCGATGTTTTTTATAATAAAGTACCAAAACATTTTCTACTTCTAAATAGGGTGTTGATCACAGAAATGGGAAGGAAATTACCCCCAAGAGAATAGATTGCAAAAAGGTGAATGGGCCAAGAAAAGAAGTTAAAGTAGTGAGGATTGATAGGCCATTCCAAGAAGCACAAATGTTTGCTGCGATACATCAATGAAGATAGAACTTGGGAATAGAATAGATGGTAAGATGTGGAGAGACACAAGAAGGCGTTTTAAGTATATAGAAACGAAAAAGAGAAAATTTGTTTCCATTTCATCATGATACCCGCTGATCCAACTCAAGAAGAATAAAAAATTCTCAGTTTGTTATAGAATGCAGCATAAGAATTAAATGAATGCAGAATAATTTGACTTATTTTTTTATTCCCACTGTCTCACCATTTCTTCAGTGTTGTTTACCCTGTTAGTCCACCCCACGCTTCAATTGCAGATGCTGTGATCTGCTGAGTCCCTTTCCCTGATCAACTCGAGACGGATACCGGAGCAATAAGCTAATGAGACGCATGCCGCGCGCGTTTCAATCTTCGTCATAGCAACCTCTCGTCTATATTGAAGGGCAAGAAACGGACTTTTCCCCATTCTCATTTGAATCACTCTTCTTTGAACTGGAACGACGGGGGCAGTACTTTTAGTTTGCAAGAACCAAATCAGTGCTCGCACTTGGTTTCAGCATTTTGGAAACTAAGACACCATAGTCTTCGTGTACATCATAAATATTGAATCATGTTGATTGATTGATTAAATTAACTTTGCAATTGCGTCAACTATTACGGGCATTAGTCACGTACGTGCATGTAACATGCCGAGAAGTAGTGGCGTTTTACTAGTGAAACCCCATGAGAATCGGTGTCGACTTACACGTTGATTTTCAAGATTTGCCCCTCCAAATGGACATCTTCCAAGCCGGAACATTATATGAACTCCGGAAGGTCTGTCGACATGTTTAGTCATGGAATGCAGAGAGTCACGAAAGCAGAGGTCAAGAATAAGAACGGTAGAATCCCCCACGTAGCCCGTTTGTTGAGGTTGTGCTAGGGCATTCGACAGATATAGATCGCAAAAACCACATAAATCTACCACTGCGAGCAGCTGGCCGCAAGAATCCACCTCCTGACTGAAATGAATAATTCGACTAATCTATGAAACTATTATGTCCTGTTCTTGGCTTGACTATTTCATACGGGCAATGGACGACCAGCGGTGGCCTAGCGTTTCGGCCGTGGTATAAGAGGTTTGCGTGGTTAGCACGAAGACATCCCTCCACTGGTCATCTTAAGTTCAGGGTGGGCTTTCTCATCGTTACACATCAATAGATACTGGGACATTTGTAAGGAAAGCGTACAGTTATAATTTTGCTCCTGCCCGAAATCGAATCCGTGGCCGACGTGAAGTGAGCACACTAACCAACGAATCACCGAGGGCGACATCTTTGAAACTAGTGTCGAAAATCTACGACCGATCTATGTCCGAACCAGAACCCTAGGAGCTCCCGGCCAGCGTTGCTGCAAAGGCAACATCAATGTTGCCCCTCAGTAGCAACACCATTACTTCTTCTGTAACATTGCACTGCTCTTCATAGCTAGGTCAAATTCATGCATTAGCTGCTGATATGTAGTTTCCGTGCTAACTTCGATACCAGGAGAATGCCGGAACAGTGGCCCAACAAAAGTCACACAGTGCGGATGATCTTCCCTTCCTCGATCTTGTTTCTTTCCCTCCCCGTGCTTACACACACCCCCGTACGTACACACTCCCCGTGTTTCCAATGGCCTTTGTGTCCTGATTGAAAGCGTCGCGGCGCCACTGCTATTCGCGTCCACTTCCATTGGCGAGCGCTGAGTAGCGCTTCGACCGTCGTCTCGGCGGCGCGTGGAGGGGCGGCACTGATTTGCCGCTGGCGCTGCGCGTGCACGCTCTTCCCCAAGCGCGGCCGCCGCCTTCAAATATTTATCTCGCCCCCGCCGCCGGCGCTGCTTCTGCTCCAATTCTCGCCCTCCCCCCCCCCGCGTGCCGACGGAAACTCGAGGCGCATTGTTTATTGCGAGTGGCGAGGCGGGTGGCGAGGTTAGGCGGGTGGCGAGGTTAGGCGGGTGGCGAGGTTAGGCGGGTGGCGAGGTTAGGCGGGTGGCGAGGTTAGGCGGGTGGCGAGGTTAGGCGGTTGGCGAGGTTAGGCGGTTGGCGAGGGTAGGCGGTTGGCGAGGCGGGTGGCGAGGCGGGTGGCGAGGCGGCGGGTGGCGAGGCGGCGGGTGGCGAGGCGGGTGACCCCAGTGTTGATCCCAGCCATTCCTACTGAACGAAAATTGTGCATATCTCTCTAGTAAATAATTGTAGAAAAAATGCAAGAAATACTAGAGAGACTGATCAATGGTATAACTTAATTTTAACAACACCATATTCTTAATTTTATCTGTAATTGTCCAGACATACGTTCTCATGCACTTTTGTATACAGCTACGTTAAGTACTAGTCGCGTGAGTGAGTAAATAAGGCTCTACGAATATGGACGACATTATTTCCCAAAGTGTAGGGCATATTATCTGGCAAAGGAGTTTCTCCTCCTCTAGAACGTGGAATCCGACGCTCACCTACACGCCGACTTGGAAGGGGTGTTCCCTACAAGGCAATTTTAGGAAATTTCCCTACAAGAGACTCCGTTATAACCAATAAAAAGCCTAAAAACTTCTTGGTTCCCTATTTGTGTGGTATTGTTGAGCATGACAGTCTGAGAAGCACGGGGAGAGAATGGAACAAGATTGAGGAAAGGAAGATTATCCGCACTGTATAACTCTTTTGTTAGGTCACTGTTCCGGCATTCCCCTGGTTTGGACGTTAAAACGGAAACTACATATCAGCAGCTCACTGACTGAATTCGAGCTAGCTTTAAAGAGTAGTGCAATGTTATCGAAGAAGCAACGGTATTGACACTAAAGCATTGCAGCCGATGGGCTAGTAGTAATCCTCATGGCTGCTGAGAAAGCATCTGTTTGAAACGATATTTAGTAATAAAGATAAAAATGATCGTTTGGGTTATTTATTTTTAAGTTTCGTGTGTCGCATGTAAAAAAAATAATCTATGGGAGGTTAATGTATTAAAATATCAACTGAACATAGTTATTTTGAAAATCTAAAATTCTCATTATCCGTTTTATTTATTCTTTAAAAACTTTTGTCCGTATTCTTGTACACATATTGTTCATAACTTTGTCCCTTTTATGCAGAACTAACTGTATTTCCAGGAGAACCAATTTGAAGATGACGGCTAAGCCACCTTATTACATACATATCTGAAAATAAAATGTTGAAGACGACGAAATCTTTTATTTATACTCGTTACGAATCAGCAAATGCTAAAAAACTATGATAATTTGTCTTAACCATAGATAAAACTACCAATTTTAGGTGCAATATATGTACTCCGATAGTAATATTTGCGGTTTTACTCTTTGATTTGACATTATCCCTTTGGTTAATTTAGGAAACAGGACATATCGGTCCTCACAATATATACGAACACAATGAAACTATGGAGCTATATTATCTCTGAACAAAGCGTATTCAATATGAACCATGGAAACCTAAAAGCTCTGGGCATGGTCCGGAAAAGTGGTTGGTCATTATGTTGGTCGCATCGGGTCATTAAATTTTCAGCTACAAACTGGATGCAAATGTACTCAATATCTCACTTAGCAGATTTACTTAATCTGCCTGGAAATGGCAACAATGTACTAGCAGTCAAAATCTGAATGAAAATAAAACACTTGCGTTTATTAAAGTCAACGTATGAATGAAAAGCCTTTATGTCCTTCAAATTTTATACGGTTATTTTAGCACGTACTATACTTTCATGTAATATTTTGTAATAGATACTTCTCAGTCCACTGATTGATTATCTTGATATTCTTGAAGCTGATAACGTCTAGTAGACACACGTATGTCCTGAGGTTTTGTTCATGTTTACAATTGTCAATCATATGTTCCTAGAATTTGAAGGTGACAAGAATTGATTGGTAACAAAAAACTCATCGAATCTTTCATAACAAGTAGGATTACGACTTTTCCATGATTCATGAAGAATAAATATTCATTGATTCCGTCAATTTGTATTACCTGAAACTATCATTTCGATGATCTGTCTTTCCGTCTTTCCCGAACGCTACTTCACATCCTTGCCTAATTTCATATCTAGACGTCTTTGGATGTAGTTACTATACCAGACACTTTCACTCTTATTTACAGCCGTTATATTTTTTGACTCGTCTTAATACTTAAAAATTGAATTCTTGCAAGGATTTATTTGCTAAATAAACACCACAGAATTAAATGAAAGAGTACAAATACAGAACACAATTCATTTGAATGAATATGTGTACGACAAAGAGACACATTGAGAGAAACAACAACTAATAACAAGCAGAATCTTTGACGAACAAATGCGATGATTACCGATTCGGAGTAGTCCTGGCAGCGTCTGTTGACGAATTGCTTAACTACGCTCCGTTAAGAAACGGAGGTTAAGCAACTCAACACACAGCGGTGTCCTGGATGGGTGATCGTCTGGGAACCCCGATGATCTAACGGCGCCGAGTCCCTAACCGAAAGAATAGAAGAGAATGGCTGATACGGCCGAAGATGACTAACGTATGGGAGGATTACTCCACATTCGCCCTCAATAATTTGCCACGAAAACGTTGTTCTAGATACGGCATCACCCAGAGCACACGTCGGCTCCCTGCTATGGAAAAAATATTTATTTGTTGCTGTGTTTCGTTTTGCAATGCACTATATTGTTGTTTTCTCTCTCTCCCTCTGCCTCTCGCTCTGCCTCTCGCTCTGCCTCTCGCTCTGCCTCTCGCTCTGCCTCTCGCTCTGCCTCTCGCTCTGCCTCTCGCTCTGCCTCTCGCTCTGCCTCTCGCTCTGCCTCTCGCTCTGCCTCTCGCTCTGCCTCTCGCTCTGCCTCTTCCTTTGCCTCCCTTTCTTTCTCTCTCAATTAATATTCTTCTTTTCTTTGAAGACTATCAGTTAATCATTATCTTCAGTAAACAGGGACTCCTGGTTAATGCTAGCCAATACTGTATATACTAGCTCATTTGATCAGTAGAGTTTCCTTGCGTCGCGCCGCCAGGATCCCGCCTGGCTGGAGGAAGCCTCGGGTCGCCCCCTGGCGCTCGCAGTCTCCTCGCGAAAAGATGCGGCCGAGGGGCCCCGTTCCTCATAACAGCCGCGAAAGCCGCGCGAAAGGTATTCGTCTTGATTTGCGGGCGCGGCGATGCGTCAGCGCGACGGCGGCGGAGATGGAGGCGGAGGCGGGGGACGGGGCGGGGCGGGGCCTGCGCAAGACGTGTGGGCCTCAGCGGGGGCCGTTTGTTATTCCCTGGCGCCGCCCACGCCGCCCCCGCCCCTCCCGCCACTCACTCGCCCTCGCCGCATCCGTCGGCTCCGGCACCTCGACGCCCGGCGCTCTCGACATCCCTGCTACCCTGCCCCGCCCCCGGTCCCGCCACATGGTCCCCGATACCCCCACCCCGCCATCCCGAGTCCGCAACATCTGTCCCACCACCCGCCCCCCGCCTCCCCAGCCTCTCCACTCAGAACCCGCCACCCACGCCCCGTCACATCTGCTCCGGCCCCCGCCTCCCCAGCCTCATCACCCCAGTCCCACCACCCCGACCCTGCCATCTCTGCCCCCGAACCCGCTTCTCCATCTTGCCTCACCAGCCTCTCCACCCTGACCCCGCCACCCAACCCCGCCACCTCGGCTCCGCCACCTCAGTTACCTCTGCCCCCGACCCTCACCCTCTCCATCCCGACCCTGCCACCCCTGCCCCGCTGCATACTTCCCGCCACCCCGAACCCGCCACCTGTGCTCCGCCCGAAGTCCGCCTTACTAGCCTTTCCAGCTCCCCCCCCCTCAGCTCCGCCACCCTGGCCTCACCACCTCGGCTGCGCCACCCCGTCTCCACCACTCCGATTCCCGCCACCCCGGCCCCCGCTGTATGCGCTCTCACATTCTGCCCCCGCCATCACCCCGGCCACTGAACACGTTCATAGGCCACGTTCTCAAGCTTTCACCTTTATTGTATTTCTGGTTGTGCTCTGATAGTTTTCATTTTCGATTCGTGCTCATTTTGATGCTCTTCTTTAACTCCCTTTGTTCCTCTATGACTTTGCTGTTCACTTTTATCCTTTCTTCATGTGTCTTTTCTTATTTAGTTTATGTCTCGTTCATCTTACGGCAAGCCTTCAAACGCCGTAGTATCTATATATTCCAGTGTGTGACTTCCTTACAAAACTTATCATTATTTGTTAATTTTTACTTCTCGTTAGCGCTACCGCGGTAGAGACAAAGTTATGTAATGCCACGCAAAAAAAAACGGCACATTTCCGGCAGAAAAATCTTGTTCCAGGGCTCTGGCAACAAGAAAGTGAATAAATACAGAAACTAAACATAGAAAAAAGTCGTTTAACACTTGGTGTAGCCATAATCCATCGTTTAAGGATCCTTTATACCAAAAAATCGATTGACAGCAAAATGTCTGTCTGACCGTCCACCACTCTGTGAACAACTTTAATGGCTATAACGTTCAGATGATTTTCTCCAAAATTGATATTCCAAAATCGATCTGGCTGATGTCGTGTCCCTTTGAATCTGAAACCGCTATTTTAATTTTACGGGGTACTTTACATAAAGCCCCTGAGATATTTTTAAAAAAATGATTCCATCATTTTTGATTAAATTTTGTTGTTGAATAGCGTAAACAACGTTTAATCATGACGAATATTTGCAAAATTCAAAATATTTGCGGTGTCTTCCTAGAATAACAATTAGGAAGATAAAAATTTTTCTTAATGAATTGTGTTCATAAAAACATAACTAAATATAATATCATGTTCATTTTTAACAAAAACATTAGAATTTTTTGCGAATTTTTGTATCAAACATAGGCAATTTTTCTTTTTTTAAACCATTTTTTTCTTGAATTTTTAAAAAAATCAAATGTATACCTTAGACAGCGTGAAGTACGCTTAAGAGAATGGTGCAGATCTCATGTTTCTTAAAACGTCTCATGTAAAAAATAAAAAAAGTACATTTTTTCACCGTCTTGCAACAAATACAATTGTGAAGATACTATTTGTTGAATGAAATGCGTTTATTAAAATGTGTTATTGAAATAAGTTCTTGTTGAATTTTTTGAAAATGTGAGTACTTTTTGTGTAATTTGGCGGAAAACGTAATCACCCGCTCCGAATTTACTGCGCTTTGTAAACGTAATTCCAGGCAATTGGATTATCTCTGGATAAGTTAGAATTTGTATATTATATCATATTTCTGTGTTTCTTACATGCGACTTTTGGTTAGACATTTACACATTAATGTTTTAGAAATTATTTAAAATCTATTTCAAATATATGAAATAAAAATTGTTAGCCTGTAAGGAATATTAGACTGGAGTGTAACAATAACATTCCGCGCCACAAATCGGCAGCAGAATTTCTGTGAATTGTGTCTCATTGTTGGGTCATGATGTATGTGTTGGAAAATCATTTATAATATTATTATTAATTTGTGTTGATAAAGCTTAAAAATATTTTTTCACCAAATATTGTACGATTTGTAATGAATTTTACAAAAATGATGACTGAGATGTATTAAAAAGGAAACTGCGGTATAAATAGTATTACATAACTATTACCAAAGCGAAAAAGTACGACCTGTTTTAGCAGTAGTTTATATTGAAATTATTAAATTCTTATTATATTTTGATTTGAATGTGACAACATATTCTGTCACAAGATTGCATCCCTTTGGTCTCTCACCCTACTGTCATTTCGTTTTTTTCAGTTCTTTCACTAATCTTCCTCTATGACTCGCTTATTCACTGCATAATAAGACCTCGAGTATAACTTACAAATAAAGACGGTAGTGAGCCGACTATTTGCATAATGTTTCAATTGTCTCCTCCCCCAACTGAATTTCATTGCGTGTTGCTTTTTCCTCAGTACGTTCTGCATAAAGGTGCCACTTTGCTTTGCCTTTATCTACATCCTTTTGCATCTTATTTCCTTATTGCTACTTTATTTCGTTTGAATGAATAAATTATCAAGAACAAATTGTTTTCGTTTGCATGAGATACGTTAGCTTGTGATATTGCAATATGTGTTTACTAATTTACAAAGACTACGTACGGAACTTCATTGTCACTTAAGCAATTGCTTAAATTTGTTTTCTAGTTTTATATATTTTTATAGTTAAAATACCAACAATTACATTATAATAGAAACTAATAAGAAACATTTTCCCACGTCACTGCTCAGTTTTAATTTCATAATTTATTCCATTCACCGTTATGTGTCTTCACTAAACTATCCTTATTCAATTAAGTCGATTGGCTCGTAATTAGAGAGCACTTTCAAAAAAAGTGTGTATAGAATGGTAGCCGATTGTGAAAATATTCTCACACTTTCACTTGAGAAATGATCTTTAAAATACTGTGGAGAACATGGTGCTGTGAAATATAAGATGTAATACTCTTATGGAAGGAATTAGTATTTACGTGTGTGTGTGTACAGGTTGGTACGTGTGTCAATAAGACACTGTTAACATGGTGATGAACATGTGCTTGGTTTCGATTGTACTGTATTTGTAGATTTGTGTGGCTCATTCTCAATGAGTACAATTGCGTATGTAATACATGTATGTTTATTTGCCTGCATGTAGGTATGACCAGTACAAATTGTTCCATTAGTATAAAATTGTGACTATGTAAACGGGCATTAGGCGCTCTGCACTGCATGCTATTTATTGGATTATTTTAAACGTTCCTCGGAATGCATTCCTCGATGTGTAATATAGCTATTAAAATATGTGTATAACTAGACGAGTGGTATGTTCAAACGACCGAGGGTGCAAGAGTTTATTTACCACGAGCGCACTTATTTGCTCTTTGACTTCGTGATAGATTCATAACTTGGTCATTGGCTGCAATTATTATTAATTACATTTCCAATAAAATTTATAAAACTATTTTACGTACTAGAAGTGACTCTAGAAAGGTCAAGCGTCTTATACGTTGTGAATTATTTAATAGCACTATTTTAATAAAGTACACTATTGTCCACTGTTACTCATATTGTTAGTACTATTTAAAGAGATTCGTGAATGGACAATACATATATCTAATATTCATCAACTTATCACCCCGGGATTTCGATCGTAATAAGTTCACAAAAACCGATCCGGATAGACGAGATTGTTAAGGCAGTGGTGCTGTAGCGATCTCGGATCGCAGGTTCTAGTCCCACCTCGGCCATGGTTGTATTCGTGTTCGTCCCTTCACCCCCTATCATCACTAACCATATCATGGCATCTTCACGGTCACCATACCGTTAAATGCAATAGTGGTCGCTAATGACCTAAATGTTGATGTGACCTTAAATAACAAAAAAATAATTCAGAAAAATCTCCTAATACGCCATGTTTGTATTCGTCTCCACAGACGTTTCGGACCTGGAGCGCTCGAGCGCGGGGTGGGGGCCGGCGAGCGACAATTTTCCATCGACACGCGCGCCGCCATCGGGCGTCTTCCGAACGCGCGTAAGCTGGCTCCGTTCTGCGGCCCCGCCCACCCCACCCCACCCCACCCCACCCCGCCGCCTCCCGCGGGGCGGCGCGGGCGACCGGGGCGGCGGGGCGACGGCGGGCGGCGCATTATGCAGAGCAGCCCAGACTCCAGGGGCACGCCGCCGCCGCCGCAGCTGCTGCTCCGCCCTCCTGCCCCGCCACGCCCCGCTCCGCCACGCCCCGCTCCGCCCCGCGCTCGCCGCGCACCTAAACCGCAACTCTCCCCACGGCTATGGTCTGTCCCGAAGCGGCAGGGCCGGTGCCACAGTTCCCTGCCTCTGGTTCTCGTTCCTCTCACTACCAGGAATTGTTCTCACCGTTCCTGTAAGATTGTCCCTCCCATGGCGCGTCTCGCATCGTTTATGTCACATTATTCCTCGTACTCTGATGATCACAACCAGATACTTGTCCCTCTTATCTTTCACCTCTATCCCTCTCACCCTGTTTCTGTGACCTAACTTTCCATGTCCCTAACTTTCTATCTGCGTCTGATTATTCTGCGCCTGTCGCCTCCCCACCAGTTTGTCTGTCCACTCGAACCGCTTAGTGACTGCGACGATCCTTACGGCTACGACCTGTGACAAATCATTAGGGCCTGCCATACGTTCCCTGCCTCTGCTTCTTATTGCTCTCGTATCGCGTCATTCGCCTCCAAACCCTATATATCTCTCACTGTACCTCTCACATTGTCTCTCTCATGTCGTCTCCCACATGTCACATCTTCCATCTCACTCTGGTAATCACAATTAGACACTCTTCCCTCCCTCTTTGATCTCCATCCATCTCACCCTGATCCTCTCACACCGTCCCGCTGACCTAATTCATCTAACATAACTAGGGTCATCTAACCCTCTCACAATCCCTTGACTAATCTTTTCACCATTTCTAACATTATATATATATAATTAATTAATACTATTGTTTAAATATCAGAGGTAGGTAATTAGATTAGATTTAGATTAGATTTATTAATAATTCTGCAATTAAGTGTGAGAACTTGGTGGCAGAATACACTAACTTAACATTACAGAACTTAACAACTATACAAACTCTACAAACGTTACAAATCTCATGAACATTTCACCGTGCAATCTTTCATAGAACTCCACTTCACCAAACTTCACTTCACTAAACTTCACTTCACCACACTTCACCGCACTGCGATACAGCGAGCTGTAATGTCTTTCTTACTCACTCGTTTCTCTCAGTTGCACAACGTCACTGCACTTCACGCAATAATAGTAATAATAATAATAATGCTAATAATAATAACAATAATAATAATGCTAATAATAACAATAATAATAATGCTAATAATAACAATAATAATAATGCTAATAATAACAATAATAATAATGCTAATAATAACAATAATAATAATGCTAATAATAATAATAATAATAATAATAATAATAATAATAATACTTAATTACAAAGAAGTCCATTTATCCTGCGCCTGTCGTCTCCCCACTATTTCTGTACCCGCTCGAACTACTTTGCGGCTACACGACCACCCCCTGTGGCCACAACCTGTCCCTAAGCCTCAGGGCCTGCCTGCTGCTCCCTGTACCACTCTTTTCCGCTCCTCTCAACGTGTCTCACCCATTGCATCGTGTCTCATCTCAGCTTCTCTCATCCTCACTCGCTCCTTATCCACTTCTCGAATCCCAGTCCTATCCCCCCTTTAGTTTCATTTCTGTACCTTTCACCTCGCACTTTCCCCCCCTGCTTTCTCTCATCCCCGTGTCTCTCCTTCCCGACCAACCAACCCTCACCCTCCTCTCCCGCATCGCACTCACCACGACTCTCACTCCGTCCCTCTCATCTCATCTATCTCTAACCCGCTCTATCCCAACCTCTGCCTATATTTTCCCTTCCTCTCACCTCCCGGGCGACCTTCCTCTCTGTCCCTCCCAACCCCGCGGCGACGCGACGCACCTAGACCGCAACGGCAGCTCCCCGCGGCCACGGCCTGTCCCAAAGCGCCTCGCCGTGGCCCGCCCGCCGCCCACCGGCTGCGTCGAGCATGGAAATGTGTGTCGGCCACTGAAGCTCCGCAAATCGCGAGGGCGTATCACGACTCTCGGCGAAGGCGGTTTCCTAAACCAGATGTCGCTTCCGAACCACCACCGCGGGTTCCTTCGTCGTTTCGGATCTTAGTCTTCCCTTCCCATCCCATGATGTTTGTTTAGTCCGCGAACGTGTGTGAAATGTTTTTTTTAAATTTTTACAAATGCTGTTTGAAGTGGTTTCTTGAAGCGTTTTTAAACTTCTTCAGTATAATCTTCCAGAAACCCTCTTTGAATATGTTTGCAATTGTTTTTCGCTTATAGAATTAATTCCATACGTTATGATGCATTTATTTCGGGTGCAATAACGTGTATATGCAATTCCGCTTCGGAATTTTTCAACACCACGTGATTCTGGATAAGATAGTACATTACTAGAGTCTGGATGAAAAGTTTAGGGTCCAACCGCTTTTCTGTACTGTTCCCGGGATTTGTTACACTAATTTGAGGCGAAATGCAGATCTATATATTTATTCCACAGACCCTGTTCACACAATATGAATTTACTATTCACGTCTATTTCTACCGGGAAATTGTTCGAAGTACTTGGGAATACATAATGTAAGAGGTTGCGGAGCGTAGTATAATGTAGTGAAATTCATTGCAATGCTGGGTCCTGTCAAGTGATGCTGTTCTGAGTTGTATAATATTAGGTTATTATAAATAATACTCTTTTAATATTATTATTTTACTTTATAAATTTTGTAATTTTTTGTCAAAAATTTGCACTGAATTGCAGATGAACAAGTCTTATATAAATATATTTTGAAAAAAACGGAATGAAATAAAATTCGTACAGAAATAATAAAACTAAAACGGGAAATTAATACTTTTTATGGCACAAAATACAGCAAATCTCTTTCATATACCATGAAACACACATGCAAAACGAATTCAATACAGCTAATACGTTGGTTTCATAAATAAATGCGTTCGATTACGAGTTTGACACTTCATTTTATCTCTGAGCAATAAAAGTAATAAAACGATGGATTGTATTGGGGTGAAAGGAAAGGATTCCGTATTCCGTGAGCAGCATTTGTTTGTCTATCAGACATTTACCTAAGCAGATAATAAAAGTGGAAACGGAGCGAATACATAAGCAATCTCGGCGATTCCGTGAGAACCCCGACTTCTATCGTGCTCCGCCGCGGCAGCGGGGGCTGTATAAAGGAAAGAGCAAGATTTCGCCGATATGTGGCCGAGCTGCGGCGGCGGCGGGCACGAGAGCGCAAGGTGCGGGTACTTCCGCCGCCCGCGTGAAAAGCAGCGGGTTAATGTAGTCCGAGCGGCGCGGCGGCGGGCAGGGCGGATGGGGGGAGGGGGGAGGGGCGGAAGGGCTCGTGGGCCGCAGGGCGTGTTGTCGGCAATTCGACGGTTGTTGGTGGAGGCCGCGCCCGAACGAGCAGGAAGCGCTCGGCGGCGCGTGAGCGCGGGGGAGGGGAGGCTGACCAAGTGGGGGAAGGGAAAGAGCGGAGGGAAGGGGGGAGGGGAGGCTCACCAAGTGGGAGAAGGAAGGGCTGAGGGGAGGGGAGGCTCACCAAATGGGAGAAGGGAAAGGGGGAAGGGAGGGGAGGCTCACCAAGTGGGAGAAGGGACAGGGGGAGGAGGGGAGGGGAAATGGAGGGGAAGCTCACCAAGTGGTGAGGGTAAGGGCACAGGGGGGGGGCTAACCAAGTGGTGAGAGGAAAGGGCGGAAGGGAGGGGGAGGTTAACCAAGTGTTGAGGAAAAATGGCAGAGGGTAGGCTATCCAAGTGGGAAGTGGGGGAGTGGAAAGGGCACAGGGGAGTGGGGAAGCTAACTAAGCGGCGAGGAGAAAGGGTGTAAAGCTGTGAAAGGATGGTAGCGTTAGGCTGTACAAGGAAGGGTTTGCAGTGATTGAGATAGAGCTGGTGGGATAGGACACTCCACGAGGCAGAGATCGGGTACCGCCGACGATGGGTTGGAAGGTAGGAAGGGCATGAGGGGACATGGGCGGTGGTGAGTTAATTCAGGAGAGCAGAAGCCAAGAAGTTAAATGGTGACGTGGTAACGAGTTAAAAGAAATACACCAGGTAAGAGGCGATGTGTGACGATGACCGGGGAGCAAGAATGGATAGCGACCTGAGTAGTGAGGTTGCGCATGGTATGAAGAGCGGGGTTGCGGAGCGGGGACGTGAAGCATAAAAAGGATGAAGGACCAAGAAACTGAAAAAATGGCTGGCGAATGTGCAGGCGTGAGTACAGAGAGCCGAGGACGAGTGAAGAGGGTAAAGAGAAGCTGGGATAGCGAGTGAACGCGGCGGGGCGGACTGCAAGGGCGAGAGCCTCGTGTGACGGAAAGCACGCGGTGGCCGGGGCAAACGGAGCGAAAGAGGGGTGGGGCGCGCTCGGGCGGAGTTGCAGCGCCAGTTAGGGCAGCGGGAAAAGTGAGAGTTGTGGGGAGGAGGGGGGGGTGCGGCAGCCGGAAATTGGGCAGTGTCAGCCGCCCCCGTCGCGGGCGCGCGCGCATCTCCAACGCAAATGTGGCTTTGGCCTCTGAATATATGATGTTTATGTTGGAGTGCGTGATCGAGTCAAGTGGAGCCCCCCCGACTCCTTTACAGCCCCGCGCCAGCCTATCTGCGCCCGCATCTGTTTTTTTCCGTGCGTGCGGCAGAGGAGGCGGCACCGGCGGGGCTGGAGGCAAGGGGTGGGGACTGTGCACCGGGGAGAAAGTGGTGGGGGCTAGTGGTTACAGTAGCTGAGGCGAAAGTGGTGGCATAGAGGGAGGTGGTGATGGAGGCTGCGGTGACAATGGTGGGTACAGATGGAAGGCGGAAGAAGAGGAGGAGGTGTAAGAGGAAATGAAGGCGATGGCGGAGCCGACGGTAGAGGGGTTGTGGCGAAGGATCTGTAGAAGGCGTAGATGTGCAGGAGGGGAATGAATAAACTGTGCGGACGAAGGCGGAGGCGAGGATGGCAGCTGAGGTTGTAGTGGCGGAGGCGGACGTGGAGGGGACAATGGACGGGTGGCGCGATGAAGGAGTTGGAGGAGACGTAGGTGGGCAGGAAAATGGCGGGGAGGTAGGTGAAGGCTGTGTCGTGATGTAGCGAATGAAGGCGGCAGAGGGGGCGGTGGTACGTTGGCGATGGCTGTTGTGCAAGCGGTGGTGGAATCACTGGTGGAAGAGAAACCGGGGGCAGAGGTGCAGGGGTGGTGGCGAGGAAGAGGTGGCGATAGAGAAGTCAGAAATTGACGCGGAGGGACGATGGAGGGTGGCGGTGAAAGGAGCTGCCACCTGCCACCCGAGGGGTTGGAGGTAGTGGAAGGGACAAATCCGGAGGCGGGGAACGCAGCGGAGGCGATGGCGGGGGCAGCTGTAGAAGCGACGGTGAAGGGGTGGTGGCGAAAGAACTGTAGAAGGCGTAGACGCGTAGGGCAGACGATGGATGAGCGGGTGAGGGTGGCGGGGGGGCGTTGGAAGAAGTGCGGGTGGGTAGGGAAGGGGCGGGGGTGGAGGCGGAGGCTGTGTGAGGGCGGGGATAGTGAAGGCGTAGACGAACCAGAGGTGACGGTGGAGGGAGGCAGTGACGGATCGGGGAGAGGCGTTCATGAGCAGGGAAGGGGCGGGGATGGAGGCGAAGGCTGGATCTAGACGCGGACGCCGTCGCGAACGAAGGCAGCAGAAGAGTCGGTGATGGGGGGCGAAGGCAATGGCCGTGTGAGGGCAGCGCTGGTAGGGGTGGGGCGGACGCGGTGGCGGAGGTGGAGGCGGGCGCACGCAGAGCCACGCCGCCGGGGGGCGGGGCCATAAATATTACCTAATTTCGCCTTCCTGGGGCGCCGGCCCCGACGCCTGCGGCGCGCCCTGGAATTTGTGGCCGCTGACCAAGGTACTAAGCGCGAACAAGCGCTGCCCGCTACACCCGGCGAGCGGTCGCGCTCAGAAAAATATTCCCGCGCTTCCGAAGCTCTAAGTACAACCTCAAACAGCGCGAATTGTAGCGCGTTAGCCTTTGTTCGAGACATAGGTTACAGTAAGTTTAAAATCACTTTCACTTCATAAATCAGTCATCACGATTCGAGTATTTTAGGAAAAGAGTGTTGAAGAGTGGGGATTACGACAGAAAAAAATTGTGCATCATATATATACAAATATTGTCTGTCAAAAAATAGTTATATTCTTCGATAATAGATAAGAATCAGTTAATAAGAAGATAAAAATTAGAAATTTTAGTCTTAGGTGTGATCGCCTAGTTGTCATTGCCTAGAGCAATAACTTTTTAATGACATCTATATAATGTAAATAGTAACAGGAAATATATTATGAGAAGTTGAACTTTCAAGCGAGTATACGTTTAGGCTGCAACGTGTACATAAGATGGACGTAGCTCCGAGTTACACCTCAAGACACGATCTAGAATTATATTCAATTTATCAACAATACAGTAGTAAACATTCAAAGCCATAACTGTTTACAAAGAATAGCAAGTTTTTCTCTTTATACAAGAAAGAAATTATAAAAATATTATTTATGAGTTTATGTTTAAAGTTATAAAATAATAATGAAAGATATAATATTAGAAATATCAAACCAAAGAGAGGACAAGAAACCAAAGTTAAGTTAATATATAATAATCTATATTATGTGTGTCTGTCAGATTCAGAGTCGACTTACAGTAATCGAAACGTAAGCAGAGTGGTGAAATTATTAATGTTTACCAGCTATGTAATAACACAAATGAATGTTATCACGTAAATTAGCTTTTTATAACGCTAATTTGTTATGTATATTTTTAGTTTTTCCTTTTCATGTAAAAAAATAAAACCATGTAGACAATGTGAGTAGTTTTATTCGATATGGACAGTACGAACAAAATTTTCTCGTAAATCTATGAACTGAACTTAATTTGAAATTCGATGCCATTCAAGATAAAAAAAACTCTACTATGTTTTCATATAGTCCGTAATTAGCATTACACTCATGCAATTACGTACAGATTTCTTTCTGTACCGATTTCTGTACATGTAACTGTTGTTTTCTCCCTCGCTTCGTATTTCATCGTTAAGTTCTTTGCCTGAAAGCCAACCCCATTCCACAAATGCGAATAAGTATTGAGAATCGATTCAAAACAAATTGGACTCTATTTATTATATTCGGAGTTATACCCTTCACGAAAGCAATTCCGAAAACAAAGAATCACAATTTAGATGAATTGTGGTTGATATTACGTAGCCTCAAACACGAGTTCTAAATTAACGTTAGATTTTAACGCAGCGGTTAAGTCAATAAATATCGCGTCAAACACGTCAAGCATTTTTGAATGTTCCCTCCGATCGTTATAATTAGCGAAAACGTCTGTAATCCAATCCCTACATGTGGACGGGATACGCCCGCGGTTGGCGAAAGAGAATTGTCGGCTGCGATCCTAGCTTCAGCGAACAATTCATTCCAGAAGCGCTTATCGCGTTCACAATGCCTGCTCACCACACATTTGTGCATCAACGAACAAATATATCTCCCGCTTGTCTATTAGAACCCGATGCGATTGTTATATTCGCGCGGCGCGATTCTTCTTTCTACGCGCTCATGTAAATTTTCCTTCTTCCCTTTCCCCCCACCCCCTCTCGCCACAGGTGCGCGATGGGTTTTTTTTTCTGAAACAAAAAAACAAAAAAGAAGACAACAGAAGCGGCTTTCATATTGCTCACACAATAGCAACGGGATTACAGATAGCTTCGTATTGTTTGCCGTAATCATAGCCAGATCAATTCGAAATATATGAACATGTCAATCTCGTGTGTGCGGACGCACCTTTTGACCGCTGTGTTGCGATAATCGCCAGAGGATCGCTGTCGGCTGATATCGGAGCGGGGTGGGAGTGGGGGGAGGGGGGGGGCGTGGCGGTCGGTGGAGCCGACGCCGATTGTTCGGCCTTCTTTTGTCCGCGACCGCGCGCGTCCACGCAGAGCGCGCCACCGGCTGCGGCGGAGGCGTGGGCGGGGAGGGGCGGGGCGAAGGGGGGCGGTGACAGACGCCGACGCGTACGCCGCGTCGACAGCGCATATCGCTTCCGGAGAGCGGGGGAGAGGGCGGTGGAGGCAGCGGCGACCGGAGAGCCGGATGAAAAGTTAACGGGACCCTTTCCGCGCCCGACGCTCGATTTGCGGTGGCCGTCACCCCCTTCTCACGTCCCCCCTCCCCCGTCACTCCTCCCAGCCTCCCGCTTCAACCCCTCTGTGCTCCCTCTCGCCCCGTTCTCGCCTCCGCCACCAGGGGACGGGCGGCGCGCCTTCAATTGTCGCTTCCACAGAATCGAAGGACGACACCGCCACTCCAGGTCTAATTTTGGAACGGAGATACGTAACAATATGAGAACGTCGCACGGCCACTCGTCGCGTTACGTCAGTGAACCCATGCGATTTGTGATTATAGGACTTTTTTCGGTAATTCTGGGTGAATGGATGCTACTACGTTTACTTTTTGTCTTTTACTTTTAATAAATTTAAACCTATAAAACTATTTCTGCCCATTCTTTTTAAAATTTTACTTGGCACAGTTGCGCTTGTGGGAAGGTAAATCATTGCAAACATGTCTTGCACAGAATTATTTAAAACAGAAACACAGACTCGGGCCATCAGGCTCGCTCTTCCTTCTGACCACGCAAATTTCGATACGCTCCTTTCACCAACTAGCAGAGGAAGGAGGTATTTCTTGGGCGAGAAACAGGCGATTTTGAATTTAGCTCAGAGGCGTCATTTAGGCTTGAGGATCTTTTACATGCAAGTAAATCTACTAACATGGGACAGCCGGCTTTACTTCCCCTCCGAAGGAAGGCGTACGAAGGATTTTGCCGCCCTAAAAATCCACGGCTTCGATCGGGTTTGAACCCGCGAGCTTGGGTATAACAGTCCGGTACGCTAACCGTCACAACATCGCCGCCAATGTTTATCCCGAAAGGTGGCAGTGATGGTAAGATACGGCGCTGACGGACACGTTGAGTTGTTGGGAATTTCTTCCCCTAGGGATTTTCTACCCACCAGCAGTGCAGCGCACCGCACCGACCGAATCAAGCTCTGGGACCTATTTGGCCTCCCGACAGGCGTGTCAGTGTATTGCGGAAACTGTGGATGTGTGAATGGGACAAGGGGATAGGACAAAGGACACGAAGAAATGTTCACGTGCGATCCTTTGCCCGTTTGTTACTGTACTACTCCAGTATTCGCCTGGTATTGATCGTAGTAACAACGGAATACAGCCGATGAGAGCAGCCGGCCGCTAGTATTCTCGTTCAAATATTGGACTCGGCTCTATAGCTACTATTAACAAAATTTTGTCTCCATCGGAAATCGACCCCTCGGACTTCATTGTCAGAGACGCTGTAGAGACGGCGGGAATGCTGACCCTTAACTAAAGTCAGCCGCTCAGTAAGGTGGAAAACGAGCGGTGTGACCACTACAGAATTATGCTACCTAGAGCAACCTGCGGCAGGGAAGGGGGCGGGGCGGGCGCACTGGTTTGGGGCATTGACTGTCCGCCTGCTATTTAGTAATCCGATCGTTAGCGCACAATGGTTCAGGCTGAATAATCGACAAATCCCTAGAATAACCAGCAATGACATTCGCTGAATGGGAAGAAGGAATGGGGCACGATAACGACTAACGCTAAATCGTAGTACTTTCCTGGTTTATGTATTTCCCTTATTACATAGTGTCCCTCTCAACGGAGTGAATTTTGCTTTCATTTTTGTAGGCGATCTTTTAACTATAATTGGTATTGTGTTTACGAAACTCTTTGTATTATAAACAATTGATGTTTTCTTGAATAACTTCTAATAATGATGTTACTTGAATTAAAAGTTAAAAGAAATAAACTTGAAGTAGGAAGGGATAATTCTGACAAAATTTAGTCGTGATATTTTCTTGACACTATCAGTTTCTATTCGACTGCAAGTTCATTGATTACATAATAATGTTTTATATAATAACGTATAAGCATGTAAGTACATTTCTCACGAAATGTTCTAATACTGCTTTCGAATATTTGGCACAGATGATAATACGATCTATTAAGTTAGTTAGTATACCTTCATGAGAGCAGGTTAAGAGTCATAACAACGCAACCCGCAACGCTTTGGTGTACTGCGTGGCTGAGAATTGCAGATGTAAAAAATATTTTAGAAACAGTTATCTCGTTTGTTGTGAAAAGTCCATTCTTTGCGACAGTACTACTCATACATAAAAATAACAAATTATTACTGGAAATGTGAATTGAGATAACATTCCTATATTTTGTAAGCATCTTAAAGGTTTTACACCAGTGTTATAATTGAAACCATCTTACAAACTATCTTCGGTACTCGTGCTCGTGTATTTCGTACATCTCTCTCCCAAATATTTGATGTCCAGTATAGGTTTGTGGCGAGAATGCAGAAATAAATCATTATTAATATAATAATAATAATAATAATAATTATTATTATTATTATTATTATTATTATTATTATTATTATTATTATTATTATTATTATTATTATTATTATTATTATTATTATTATTATTATTATTATTATTATTATTATTATTATTATTCTCTTTATTGTGACGAATTATTTTTGTATTTGAAACTGGCTTTCTAAACCTTGCCCTTCTACCCAACCTTTTTATTAAATTTATATTCTCAAATTATAGTTGTGGCGTTAGGACGTAAGTAATGTTAACTATACATTTAGTGTTACAGAAGAATATTCAATTTGAGACTACCGTCAAGCTACAACATAAAAACTTTTTTTTTTCTATTTTGTGTTTATTCTTGAAATGTTTGCGAAATATAAAGATCCTTGATGTAAGGTTGAAGACCTAAAATACAAAGACAAGAAAAAAATGTTTAGCTCGTTAATGTAACCTTAAATCACTTCGACTACAAATCAGAGAAATTGCTTTTTCACAGCGACGTGTTTGCAATATACCTCAAACACACTCACTATGCTTATGAGGAAAATCCTTAATTATTAGAAAAAATACAAGGGGCATTATTGCTTTTTGAACGAACCAACAGTACACGAGACAATTACTGCCCGAGGCATATAATCATCCACACTCATACATGGGCGAAGATAATGAGAAAACAAGAGGCGGCGAACATTAAGCTTCCTGGCCTGAGGTGCCGCGCCGCCGCCGCCGCCGCGTCTAATTAAGGCAGCGAATCGAAGCTCGCGGGCGCGGAGGGGTGAGGGGAGAGGGGCAGGGGCGGGGGGCGCCGGAACGGCGTGCCTTCTTTGCTCGGCCCGCCCGCGCCCTTCCGCGACCCGCGTGCAAAGCACTTAAGCTGTCGGCGCTCTTCAAACGCGCAATTTCTTAGCGCCCCTTCCACGCAGCCGCCCCCTCCCCACCTCCTCCACCCTCTCCGCACCGACCGAAGCCGTCGCTCCAGACGCCACCACCAGCCCGCCGCCCGCCCCGCCCACGCAGCCCCGCCAACCCCCGCAACCCGCGCCGCCCCCGACCCCACCGCCCACGCGACCCCAACGCCCACGCCGCCCCGCCGCTTCCACCGCCCCCTCCATTCCCGCCGCCTCTGCCACCCCCACCGCCCCCGCCGATACGTCTCGCTTTCCACCACCTCAACCCCGTAGTCCCAACAGCCCCTGCTTCCCTCGCCTCGCCCCGCCCCGCTCCCCACCCCACCCCGCCCCGCCCCGCCCGGCCCGGCCCCGCCCCTCCCGGTCCGGCCCCGCCCCGACCCGCCCCTGTCGGCGAGCCGGAGTTTCACCACTTTCCTCGTTGTCGAAGGCGGAAAGGTCAAAGACTCGGCTTTCTGCGGCTCATAAAGCCCGCTCCCCGCCAGCGCCGTATTTTTAGCCCCCCCCCGTTCCCGCTCCCTCCTCCACGAGCGCCTTTGTCAGCAGCCTGTCTTTGGTTAACCCTGGTTTCGGTCCGGAGTGCTACTTTTGTTTCAAAAGACTTGTTCTCTTTTAACTTTCTTTCGTGACAAGAAACTCTGCATTATCACTTCACGTATTTTATTTCAAGGAAAGTTCTCACAATTCCTGTTTGCTGCAAATGGATTCGTCTTTACTTCTGTTTTTCTCCTACTTTTGATCTCAACATTTTTAATCGTTTGTTTTTTCTCATATGTTCTCTGTGCGTTATATTTTGGGTAAATTATTGAAAAGAATCAAAAACCAAAATGTCATTCTATAAAACAATAATCTTTGTGTCTCTGAATTTACATTTTCTAAAAATTTTAAAAATACTTTTCTTTTTTGTCTCTATTCTATTTCTCTGCCTGTTTCAGTTTTTCTGACCAACTGCGTAAAGCGGAATAATGAAAACGTTGAGTGGTACGCTTTGAATGCCAAATGTTGTAAGTAAACCCGGCTGCTCACACTGCTTAAAATATGTCGAAATGCTACTCAACCTTGCTACTCGAAGCACAACACATTCACAGATGACACATCTCGATCTTTCGAGGAATTTTCGTACAGATGTGGAACATTCAATTTGGAGCTTCGATGGGTAAGGAATCTTCTTGTTCTTCAATTAGTTTTGTATTAAATTAAGTGTCAGTAGGAAGTGAGTTTGGTGTGTAATTCACTATAAGAGTGTAGTATTATATGTTCCGTTGTTTTCAAGAAAACACTGTCAGTTTTACAAACGAAATACTTTATTACATTTATTAATACCCACTCAGTTTTTTGTTAAATAATAATTGGTAATAATATCTTTAAAATCTTTATTTTTCATTTCTGTGAAGAAATATGTTTAGAAAATAATTCAACTAAACCACAAAAATGTAAATAGATGGTTAAAAAGAGAGTAAAACACATTTCATTAAACCCTAAAATAAACCGCTCCCTTAAGATAAAACCGTTCTGCAAAATGACGTATTTTGAGATGCGTCACTTTTATTGTGCACCGAGTACGTAATTTCTCACAAGACGATATATTTCTCAGCGCACTCTCACGGCAAGTGCGTTTTCCGCGGTGACTTCAGCTTGAGACGGCGTGCTCTCACTGCCGACCGCGGCCACTGCACCTCGCTCTCTCCCCATCCCGCCGCCAGGGGCACCTCAGCAGCACGGAGAGGGAGGCCCGGGGAAGGGGGCGGGTCGTCGTCGGCGGCGTTCGGGCGGGCCGCTGCTCCCATTACCCTCTGTCGACTTGCATTAGGCCGCGTGGGGCCATAATGGGGACGTCATGTTCGGATGTCGTCCTCATTACGTCATCATCAGCCATACATCACGGCTGGGCGGCGCGGGGGCGGGGCAGGGACGCCCGCCGGCCGGTCCACCGACCGCCCCGCCCCCCTCTCAGGTGGAGACCCCCCCCCCGAACGGTGGGGGGGGGGCGAGGAGACGCATCTCCTTTGCCGCTGCTCCTCTGTCTGCCGAGAGCGCTCGCCCTGCGCATTCAGCGCTCCCGGCGGGGGAGACGGGCATTCATCGCCCCCACACACTGCCCTGCGTGCGGGAGCACCTTGAGGCACGGGACAATGCAATGCGACAAAGGGCACTCTTACACTGAAGTAATATATTCGGCATGCAAAATAAGTTGTTGATAAATGTTAATGCAGAGTGAATCTATCATTTCACTCTAAATATTATGGAATTATTTGCAATTTAATAGCTTTTCCTAGACCTAGACATTGTTTCCCATAGAGAATTGAAAGCAATTAAACTTTTTAAGTATAAATATTACAGTTAATTAATCGTTCAATTATTTGAGACTTTCAACAAAATATGTTTTTTTACATACGTGTTTCAATTATAAAATTACAATTGAAGATGTACTGAAACCCATAAGAAACGTTCGTTTAATTTGTATTGACCAACAAATTCTTATTAACAATTTTGATTATGATCTTTTGCACAATGGTAATATTGTATTCATGGGTTTAAATGGATTATATATTAATTCATTTTTAACAAAGAATTTTAAATTACATTGATTTCTTTTAGCTGGGAATGTATTTTGCTCTTCCGGGCTCTACTTAGCAACCACCCGATCGCCCTCAAGTGTCAGCGGAAGGGCTGAGAGAAGGCGCTCTCGGGCGGTTGAAATATAAGCGATTCCGAAGTGCTCGCAAGCGGCGGGCGCGGCTGGCGCGGCGGCGCGGGTCGCGCGGGAAGCGCTGTCAAAGAGGCCATTCAGGGCCTCCCCTCCCTAATCTCTCACCGGCGCCGCGCGGCGGCTTCTTTCGCGGCACCCCACCCCATCCGCGTCCGCGAGCGCCCCGCCCCGCGCAGTGGAGACATCCGAACACCCGCTCGCGGCGCTCGCACTCGGCCGCGCAGTCGCATGCCCATTTATTCACTCCCTCGCCAGCACACTCCCCTGCCAGCGCCCTTGTCCGTAAGTACTCTCGCCTGACAGCATATTGGAATCCTAACACTTCCGTTTAGTCATATGCACGCCGGTTCTATCGCCGGCCACCACGCTTATCCGCTACCACACTCGTCTGCCACTATACTCGCCCGCTACCACACTCGCCAGCCACCTCACTCACCAACCACCACGCCAAAACACTCGTCCACACTCACGCCTTCACACTGACCCGCCAACACACTGGTTCGCCATCATGCCACCATACTCATCTGACACCACGCCACCACACTTGCCCAACACCGCGCCACTACACTCGGCTGCCACAACACTCGCCCGCCACTACATTCGCCCGCCACTACACTCGCCCGCCACTACACTCGCCCGCCACTACACTCGCCCGCCACTACACTCGCCCGCCACTACACTCGCCCGCCACTACACTCGCCCGCCACTACACTCGCCCGCCACTACACTCGCCCGCCACTACACTCGCCCGCCACTACACTCGCCCGCCACTACACTCGCCCGCCACTACACTCGCCCGCCACTACACTCGCCCGCCACTACACTCGCCCGCCACTACACTCGCCCGCCACTACACTCGCCCGCCACTACACTCGCCCGCCACTACACTCGCCCGCCACTACACTCGCCCGCCACTACACTCGCCCGCCACTACACTCGCCCGCCACTACACTCGCCCGCCACATCGTCAACACACTCGTCTGCCACCACACCAACACACTTACCCGTCACAATACTCCCCCCGCCAAAATACTCGCACGTTAGCTCACTCATTAATGAGCACTTTTGCTTTATCACTTATTCAAACGCCTCCTGAGCTTTCTAACTCTTCAATTATTTTACTCATGGTCCTTTAGAAACGTCGTTTCACACTCTCTTCACACTTGCATACTCTCTCCTGGAAACTCCCACACCCACGTATTTCCCTGTCCACACACTTGTACGTCCACATTTGTGCTCAAAAAATCAACCCGTTCGTTCACTCGCGCGCCAACTTATTCAATCGCTCATCCTTTTCGTCGTTCAATTGAATATTAATTTGCTATCCTTTGGGTTATGCATCTGTCTATTCCCCCACTCGCTCATTCACTCGCCCGGGTACTCTCGTTCCTTCACCTATCCATTCACCCAACCTCTGGCACACTGATCTACCTGCTCTCTGTGTGACCCACCACTTTGCTCACCCTCAAACTCGTTCGCTCATCGCATCTCTGCATATACGTCCTGCATCGTTGCTCTCTCCGCTTCACTACCGAAACCACTCGTGGGTCGCCGCCTCGCCTCTCCTGCTCTCCACGGGAGGCGCTGGGGCGGCGGGCGATGGCCGTCATTTCTCGAGCGCGTTGTCTCCGCGGACCGTCCATCGCGCGAGCGGCCGGTGGCTGGTGGCGCGGACAGCGCGGGTGTTTTGCCAGGCGCTTTCTTCTGGCACGGGCGGGGGGCGTTCCACACCCACTGCCCGCCCCGCCCTGCCCCGAGCCACGCCGCCCCGCGCCGCCCCGCGCCGCCCCGCGCCGCCCCGCGCCGCCCCGCGCCGCCCCGCGCCGCCCCGCGTCGCCCCGCGCCGCCCCGCGCCGCCCCGCCCCGCCTCGCCCCGGCTTGGCCCGGCCCCGCCCCGCCCCGCACCGGTCCTGCCGGGACTGCCCGCCCCGCACTGCGCCGCCCAGCCCCACTCTGCCCGTCTCCGCACCGCGCTACGTCGCGCCCCGCCACCCCTTGCCTCGCACCACATCGTCTCATCCCGCCCCCAAACCCACTCCCTGCCCCTCCGTGTTCTGCCCATCCCCGCCCGTCCCGCCTAGTCTCTCCCCGCCCCGCGTCGGCCTGCCCCGCATTGCGCCACCCCACCCGCCGCCGCTCTCCAAACGCTGCCCTCCAAACGACGCCCTTATGAACCCGCATCAGCGCCCACGCAATGGCTCGTGGCCCTATGGCCCCGCCCCCTCAGCGTTTCTCCGCTGCTCCCCCCCCTCCCCTGGGCCCGGCCGGTCTCCGCGCAGGGAACACTCCGCTTTCTGTGCTTTTCCCACACGCCTTCACTCCGCGCCGTCTTTTCCTTTCATTCCTGAATGTTCTTCGCATTGCCTATATCGGCTAGATGTATATAACCAGTCCTGTTCCTTTTATTTTTTAACAGTATATTTTTTCATATTCTGAATTACTCACTCTCATATTTTAATGATACCAGATTTTTTATCTTCGGATCAAACCTTGTACTATAGCTTCAATTACCCTGTTAACATTTCTACATCCATTTCCAACTATTTGCTTTACTCTCCCACGTTTTACGGTAGCAACATAAACTCTCTTAAAATCTCTCTCACTCAGTTTCTAGAGTTTATGAACCTCTATCGACCTACGATGTGCTTTATTTGATGTATCGAGCTACTGGTGCTTTGCAATTTTCCTTGCATTCCCCTAAACGATATACTGCTCTTTTATTTTCATAGTCTCTTCTCAACTACACCATTTACTTATTTAATGTTCTTTTCAAATATGTTGTCCCATCCCTTGGTTTTGGTGTCTAACCCAATGTTTATCTCTTTAGAACTCATCATATTTGTTACTCTTTTCTCCCCTCTCTTTCTACGGTGATGGTCTACCCCCATTCCTCCCTTGTTCTGGCGGTGGCGCCAGGGCGCTCTCTACATCGCGTCCCTCAGCCGCTTCTCCAAGCACACGCGGCGCAGCGGCTCCGTCAGCCGCGCTTCCTCTCCGCGCCGCAAGGGGCGCCGCATGCAAATACGGCTTCCTCCCACTCGCTAGCATCCACCCGGTCGCCTCGCCACCCTCCACAACTCATGAAATCTCGCTCCCTAGCTGGTTCGCTCGCGTGCTCGATTGCTTGTTGTTCGCTCGTTCCCTCGTGCTCTCGCTTGCTCGACCTCTCGCCCGCTCGACCCCTCACCCACTCGATCTCTCACCCGCTCGATCTCTCACCCGCTCGACCTCTCACCCGCTAGACCACATACCAACTCGATCATTCGTCCAATCACCTCTCGACCCTTTGCCCGCGCGACCACCATCGCCATTTCGCCCACTCGCCTTTTGCCTATTCGACCTCTCGCACACTCAACAACTCCAACTCTCTATTAATCAACCATTCTTTGAGTTGCTAAACCTCTCCATCTCTTGACCATTTGACCACTCTTCTTCTTAAACCTTCAAATACTCAAGTATTCGACAACTCAATGGAACGTTTGATAGTTCGATCAGTAAATTGTTTAATCATTCGATAACATGACTGCTCAACAAATCGAACACACTACCACATAAAGCGCTAGAGAGCCTACCTTCCCGTCTTCCGGTCCACACCCCAGCTCACCTCTCAGACCATTCCAACTCTAACCTACTCACTTTCCTTCTCATCTTCCTAACTTGCGACCTAATAACATCCTCATCCGCACATCCACCCTTTTCTTAACTCTCCAGCAGACCGGTCGAGAGCTTAGAGCTTGTCCCAGCTGCGGCGATACGTCGCTGGTGGGAGATACCTATATGATACGGTATATCGTCGCCGGATCTCGCCATAGAGCAGGGGAAGATCCCCGTCACTTCTCCAGAAATAACACGCACTACACTTACGGTAGTAATGACCTCGGTAATTGACGCGCCCGGAACCACAATCAATCAATCAATCAATCAATCAATCAACCATTTAACACTCCTGACTGTTTACTAGCTCGGTCGCTCACCCGCTTCCCCGTCCGGGCACTCGCCGCGTCTTCTGCTTGCCTGCCTCCCGCTCGCCCCTCCGCCCCCTTGTCGCCCCCGCCACCGCCCCCGCCCTCGCCTCCGCCCTCGCCCTCGCCCCCGCCCTCGCCCCCGCCCTCGCCCCCGCCCTCGGCCCCGCCCTCGCCCCCGCCCTCGCCCCCGCCCTCGCCCCCGCCCTCGCTCCCGCCCTCGCTCCCGCCCTCGCCCCCGCCCTCGCCCCCGTCCTCGCCCCCGCCCTCGCCCCCGCCCTCGCCCCCGCCCTCGCCCCCGCCCTCGCCCCCGCCCTCGCCCCCACCCTCGCCCCCGCCCTCACCCCCGCCCTCGCCCTCGCCCCCGCCCCCGCCCTCGCCCCCGCCCCCGCCCTCGCCCCCGCCCTCGCCCCCGCCCTCGCCCCCGCCCTCGCCCCCGCCCTCGCCCCCGCCCTCGCCCCCGCCCTCGCCCCCGCCCCCGCCCTCGCCCCCGCCCTCGCCCCCTCCCTCGCCCTCGCCCCCGCCCTCGCCGTCCAAAAGGGCGACCGCGCCCTTCCCTCGCCGGCAGAGCGCCAGTTGATGGAGCGAATTTGTCGGCGGCAACGTTTTGCGGCCACCGACAATTTCAGCGGCGCAGCACGAGTGGGGCTTCAGCCAAATGCGAGCGGGCACATGAGCGATCGCGGGAAGAAAATAGAACACGGGGAGCGGATATTCTGATTTTCCACGTCGTCAGCCCCAGGAAACGGAAGGCAGATCGGCAGATGGAACATGACGGATTGTCGGATTTCTTGCGGCGCAAAAAAAAAAGCCGACGAGGCGCCATCCTTCAGTGACTTAGCACAGTAACCGCGAACCACAGCGCCGCCACCGGGCGAAGGGAGGGGTTGCGATGGCGAGGAGAGGGAGAGGGTGAGGGCGTGGGCGAGGATATAGGCAAGGGCGTGGGCTAGGGCGAGGGCGAGGGCGAGTGCGTGGGTGAGGACGAGGGCGAGAGAGTGGGTGAGGACGAGGGCGAGGGAGTGGGTGAGGACGAGGGTGAGGGAGTGGGTGAGGACGAGGGCGAGAGAGTGGGTGAGGACGAGGGCGAGGGAGTGAGTGAGGACGAGGGCGAGGGCGAGGGAGTGGGTGAGGACGAGGGTGAGGGAGTGGGTGAAGGCGAAGGCGAGGGCATGGCCGTGGATATTGCTAAGGGCGTGGGCGAGGGCGTGAGTTAGAGTGATGGCGTGGGTAAGAGTTACGGTGTTAGTGAGGGTAATCTCGTGGGAGTGAGCGAGGGCGTGGGCATTGGCATGGGGGAGGGCGTGGGCATTGGCATGGGGGAGGGCGTGGGCATTGGCATGGGGAGGGCGTGGGCATTGGCATGGGGGAGGGCGTGGGCATTGGCATGAGAGAGGGCGTGGGCATTGGCGTGGGCGAGCAAGGGCATGGGCATGATCCAAGGCGTAGTGAGAGTGAGCCAGAGTGATCGAGGAGGTTAGGAAGCGGGTGAAGAAGCCAACATGTGAGCCGGCGGATGAGTGTTCAGATGTGGATGAGCGAATGGGAAAGAGGAATAACAAAATGAATGAACAAAAATCAGTGAGTAAACAGAAGGGAAAATAAGTAAGGGAACAAGCGGATGAGCAAATGGGAGAGACTGGAGACTGGCGGGTGTTCGGGCGGGCGGGCGGGCGGGCAGATGTTCGGGTGGGTGGGCGGGTGATTGTTCGGGCGAGCGGGCGGGCGGGCGGGCGGATGGATGGACGGCGAAAAGGCGGGCGACGAGGTAACGACGAATGGTCGTACAGGCGAGTGAGCGAAATGCCGTCAAAGAAGCGATGAAGGAAAGATGCAGATGGCGAAAAAAGGAGGGAGTGGGGACACGAATGGGGAAGAGAAGGCATATACATGAAGGACAGGGCGCTCCCCTTCAAGAGTTATAGTGCGCGGATCCCGAAAGAAATGTTTTCAAAATGTAAAAAATGGAAAGGCAGTGACGTATTTTTATCTGCTGGCTTTCTCGTCCGCGCTTTTGTACCCGATTACAATGCCACGGCAGATTCTTATACATGTTTCAGAATATGAATGTATGCTGCAAGTTCTTAAAAGTAAACAAGTGATACAATTAGTATTACTCCACTAAAAATATGAAAGATAATAAATTGTTCTAAAACTCTTTTATTCTTAGCATAATGTTATTGACTAGAAAGTAGTGTGAATAACTTTCAACTTACTAATGATTCTTTGGCTAAACAATATTTAAGAGTAATTGTTGAATACAATCCAATTTAATTATACTAAATAAAACCGCAAAGCCGCATTTCTCAACTAAAGCGACCATGAAGTGCAAGACGATTTAGGAGGTAAATGAACAGAATTCAAATAATTCTTGGGACGGCAACAAAAGGGGAACAAATGAAATAGAAAATAAAATTAAATGTGATGAAATTTCCATTAGAGCTGAAATTAAAGCAATTATTAAATATTATACGAGATTGTCGTATTGGTATACCATCGCGAGTGTAATTGGTCTCATGACGAATTCCACTTTCGCCACCGACAAAACTCTTTTACAACAAAACTTCTTGCGCGGCCTCCAAACAAACCAAGTGGCTTTGTTCAACTTGAGTCCACCGCTTGGTGGGCGTAACCCCTACGTGTCCCCCCTCTCCGCCCCTCCACCCCTCCCACCGCTCTCCCCGGGCGTTATGTACGAAAATTCACGGGTCTTTGCTTCGCTCGAGCTCGCGCGCGCCAGCTAAAACATGTATTAGCGGCGCGCAGCGCTGCACCTGCAATGCGGCTCCGCCCACTCACCCCCGCCCCCGCCCCCTCCCCCACCCCCACCCACCCCCTGACTCGCACGCGCTCGGCCGCCGCCACGCGCGCAAAGTAGGAGTTGAGCAAAGTTCACATATCTGCCGCCGCCGGAAAACAGGATTAAAGAGGCGACGAGGATTCGGCGCGCGGCGAAGTCTGGGGTGGGGGGCAAGTGGGGAGGGGTGAAATATGGAGGCGAAGGCGAGAGACGAGAAAGACAGGGTGGCAACGCTGTCGTAATTTAGGCGTGAACGACTTGGTGTCCGAGGGGAAGGTGGTTGGTGAGGATTAAAGAGGCGACGAGGATTCGGCGCGAGGCGAAGTCTTGGGGTGGGGGGGCAAGTGTGGAGGGGAAAGATATGGAGGTGAAGGCGAGAGACGAGAAAGACAGGGTGGCAACGCCTTCGTTATTTGGGCGTGAACGACTTGGTGTCCGAGGGGAAGGTGGTTGGTGAGGAGAATGATGACAGCTGAAATCGTGATGTGTCGGCGTGCAGGTGGAGTTTCAGTAGGTGAAGGTGGCAAGAATCTGAGGTGAGAGTTGAAAGTGAGGGAGGAAAAATGAAGGTGACAGGGAATCACTGTGGTTGTTATTTAGGCGCCAAACCGGCTGAGTTTAGACAGTTGCCGTTGCCTCTGCAGCAACTCTGGACCCGGAAGTTCTTGAGATTAAAGAGGCGACGAGAAACTTCGAGGGAGCGGAGCTTGCGTTGGTAACGAGTACTTCAGAAAATGACCCAATCGCCGTTGCTTAATATTTCAGGATATGAAGACATCGCATATGAGTCCCTATGTGTCTTTGGTGGTGTTGATGGTAGAAGCAAAGTGCAGACAGGTGAGGAGGATAAGGAATGCGAAAGATAATGATGGCGTTAGACGTCTTTGGCTTGTAGAAAGCATAGATGGAATTGTGGGAGGGAGGAAAAAAGGACAAATCAGAAAGCGACTTATTCTTTAGCAGCTCTTTACAAAACAAATAAATCAGAGTCACTCCATGCACCGTATTGAAGAAGAAAATATAGTATTTTTTGATAGTAAATGCAAAGTGCTTCGAGAAAATCAACATGATCATGAGTTAAATAAATCCTTTAATAACTTCATATTCTATGACTTATTCTCAAACTCTTGCTTGTGGGCTCAGATATCTTGTGTGGTTAATGCTAAAAGTGAGATACATTTATATATTTGTAAAGAAAATATATTTTCTTTAATTTGAACATGCCGTGCTTCCCACCCTTGGCGCGTTGTTAAGAGTGGTTGCGCGTGGTTGAGACTAAGGACCTCTAGATGAAATGAGTAGTACGATTATTGGAAGAAATTTAGATACGTATGAGTGTAGATTGCAAATTTGTAAGAAAGATATATTGTAATTGAAGTAAGTTGTGTAAACAGAGAAGCGGTAGTAGTTGGCTTGAATTGTCGTTTTTCTGCTTACAGGTAAGAGCAAAATGTTGTAAATAGTTTTTGTAAATGATAATGTAAATTGTAGTTGGTAAAAATGAATAAAATTCCACTCTGTTTACAGGGAAACTTATTTTAGCTAATTATTATCCTGCTTAAATAAATGAATTATATATTTAGTAAAAAAATCTTACAATTTGACGATTTTATACCAAAATGCATTTATCGATAAGTGTACACAATAAATAAAATGACATATAAATTATAAATGTTGGGTATTATTGACCTTTATAATTGGGAAATTACGATAGATAATATCACGAGTGGTTTGTAAATTGTCGATATTTCCAATACAGTTCCAAAATGCGCCAAATATTGAAAATATGTTAAAATCAAAGAGGTCATGTTATAATACATAGTCGGTTTATTGGGCATGGACATAGTGATCGATGTATACCCCCTTCCTAAGATAGATGAGTCACTGTTTATGATTGGCCAGCAGGGAGAAGCGGTAAGAAACAAACTGATAGAAAAAGCGATAAACGTTTTGAGATACACCGTCCTGATTGGGGCATTTTGTATGTATAGTTAAATACTATTGATTTTTAATTTCACGAGTGGAATAGTCAAATATAAGATAATAACATGGAGTCACAGGAACCTCCTCCCCAACTCACACGTTCTTAGCCTGCGCGTGGAGAGAGAAAGTGGTGACGCGGAGGTAATGTGGTGCTCGGCGGGTGAGAACGTCGCCACGAGGTGCCGTTAGTGGGGGGGGCGGTGAGGTGCGACGGGGATGGCGTCCGGGGACTGCGTATCTGCCCTTGGCCGCACCGTGCTTCTATCGGCCCCCGCACAGCGCGGCAGGAACTGCTCGGCGGCGTTATGACGGGAATCTCTGCCTCCTCCCGACACAGGACCAGACGGATGTGGTTGGGCGGCGGGGCGACAGGAGACGCATCGCATGAGAGCGTAGGCTTCCGCGGCCGCAGTCAGTAGCTATGTGGCTGCCCGGGAGACGCCGCGTCCTAGGCACGGGTGCCAACGTTTCAGCCGCCATTCTGCGACCTTCGTCAGGGCGAATTGCAGCGCTTCCTGGACAGCCAAACCGGGCAAGATGGCTCAGAGCATCAATTGATGTCACTGCATGCCCTCTGACCGAGAGGTCCTAGGGTGCCACTCCCGACAGTGGGGCAACATTTTCGGCACTAGCATGTTAGGTAGGTCGAATTCAGTTGCTGTCTGGAGAAGAATTCTAGCGGTGGCTGATCTGGTAGTTTCCGTGGTTTCTCCGATCAACAGCAGGCGAATGCCGGAGCAGCGCTAACAAGCGGGCCACAGACCGCGCGCGATCTCGCCTTCCTCTTTCTTGTCCTTTCGTCACACCTTCACACACACACACACACTCACACACACTCACACACACACACTCACACACACACTCACACACACACACTCACACACACACTCACACACACACACTCACACACACTCACACTCACACACACACTCTCACACTCACACTCACACACACACTCACACACACACTCACACACACACTCACACACACTCACACACACACTCACACACACACTCACACACACACTCTCACACACACTCTCACACACACTCTCACACTCACACACTCACACTCACACACACACACTCACACACACACTCACACACACACTCACACACACACTCACACACACACTCACACACACACACTCACACACACACTCACACACACACTCACACACACACACTCACACACACACACTCACACACACACTCACACACACTCACACACACACTCACACATACTCACACACACACTCTCTCACACACACACACTCACACACACACTCACACACACACACTCACACACACACTCACACACACACTCACACACACTCACACACACACTCACACACACACTCACACACACACTCACACACACACACACACACACACTTACACTAACATGCACTACACTACCACACATGCCGGGAGCCCCGTCGAGAGCTAAGAGCTCGTCCCGGCTGGGGCGGTGCCCTGCTGGTGGGAGGTACCTGGTTGGGGAAAACCCACTTGACGACGATAGGTTGGCGCCAATCTCGCCATACAGTGGGGGAATGATTACCTCCACCTCCGGAGCAAAAACATGCATTACACTTACGGGACTAATGACTCTGGTAGTGGACGAACCCGGAATCACTAAACAATCAATCAATCAATCAAACGGATAGCCAAGCTATAAAGGAAGTTTCGCATCTCGTGTATTTCTTTCGTCACTAAACAATCGCAAACAAATTTCATTACGGTACCTGGACGTCGCCAATGTGGATCAACACCTCACAGCTAAATAATCCGCAATATAACTAAAGGAATTCTTTCTTCACTTAATAATTAATATTACGTAGTAAACGTAACCAAGTACAATACTTTTCTGCATGTTTGTTTTAAATATTTTCAGTTTCTGAGGTACGACATAGGGACAATAATATTTTCAAGAACTAGTTCACATTCACAGAGTTGCTGCAATTGCACAACTGTTCTCTTCATCAACAGTTATGATGCCTAAACATAAAAGAATGTCGGAGTTTCCACGAAGTGATTACACGTAGCGAGTTTCTATTATTTCTTAAACATTCGTTTAAACAACAGTTGAAAGACCTGCTATTACAAATGGTGTAGAAAAAGTATTATAATAATAAAATTTTTAAACAATGAAGCAGCAACTAATTACCTAAAAAAAGATTGGCACAAAACAACGCTGGGGTACGTCGTTGATTCCCCCCCCGTCCATTCGCACACGATTGTTTACTCCGAGCGTCAAGGAGAAGGAAGTAATACGACTGCATGAGCACACGAACTGCTACTAAAGAATTGAAGATTTGAAAAAATTGGGCTTTCAGCTTCAATTTTTATGTTTTACGCAATTATTATATTTTAATGTACGAGTATAATGAAAACAGATCCAGTTAAATGCTTGGATTTCTGTCGCTAATCAAGTAATTATAAAAATCAGCTACGGTGAATTGAAGGTGTCATTACCAATGTTATTAACTTGATGAACCAGATTCAACTAAAATTCTGAAAATATCCGTTACCAAAATTAAATAGGTGGCTTCTTCGCGTATTTATTCGATGAAAATATCTCTAAATAACAATGCGGTAGAATAGTTATGTCATTTCCAAAATCTATGTTGGTTTGTAGAAAAGGATAGAAACCGTGTCGGAGAAGTGGAGAGAAACATTTGAATAAATGTTTGTGATGTATCTCGTTTCGTTTAATTAGGATAATAATATCTATGACACATTCCCGAGCGTTTTTCTCAATTTCGATATTATGATGAGGTTCTGCAAAAGTGGATATGTTTTATATGGTATCAAATTGAGAATATTCAAAATAAATGACCATGATAGTAGTAATGATAATAACAATAGGAATAACAACATTAATGATACTAATTAATAATAATACGAAGAAAAATAAAATGTTTGCGGTTAATTATGAGCAAGTATTGTAATCCACGTGTAAAAGAGAAATTATGAAAGGTGGCAACGCAGCAATCCTAAATAGCTCGTGCAGTCACCAGAAAAGGCATCTCTATGCACGGACTTCGATTAATGAGAACGCTCTAGCTATACTCAGACTATAAAGGTTGAGAATCGTTCTATGGAGTGTGGGACTATGAATTAGCTGCTTGCACGATCCTAATTACTCAAAGTATTATTTGAAAGTGCGAACAACGTTCATAAGATCAGACAAGAGTTTGTCATAGCCGAGAGTTGAAATTGCCTCTCAGGTAACTTGAAGTTTGTAAACAGCATTTGTGTTAAGCATTAAGACAAAGAAAAATCAGGAAGCAAAAATTCACTTCTTATAGATAGTGAGAGTACTTGAATGTCATGCCAAAACCTCTCATTAACACTTGCTACGATTGACGATACGCGGAAAATCCAGCCGAGAAGAAGGAAATTGCTTTATTTTCAACGTCAAGTGTATAAAAAACAAATTTTACTGTAGAAATAATGGCTTTTTCAGTTTTCTTGTGTTACATTGAATACATTATTAAATTCTATTTTACAATTAACTATAATTGTAACTATTATTAAGTAAATTCAATAAACATACGATATAGTTTACCGTATGTAGTAAGGTTTACCTAGCATTGAAAGTAAAATTAAAGATGACGATGTGCTATTACAAATGAAATAACGTTCTAACTATTTCATCACTATTTCTTTCAGTTCCCCGTCCACTGTAACGCACAAAGTACTGAAAAAACTGAGACAGCTAAATCACGCCAAAACGCTGTAAGCGCTGCGAAATCAAGTGCAGATTGAATTTACTGCGCCGCGCCGGAGTACATCGCAGAGAACGAGGTGGCGCGGGGACGGGGGCGGCGGCGGGGGTGCGGGTGGGGGGAGGAGTTGGCGAGCGGCTCAGCGGGCGTGTGGGCGCGAGGCGATGGACAGCGCGTCCGGCGGCGGCGGGGCGGGGACCAGAAGCCCTGGAGCGGACGCCACGCCGCCGCCTCCGCCTCCGCACTCTTCGGTGCCGAAATACGACCTGCGCCTCTAATGAGCGCCGGCCGGGCAATTAGGCGGCCGACGCGATGCTCGTTAATGCGCCAGAGGCCTCCGTCCCGCCCCCTCACTGCCCCACCGCCGCCCAGCCCATGCCCCACACCTCTCCGCCCCGCCCTTCCCCACCCCGCCTTTCCTCGCCCCCGCCACACTCCCGCCCCGCCCCCGCCCCAGACCTCCCGTACTCCGCCACTCCCCGCCCCTCCCTCCCCTTCCCGCCCCCACCCTATCTCGCCCTTGCCCCACCCAAATTCCGCTCTCGCTCTCGATTCTTCCAAGCCAGGTTCGCCCGCGACGGATCACGCCGGCAGGCTCAGATTCTTCCCAATCCCCCATCCTCCGTTTCACCTCGCCTTTCCCCACCCCTGCCCCGCTCCACGCCCTTCACTCACCGCCTCACGCCACTTCCCTTCTCTCCGATTTCTTCCATCTCTAACCACCCCGCGCTCACTCCATTCCCTGTTCTCACCCGCCGTCCATCCGTACGATCCGTCCCTTCTCTTCCCCGCCCACCTCGCCCGCACCGCTCCGGCAGGTGACGGCCCCACCCCGCTCAGCCCCTCCACGCCTCACCTTATTCCGTCTCAAACACTCATCTCGCTTCTCCCTCTTCCGCACTCTGCTTGTACCCTCTTCAACTTCCTTCAGCTCTTCCTGCCTCCCCTCGCCCGATTTTCTGCTCTTTCCTTCCCATCCATTCCTCCTCCACCGTCTTGCCACTTCCCAGCTCGCTTTTTCCCGCCTTCCGTCGTCCTGCCTCGCCGTGTCCGCTCAGCTGCTTCCCGCCGTGCCCTTCCTATCCGAGCTTCTCTTCTCTGCCACCATCATATTCTTCATTTTTTCCAGCACCGGCCGTCTTCATCTATCTCCACTTCTTCTCTCTCCGGATCCACTTCGTTGTTGATTCTTCTCACTCATTCCCGACTCCTCCAACCTCACTTCCTCCTTGCGTTCAGCTGTGACTGTTGTCATCCTTTGCCCGGGGGCCAGCCATCGTGTCTGAGGGCCACAGTTCCTTCGAAATCTCTGCCACCTCCCGCTTTATCGCCGCCTTCCCCTCCTCCATTTCCGATCCAACCTCCACCATTTGCCACGCCTTCCTGTTTGCTATCTACATCTGAGTCGAGGTGTGCTACATACAAGTTTTTAAGATATCCATTCCACTCTGTTTTTAAATCTTTAATATTAGATGTAAATAAGTATTTCTCTGCTCTTCAAAACTGTGTTATCTTTATCTTATTTTAAAGCAGTGTTATTATTTACCTTACATCCTTCTTGAATCAACTTTACTAGATATAACAAATCACATTTCTCCAAAGCCTTGAAACGTATCTATTACACCCTATTTACTTACATTTCCAGCAAACGTCTTTTCGCAGCAAGCGTGTTTTTAATACATCATATTTCTCTTAGTCGTCTTCTGTTACATGAACACAACATTTATCAGCGAAGAATGCCATTTTCTACCTGCCGAAGTTCGTAGCATGAAACATTGGCATCTGTGCAACTTCAGATGTGAAACTTTGGCTTTTGTAAATCTGGGCATCTGGAGACGATGAGGCGTCTCGCAGACACCCAAGTGAATATAACATTATTTTCATGAAACGGTTGCTATATTCGATTTGAAATTATAAGTTGCACTAAAAAAATTATGATTTGTAATATTAGTTCGTTTCGTATTATTTTTAAAACTGGTTATTGCGTGAAAAATACTTAGTAGAAGATTAGAAAAAACAACGAAATGAGTGTTTATAAGGGGGAGAAATGAATTTTACAAACCTATATTGCTGGGAAATCTTTCCCAACAGCATTATCAAGTAAAATATTTGAATTGTAACAGTGTATTTCACGTTTACAATTGTCTCTCAAGAATACTGTCTTGTTCTGTTACACAAATAAATTCAGTCGACAAGGGAAGAGATTATTTCGATAAACAGATAAAATACGAATATAGATACGATAAACAGATAAAGACGATAAACAGATAAAATACGAAAATACGAAATAGAAGCCTACGCAACCAGATAAAATAAGATTGAAAGAGTAAATAAAGCAGCCGAATTATCAGGCCCTTTCATGTAATCTTCTTCCTCGCCTCTGATTGAAGATGCAATGACGCGGTTTTACCAAACAATGAACGAGTGTTCTTACCATTGATAATTCTGGCATACGCCTTCCGAGCGCCAAGCCACACTCGCACGGCCAGAGCGTCTGAGACGGCGGAAGCGGCGCTGCGTTGACCGCCCCGAGCGGAGCGCCCCTACGCCGCCTTTTATCGCCCCTCGCCCGCCTTTTTCCCTCCTTCCTCCGCCCCATCATTTCCGTACCCTTCGTTTCCCGGGTCCCCTTCGCTTGGCGCGACACGGCTCCCCCTCTGCGGCCCCCCCCGCACCCTCCATTCCACCTCCCTCTCCGCATTGCGTTCGCCGCCCTTGTCCGCACCCAAGTCTGACTCCCTGGCCGCTTCCATCGCTGCGGACAGTGGGTGGTATGAAAAAAAGTAAGCACTCTTTGCTTCGAGATTCGGAGATCCTTCTCAGTTTCGTATGAATAAAGTAGGTGAGCAATTGCTCAGTCTCTGAGCACTTGCTCCAACTCTGAGCGTACTCTCAACTGACGAGCAATTGCTCAGAATTGGTATGAATAAAGTTAAGCGTTTACTCTCTAGAGTGAGCACTCCAAAATTTCGGAAGGACCTTAGTATCAGACTCACGTTTGAAAAGTAAGGCTAAATTGACTGATTTTTTTTTACCGTGGGTTGATATGCAGATGCAGTGGACTAAAAAAATACAAGATAAGGCAAAATTCTCGTGATGTAGACTATTAGAATCTTTGCAAATTCGAAAAGGAGAATGTTTAGTTGGTACGATTTTTATCGGCGTTTGCTTTCAGGCACGTTTTCATATTGCATATCTTCTGTGTTAATTGGCAATCGCTCTTTTCTACTTGGAATTTTTCGGGGTACTGTTTTTTCAAACTTTGTAATGTGTCGTTTCGGCCGTAGCGTACCTCCAAAAGTTGTCTCTTTTCAAAAATAGTTTTATATTCGCTTAGCATTTCGGCAAAAAATAGCTGGACTTCTGGTGCCTGTTTTTTGTTACTGCTACTCATATTAGAATTTAAAGAACGAGACAACAAAACATTGCTCTTTACACTGCACAAATGAGCGCGACGCGCGTAACGTATGTAACCTCTTTGTTGCTCAAGAAACCAATTTTTAAAACTCTTACCCTGCACTATCACTTGTTCACAACGAGCAAATGCTCGCAAGACATGAGTTAGTTCTTCGGACACATACGAAGTTTTTATTCATACGAAATGGAGCTTCTGCTCAGTGCCGCGGAGTAGACTCTCTTTGCTCCGGAGCAAGTACTCCTGAGCAAGTGCTCATTTTTATTCATATGACCCAGTGTGTGCGTCTCACAAACCAATGCCATCCCCGACACTGCCACCGTATCTTCCACCCTACGCCACTTTCCAGTCGCGCGGTATTTCCTCCCATTCCGCCGGCACTATAGCTTTGCCGACACACTCACCACAGACTTTACTTCTAGGCTGTCCGGGTGACGCCGCGGCAGGCAGATTGGCAGATAGGCCGACGTTTCGCCTGAAGAAGCCTGCGACATGACAGGCGAAACGTCGGCCTATCTGCCAACGACGCGGCGTCACCCGGACAGCCTAGAAGTAATGGACTCGAGCCGCGGAAGCCTACGTGTACAATCACCACAGACGTTTGCGCCGCTGTTGCTCTCTCGCAGGCCTCCGTAGCTCACGCCGCTCTAGCTACCAATGACGCCTTCGGCGCCCACCTTTGTCACCCGTCCCTCCTGATTCTTCCGTCTCCGACATCGGCGCCGTTCCAGCCAACGAGCTAAACTATACTACATCGTGTGGCATCCCTTTTAGTTATAAAGCTCTTGGTTAAGTCTCACCGAACTAGGGGACGCCATGGTTTTGAAGCCAAAACATACGAGTGGCGGTGTGTTTAACTGCTATTATACTGAATGACGTGGTGTTGTTCCTGTCACAACCTATTTCATTATTGCTTTTTGTTTTATATTTACCGTCGTATTTCTGATGTAAGTTTACTTCTTATTGCAACAACAATCACTTTCAAGCTTTATACTAACTACAATAATATTCAAATAGCTTCCACTCTTGACAATAACCGATCCAGGAAGCAACGTTTATTAAAACTTTTTCAATTGATTATCATAACATATTGTCATTCTGTTTTTAAACGATTGGTTTCTGATCATGATAACACACAAAAAGAGGATAGATATTACGTGCAGCCTGTGCCCACCCGACCGTAACCAGTGCCAGACCTAACGCTAGAATACTGTGTTTCTCCGTTTTTCCATAGGGCACCGGACTTCAAAAAACAAGGCTTCAATTTGCTGCAAAGATCGAGGCGCTTCAGCCACTCTATGTAGTGTATTGTATCTCGTTGGTTCCAGCTCTCCATGGCTTCTGCACCCCCGTCCCGCGCTACTCACACAGTTCTCGCCAACCCACAACTCTCACAACTCTACCACCGTAGGCTCCCCTATCGCCTCCGCAAAGTTTCCCTTCTCGCCCATACCCGTCTCTCTATTTCTATCCGCCTCTACTCTCTTCAGTACCCTTCGTCTCAAAAATCCCTCCTGCATTCTTGTCTCACCACCGGTACCTTTCCATCCCGCTGCCCTTGCTCACCTCGACTCCCCACACAATTTCACCAACCTCAGCGACTACATTGCTTACCACGCCTCGCCGTTTCACGCCTCTAAATCGACCGCTCCTCACTTGCTCTTCGTCACAGTCGCCTCCTCTTAGACTTTCTCGGTTCCACTGCCACCCACCGTTACGTCACTCTGGTCAGCCGAACCCGCCGTCCCCACCGCCCCCCCACCGCCCCCGCCACCCCGCCGACTCCACCACTTCCACCGGCTCCACCGCCATCAACGCCTTCACCGTCTAAATCACCTCCGCTATCTCCGCCACCTTCGCCTCCTCCGTCGCCCTACCTTGGCGGCCCAGGCAGTCCCGCCCCTCCCCCACCGACACTCCCGCCGACCTCCTCTCCTCCGCCGCCACCGTCGCCTCCGTCGCCCCCGACGCAGCTCCGCGCACCGCTCGCCCGGGGCGGCTGCTAGGGAGGCGCCGTTATCTTGGGAAGTTGGCGCCGGGCGCGGGTCGCAGGCGGGGCGGGGAGTATATCTGGCGCAGCTGCCGCCCCCGCTGCAATGAGCGCGCTGTATTTCACAAGGCGCCCGTGGGCGAGGGGGCGTGGCAAGGCGGGCGCGCGCCGATTGCCCCCAACTTTCGACACTCACTCGGCGAGCGAGCAGGTAGGCGCAGACAGATAACGACGTGGCGCCTCGAGAAGGTGACGCCCCCGCCCCCGCCCCCGCCCCCGCCCCGCCGTCACCCTCGCCCTCGCCCTTTCCCTCGCCCTCGCCCTCGCCCTCGCCCTCGCCCTCGCCCTCGCCTCCGCCCTCGCCTCCGCCCTCGCCTCCGCCCTCGCCTCCGCCCTCGCCCCCGTCCCTGCCCTCGCCCCTCCCTCGCCCCTCCCTCGCCCCTCCCTCGCCCCTCCCTCGCCCCTCCCTCGCCCCTCCCTCGCCCCTCCCTCGCCCCTCCCTCGCCCCTCCCTCGCCCCTCCCTCGCCCCTCCCTCGCCCCTCCCTCGCCCCTCCCTCGCCCCTCCCTCGCCCCTCCCTCGCCACTCCCTCGCCACTCCCTCGCCACTCCCTCGCCACTCCCTCACCACTCCCTCGCCACTCCCTCGCCACTCCCTCGCCACTCCCTCGCCACTCCCTCGCCACTCCCTCGCCACTCCCTCGCCACTCCCTCGCCCCTCCCTCGCCACTCCCTCGCCCCTCCCTCGCTACTCCCTCGCCACTCCCTCGCCCCCGCCCTCACCCCCGCCCCTCCGCCTTGCGACGCAAGCGCTAGCTCTCGCACAACGACCACAGTGCGAGCCACGTGGAGGAGCGGCGGATCCAGAAAGAGTTTCAAGTGAGAGGAGACGAGGCAATTTCAGTTCGGATCACCCGTTAATAATTTTTAATCACTGAAAAACAATTTTACCTCGGAATTTAAAAATGAAGCCTCTAGGCTGGCTCATGGCAAGTTTGCTACCTTCCAAGGGAGTTTCACTCCTGGGAGCCACCTTCGACTCTACGGAGTTCGTTTCGGGTTCGACTCCTGGTTGAAGCTAAAACAGAGTTGTAGCTTTCTTTTAAAATCGTCTCAGTTTCTGTCAGGCAGGCGGAGATTGCTTGTTACGCTGAAGGGAATACGTCATGTTCGACAGATGTTACTCTTAACCCCCCTCCAGGCGTTAGGAATTAAAGCAAGGAAGGAATTAAATTAGAACCAGGATTGGGCGACATCGTAAGCTAGCCGGTAAAGTCATACAGTTCACCCAAACACGTAAACTCATTTATAAAAATGATTTAGTATATTCATAATAAGGTATTAGTAAAAAATTAGTATATTCATAATGGAACGCTGCTTTAGATTTGATGACATGTGAAAATAATCAAATGTGATTGTAAAAAACAAAAAAAGGGTTGGGATCGTTCACAAGAGACATATGTTAAAACGCGAGGATGTTAGCATGATGAAGTGGGCAAAAGAACGTCTGTTCCAGGGTTGTATTTCATGCTTTGTTATGACTTATTTCTCGGAACTCAGTGGGTAATAATAACTTACAATTACGTGATGGAATAGGAATGAAGAAAAACATTTGTCTCGGATTCTCATTAAAACGGCTTTTTGGTAGATTCCTGCGAGCCGTGTTTGTTACTAACTAATGGTGAGTTTCATTTTTTCTGCGACAATGTCAAGACAGCAAAACGCTGTAAAATAATTAATAACAAGATAAAATACCATGTATTACTTTGTATGTATTCTTACAATGTATTATTATTTAATTTTGAAACAAGTTGTTCTCATGGGAGAGGAGAACTTTAGAATCAAAACAAGTTAAGGCATTTATGCAAACAGTATAGAAAACGTCAGTACAACGCGTAAGTTAGTCTAGACTAGAAATGATACTTAATGCATAAAAATTGTTTTAGCGTTTATATCGAAATCGCTGGGACCCTACCGCACTTTTCTAATGATGAGCAGTCCCAATTTCTACAACGTTCTCAAAAATTTCCCCAGAAAAAAGAATTGATATAACTATAAAATTACATTTTGTGTAAAAACAATCTCAATTGTAATCAGAAATGATCTCTTGAAACATTCATACTGGATTAGCTAAACACTCGTTAACCGACTTACATTTTTTAACACTGAAAAGCTTGGCTGCGCGGGTTAATACACCTGAACAGCTCTGGAAATTTCTACCTCTCATTTTCATGGCGGTGTAAATAAACTATCAAATACGCCATCGTCTATTCTCCTTCGGTCCGTTTTCTGTCAGGTCTGTTCCAATCATAAGTAGCCACTTCACGTCCGCTGTCCGTTAAACGTCGTCTCCTCTCCGCTTTCCGCCCACCGCCAGCTGCTCGGCTGCGCGTCGCCCCGACGAGTCTTCTTAAAGCCGTGTCTCGCCCTGTGCGCCGCGTGGCGTCGCCACCGTCGCCGCCTCGAGCGATGCTGTATTTTTCATGGCCGCAGTCGCTTCTCCCTTTTCGCGCCGTCGGAGTCGTATCGTCCGGATTTAAACATTAATAATACCGTAAAATATTTCATACCAATTCTGTTAAAAGCTCGGAACTTCATAATCGTAGCATTAAATCTTTTGTGGTCTGAAATAATGAGAGAGATTTTGATGGAGACAGGCGGCGTAAAGGAAAGTTTATGATATTAACATGTAGCGACTGTCGCGGACGACAAAGACACTGCGGGAGGGGTCATAAAGGCTGCGAGAGCGACGGGCGAGGGCGCGGTGAGATGGGACGGAGAGAGGCGGGGAACAGTGGAACGGGGCAGAGAGAAAATGGACGGTCAGGTAGGGGCGGAAGGGGTGGGAGGAGCTAGGAGAGGCGGAAGGGGTGGGAGGAGCTAGGAGAGGCGGAAGCGGCGGAAGGGGCGGGGGAGAGATAGGGGCGGTAAGGAAAAAGGCGGGAGGGGCGGGGAGGGAAAGGGATGGAAAGGCGGGAATGGGAAGGCGGGAATGGGAAGGCGGGAATGGAGAGGCGGGAATGGAAGGGCGGGAATGGAAGGGCAGGGAAGGGCGTGGGAAGGGGGGAATGACGGGGGAAGGGCGGGGAAGGGGGGTGGCGGAGGAAGGAAGCGGAAGGGCGGGTAGGGCATGGGAGGGCGGGGAGAGAGGGGCGTGGAGGGAGGTTCGGGGACGGAGGGGCAGGGAAGGGAGAGGTGTAGTGGTGGAGGGGAGCGGAAGGGTGTTCAGAGCGGGGAGGACGGGTGGGGGCGTACGCGGGGAAGGGGTGGGGGCGACAGGGGTAGGGAGGGGAGGGAAGGGGGAGTAGGGAAGAGTGTGGGAAAGCGGGCAGGGGAATGGGAGGTGTGGGGTGGGACTGGGAGTAGCGGGGTGGGACGGCGAAATGCGGCGCAGGGTATGACAGAAAAGCGGGAAGTTGAGGCACGTGCTGTGAGGCAGAGGCAAGTCTGAGACTTACATCACCATGCAGGCGACACGCCATGTTCACCAGCAATTTATGTAGGGGACTCTTATTATTATGTAGCAGGGCAATGGAATGAAAAGTTGTGTTTTTCATCATAGGCTTTTTAGTTGCTTCATATTCTCGGATCGTTTAAAGCAATATTAGTACTAAATTATCAGTTTTCAGTGAGAGTGATACAGTACCTACAGTCATTTTCTTGTACCATGTTATTACATCAAAGACTTCTAATATTTGAATAAATTTTATATTTAATTGGGTAAAGAAACTTGCCCAAATGAAATGACAATCTATAGTTTACGGAAAAGTGTCTTAATACTACACTTACTTCACAAATTATCTTTTCGTAATAAAGTCATTAAACGTTAGGATTTAACAATTATATTTATTTAAATATATTTATGATGCAAAAATAAAAAAGTGAGTGAAGTATTCAAGGCTAATTTCGACAAACCGAATCAAGATATGGACAATACGCGTTAGGGGAAATGAGTCTCGCCTCTGTGAGATTTCGTGAACTGCAAATAATTTACAATAACAGACGCCATGGCAGATAAAAAAAGTAAGGTGTTTTTTTCTATTTCATCCTAGAAAGTAGTTATATTTTAGGGTCATATCTATTCGAACAAAGAACGTAAATTGACTCTAAAAGTGTTTCGGCTGAAACGTTTTGAAATATGTGTGTTCCACACGCTCAATTTTTTTGTCGTGTTAATCGTGGAGATCTAAATGCCCAGAATCGTCTTGGCGATTTAAAATTGGCTTATGATACTAAGAGAATAATCTTGATCTATATTACTAATAGCTTCAGAGAATTGATTAAATGTCATTATCTGGTAATTATTAACATTATTGAGACATTTTTTGCCTGGGCGACTGAGTGAACAACTTGAACCACGTTCAAGTGACACTAGTGTCACTCTCCTCTATGAACCGCGTCTTCCATGAAATGATCTTGAAGCATTGAGCGTGATCTCAGTAGCAACCTCTGATGCAGCGACTTCCTGGGGCGATGAGAATAACAATGGCAACAATTACAGAGAGTAACGCTACATCCATATAAAAGTGATTAAATTGTTGAGGAAGTCACAGCAGAAAGACGTTTTGAACGTAGATTCAATTATCTGTAAAATGTTTTTCTGGTTGTTTTTGCGCCGGAATACAGTAAAATAGAGGTGAAACAGAGATTATCATTTTCACGTGTAAATATGTGTGTTCTTTGTCCATTCTACAGTTTGAACTAGTAGACGGGTATAACGGTTTCTTGTGTGAGATTTCTGTGCATTGCTCCCAAGTAACATTAGCCGTAAAAGGCATTCTTTGAAAACCAATGCGACTTTTAATCTAAATGATGTTCCTATTCTAAGGATTTTGATAACAATTTTTGCTTCATTGTTCAATTCAAATGATAATATTCACACTATTCAATAATATAATTTATGAGATCATATTTCATTCTAAATCAACGAGATATTACTACAATGTTTCATTATATTACATTGTAATAACAAGATTTTATTACTTTAGAATGGTGTTGTTTCATTCCCTGATTGTTCCGATTAAATTTCTAACTCATTGCTTTCGTGATATTATGTGGTCTAAAAGTAATTGAAATTCATGAACGTCAAACGTTAACAAAAATTAATCAAGAAATTATAAATGGAAATAGTTGCAAGAATTGAAATATGTGACAGGGGAATTGTGTTGCAACATTTACGTCTAATTCTCCACAAAGGTTTAAATATTAAAAATATTCATTCATTCATTCATTTAGCATGTTGGCTTAGTTGAATTATCAAATAGTAATTTAAGTGAGACAATGAAAGGAATTCGCAAGACGCAAAAATTAACTTTATTTTAGATCTGTTGAATGGATTGCAATTTTAACGAGTTAACCAATTTTTAACCAGTATTAAAGATATACTAATACTTCTCCAGCTCTACAAGTTTGGGTATCAACATGTATGTCTCACTTGTTTATTTAGTGAACTAGCAAGTTCACATGCAATTCATATTAGTGTAAATTTATTTCTCTTATTGTTGTGTTTTACCGCAATAAAAAATGAAAAAAATGGTCTAGCGGTATAATAGATTCTAATCAATATTCATAATTTGTATGAAGAAAACACGTTCATAAAATACGTTATTTGGAAAACTACAAATAAATTTGAATTGACACATTACGTATATTGAATACTAATATCACATATGAATATAAAATAGACTTAAAAGTATAAAAATGTATTTGGAATCGATTCAGCTTCTTCACGAATTAAGGTGAACGAAAATGTAATATTATATTTGCTAATGGTTACAATATCTCGCAGCTCATGGACAAAGCACTTATTCCATCTACATCCGTGGCCATCCGGGATGAACCGCGTATCGGTCAATTGAACTGACGTTTCGGCCATCTTGCTGAAGCCTTGCTTAGAGCTATAATGCAGTATAGCTCTGAAGAAAGCCACAGCAAGATGGCCGAAACGTCACTTCAATTGACCGAGACTCCGGCCGCAGAAGCCTACGAACGCAACTTATTCCATCTTGTTAGGTAATACTGAAGAGGCGTACCCCTCCTCAACTCCTTCAAACCCCTGCCCCGTGTCTCCAAGAATCCTCGCGCAGAACATGAACTCTGCCCGGGAAGCGGGGCGGCGCCGGAGAGCGCGCGCGGCGGCGGCGAGTCGAAACGCGTTCGGCCCCGGGCGGCGGCAGCGCGCAACGCGTGGCCGCCAGCCTTCTTTACGCGCATGCAGAACAGCGTGCAGCCGCGGTGGCGGCGGCGGCGGCGGAGGCAAGGGTCGAGACGCAAGTGACGGAGAATGCGGGAACCGCGAAAGTGGAGTATGTGACGGAAGTAGAGACGGTGAAGACGGAGGCGGAGTCCAAGACGGGGGCGGATACGGTGTGGGGGAGGCGACTGCTGAGTCACGGTAGAGGGAACCGCTGTTGGATTTTGCCAGAGAAAGAGGAACGGTTGATGGGAACGGAGTAGAAGAGTGGATGAGAAAGAAGAAAGAAAGTAAAAAACCGGTAAACGAAACCGTGCGATGAAAAGGGGGAGGGGCATTTACAGTGCAGATGAAAAAGAAAAAATAGAAAAAACAAAATATACGATGAAAAAGGGTAAAAGAAAGAAAAGAAAGACACACACAGAAAGAGAGAGAGAGAGAGAGAGAGAGAGAGAGAGAGAGGAAGATGATGACAGAGAGACGCATAATGTCGCAGAGTCGTAATATGTGAACGGTAGTCAGTCAACAGTAAAGAACTGGCGATAGAGAGTTAATGGTTGAGAGTGGGCATTAGGGTCATAGAAAGATTGTGGTAGAGAAAGAACGATGTGGTCAATAAATAACTGGCGTTAGAAAGCGGGAAGTAGAGTGACGGCTGTAGACTCAGACGATACAGCGCAAGCAGTTCTAGAGCAGACAGCAGAGAGTGAGTGATGAGGAGTGACTGGGAGAAAGCGGGAGGTAGAAAGCGGGCGATAAAAAAACGGATGGTAGAAAGCGAGTGGAAATTGCGAGCTGTATAGCGTGGGCAATATAGAGTGAGCGTTAGAGAGTGGGAGGTAGAGGGCGAGTGGTACAGAGCGTTGGTTGAGATTGTGGGTAGGCAAAAGATAGTAGGGAACGGGCAGTACAGAATAGATCGTGGAGCGCGAATGCTAGATGCGGGCGGAAGCGTTTGCGCATATGCACGGAGCGAGGGCGAGGGCGAGGGCGAGGGCGAGGGCGAGGGAGAGGGCGAGAGCAGGGGTGGGGGTGAGGGGTGGGGGTTGGGGTGGCGGCGAAGCCGAGGGCGAGAACGAGGCCGAGGATGAGGGCGAGGGCGAGGGGATCGCGTGGTTGAGGGTGAGGGCGAGGGCGAGGCCGTAGGTGTGAGAGCAGCAGCGAAGTCGCGCCGCGCCGCCGCCATAACTCGAGGCAGCTGCCGATATCGCGTGCGCGGGTGCGGGCGCCGAGGCAGAGGAGGCGGCAGTCGGGCGTTAAGCAAGACGTACAATTGCTGCGCCGTCGCGCGCGCCACCACCCGGCCTTCGCAAGAAACGCTCCTCCCGCCACGCGCACCTCCCTGTCCGACATCTTTAATGCAAGACCGGCCATTTTAGATTCGTAGTCCTACGTCATAAACTGGGCTCAGTTTTTTTATTCAAAATTCAGTCTGAAATTATTTGGGGAGATATTATTATTTTCCAAGCTTTTCGTTTTACTTTAATATTAAAATATAATAATGTAGGAGAGAAATGTAGGTGCTACATTATTTAAATAATACATTAGTAGAAATTACGTTAGGGACTCCGTAGTCTAGTAATCATTAAATTTCTGCATAAAAATATTACTTTTAAACAGAATTTCTGCTGCAACAAACAAACGCAGTGCCGACCTCCGCCTTAGCGTTGTCCGTGCTCCAGTTTAAATTCAGGGTTTATCCGTCACGCGAGAGGGGCAACAGCAGATGTGATAGATGCGTGACCGAGTAATGATTTTGTTTGTCTTTAAAACGATACCAAAGTAGGCTTTGCACGTATAACAAAGCAACGATACAAATAATGTTAGTAATAAATGATTCAGTCAGAAGATTTAGAAAATGACCCTTTCCCCTTTGGACGGATTATAATTGCGTTCCACGCCAAAGCATTAGGACTTAATTGCAAAAAAACTAAAAAGCAAAGAAATACTAGATGCTACGTAATTTTATAAAACTTCTGAACGTAAAAGAAAACTTGATTATAATCATAAAAAGGATGCAGGCTTTAACCATTCACATTCAAGTTAACGTGATATAAGAAAACCCTGTCGCAAGCATTAGCAAGATTCAAACAAGTTCTCGACAGAGGAAAAATAATGCAATATATATGAAGAATCAATTCCTATTCATTATTGCTCTAGGGGGCGATCCATAGAATTATTTCCCTCGTTTATGGCATATGAAATAAATATAATCTCAGCATGAAGAGGTTCTTTTCACTTAAAGCTTTATTGTACTATATCTATTTTTTATGTGCCGGATAATTATTATATCAATATAGAAAAGTGGTTGGATTTACGTATAGTTGGCAGTCTTTCCGAGTGATTGATTTGTGATTCTGGGCGCTTCAATTACTAATGACATTAGTCCCGTAAGTGTAGTTTTCGGTAATCATCCCCTGGATAGTGAGATCCGGTGCCGACCTATCGTCGGCTAGCGAGTTTTCCCAACCTGGTATCTCCCTTAAGAGGTACACCGCTTCAAAGCCAAAGCTCCAAAGCTCTCGTCCAATCTTCCGATCTGTGATTAGTGTGATACATGTAAGTGTAAGTGTGCGCAATCAAGGGGTGAGAATAGGACAAGGAAGTGGTATAAGGAAACATCGTGCGTGGTCCGTGGCCCGTTTGTCAGTGTACTACTCCGACATTCGTCTGGTATTCATCGGAGAAACCACGGAAAACTACTGATCAGAGCAGCCGTCCGCTAGATTTCTCCTCCAGGCAGTGACTAAATCTGACCTAGATTCCTAGCTAGTGTCAAAAATCCTGCCACCATCGGGACTCGAACCTAGGAGGAGAGTTGGGTCAAAGGGACTGCAGTGATATCAATTGATGTCCCTAAGCACCGCTCGGGGGCTTTTGAAATACCAGTGGTTAAAAATACATGTTTATATCCTCACGTATTCGTTAGCGTTGAGAAGGGAATGTAACGTAACCCGCGCAAAGAAAGCGTGGGAATTCGAGGGGCGCCGCAGCCGTGCCGGGCCGGGCCGGGCCACTCCGCGCTACGGGCGCCCGTGGCGGAGCGACGGCCGCTGCGCTGTTTATCGCTGCGCGCTTTATTGACCCCCGGCGCCCTCCCCTCCCCCTCCCCTCGCCCCACCCCCCGCACGCCCGTGCGGCGCGGTACAAGCTTCGTTATGCCCCGCGAATAGCAGGCTCCGGTTTACAAACACGGCGCTAGTTACAGCCCGTGTCCGCCTCGCGCCGCCGCCGCCGCTACCACCGAATCTCGGCTCGGCGCCGACAACAGCGCATGGAGGCGGGGCGCGCGGCTGGCGCGGGGGCGGGGGGCGGGGCCGGTGTGAGGCGAAAGGTGGGGAGAGCTGGGTTGGAAGGCTGGGCAGAGACGGAGCGGGACGCCACGAGGCGAGCGGGGTGGAGCGGAGAGAAGTTAGGGGAAGAGTGACGGAGAGACGGGGGGCAATCAGAGCTGAGCGGTCAGAGACGGAGTGAGGCGGGCCGGGGAAAGCTGGGAGCGGAGCGATGCGGGAAGGAACGGGTCTGAGTGGGGCTGACCAGGGCAGAAGCCGGGTCAGGGCGCGGAGTGGACGGGGCGCAGTAGGCGGGGCGGGCGAGAGCGGGCTAAATGGAGGCGGGGCGGGGCGAGGGGAAGAGTGGGGGATAGGAATTGGAGAGAAGGGGACAAGCAGAGAAGAGCGGAGAGGAATTGAAGTGGAGTGGAGTTGGTACTCTCCTGGGAAAGCTGGGAGCGGAGCGATGCGGGAAGGAACGGGTCTGAGTGGGGCTGACCAGGGCAGAGAACGGGTCAGGGCGCGGAGTGGACGGGGCGCAGTAGGCGGGGCGGGCGAGAGCGGGCTAAATGGAGGCGGGGCGGGGCGAGGGGAAGAGTGGGGGATAGGAATTGGAGAGAAGGGGACAAGCAGAGAAGAGCGGAGAGGAATTGAAGTGGAGTGGAGTTGGTACTCTCCTGGGAAAGCTGGGAGCGGAGCGATGCGGGAAGGAACGGGTCTGAGTGGGGCTGACCAGGGCAGAGAACGGGTCAGGGCGCGGAGTGGACGGGGCGCAGTAGGCGGGGCGGGCGAGAGCGGGCTAAATAGAGGCGGGGCGGGGCGGGGCGGGGGTACCCGGGGTGCCGCTTTGTGCTGCTGCGGCGACGGTGGTTACCCAGTACAAACACGCCGACCCGCGCTGCCTCTCCAGCCCCGCGCCCCACCTCCGCCCCCGCCCCGGCCCCCGCCACCGCCACCGCCGTCGCAGCGTATTAGCAGAAGAGCCGGGCCCTCGCGCGTAAGTGATTTTGATGCCGCGCGGTGACAACATTACGCTGCGCTGAACGCGCGCCGCGCAGTCCATTTCGGAAGAAGCGGCCGTTTCTGGGAGCAGAGAGCGCGCGGGCGGCAGTGAATTGGCCAAACGGTAATTCGCAACGCGTGCCGCTTTCCAAACGGCTATTAACGGTCTTAAATCCTACGTTTGGGTCTCACATGCACCCGCAATAAGCACCGAAAGGAGTGACGGTAATTATATTCTAAGTAGCTGCACGATTTGGAAACACTTTAATGAGAAATAAATAATTATTATTTTTGTTTAATATATATTAATATAGTTGCACTAGAACAATGTAAAAGTATTTGAAGCTGCGGAGTAGTCTGCCTTAAACAATAAAAAATCGCAGTACTATAGATCGATTACGTTTCCTTAGTGAAGCAATGCAGATTTCTACAATGAAAAGTAAGTACTAAGGCGAAAAGAGTTCTTGCACTCTACGTGACTATAATTGGGATAAACGAATGTTCCAGATACAAAATATGTTCGTAAATCACTATCCATCGTTTACATTTTATTTCAATTTCATACAGAATGAGGGGTAAATAATTTTCAGTTAAATAGCTCGTTTATAATTGTATACATATTTGAAACTAATGTAATAAAAATGTTTCATCTGAAGGCAACAATTCAAAAGTATGTTTAAATTAAACTAATATCTTTCCAGTTTTTCTTGTGAAAGGAAAAATATTTTTATTTGCACATTTTACTAGCCATACTGAAGAAGTTCGTTAATGCAGAATACAAAAAATATATTTTATTACATTTATGGTGTATATTGAGAATTTGACAATGATTTTTGTACGTGATAGAGGTTCGAAACTATTAATTTTTGTTTATGTAGTGTTCTTTCTTTTTATATTTATTTGCTGCTCTAGTTGTTATTACACAGAAAGGTAAGCAAGTAAGTGTTTTCTTACTCACCACTTCTCCCTTCATCCAAGCACATGAAATCTTCAAAAGCACTCACCTGCAACACAAAAGAGTAAATTAGCCATAAAATAAAACTTTTCTGTGCACTGATACAGTATTATGATAACGCTACACTGACATGCAACAATACAAATTACAGTATTTCTTAAACTAAATATGATGAGGTTGTTCAACTTTTTGTTTTACATCGTTTCTTTACATACTTACACAATAGTTTAGAGAAAGTTCAGTAAAATTAGAAAAGTATGAAAGATAATGATCTTCTATAACAATAATTCCAGGATCTCCGAAGAATATTGATTTTTCGGGCATTATCACAACTATTGTTATATTTCTGTTGTTAACATTTATTTCCATCAAAGACAATTATATGCTTCTATTAATATGTTTCTCGGTATTGAGAGAATCTGCTTCTAGTAAGATGATATTAGAGAAGGAATATTTCTCAGACTTCGCTAATGAGACCTTTAATATATATTGATTTTGTAAACTATTTATATTATTATTATTATTACAATATTATTATTATTATTAGCGTGTAGGCCATTACTAACCAAGCTACACGATTAATGTAATTTTTCCAGGATGTTTTTCAGCTCTATCCCTCTGTACGACTAGGTTTTTATGCCTTGAAGTGTGAATTATGAGATAAGATGATGATGAGGGGTGAAGGGACAATGACAAATACGACGTTGCCACAACCATCTGCAGCACAGGGACGAATTATAATATTAATAATAATAATAATAGTAATAATAATAAGTATTATTTATACTATTTTTTAATATTGTTGGCATATTCCTCCTTTAAACCGTTCCCGCCATTCCTTTCTCAAACATCCAGACAAACGTCTAACCTTCTACTGTCAATATTATTCACTTTTCATCGTTTTCACCTGTCGTGCACCACAGCTCCACCATCATTTCCCCTCCTCCCTCAGGCAACCGCGTACACCATACCTCTCCCCTCCCCTGCTCATTCCCCACGCGACTGCACCCTCGTTTGCGCTCCGCGTCTCCCAAAGGCTCACACTAAAAGAGAGCGACCCGTGTAACTCATTCCCAGCGCGGATTGCACCTCTGATTTTGACCTCAGAAGGGATTTGCCATTGAAATTTGCCCGGCTCGTTCCGGCTTGACCGTTTCAAGTTTGCCCATAAAGAGCAGTTGTAAACTCTGGGAGAGCTCATTTCGAGAGGCATTCAACACACTAATCGCTCTTCAGAAGCTCGTGACGATACTTTTAATGAATGTGCTGCGGGCCGTTCACTGAGCGTTCAAAGATATAATTTTGAAACTTAATATGTTGAAGATGAGATAATTTGTTGCGTTAGCCTCATCTCTTCTCTTTAAAAGGAGCGTTTTTAACGTCATGAAACTAAAAAATGTAGTATTTGTACCTTTTTCGTAATTATTGCGTAATATCGCAGTGGGATATTTACAGAAATTATTTGGGTGTTTTTCATCATGTTTTGGCTACGTTGTTCGCAAATTATTTATCAAAGTTGCTCCAATAAAGAAGTACATATACTATGTTTTACCGACATTCGTATCATGTTCTCATACGAGAGGAGTTTATAGAATAAATATAATAGAATTAGCTTGCACTTTGTTTTAATCATATTTGACGTAATGAGTCAACGTAAATATTTCCAACTTTGATGAACGCATATACATTTAATAAACCGTGTTTACGACTAATCACACATAACTTTCGAATGATATCATGACTGTTGATATACTAGCTAGGTATTGTATATATTGTTAACTAAGATAGGTTGTGGCATCGTCTCAATCTTAGTTACAGTCGTGCGAGATTTTTAAAAATTATCCAAAAAATCTTATATAATTAGTTTATTCCCCTTAACATTACGAACTCATTAATTCATTGATTAAGTAATTTTTCATTTTCTAAATAATTCGTCAAATAAAGACAAAGTTGTTTCTTGGAAAATTCAGTTTATACCATTCAAAATACATTGAGTTATTATGATATCGTAAAATCTTATTATGTATACCAAACGTTTTATCAGCATGCCACTGCAACCCTTTAGTCGAATCCTTGATGTCTAAATAGAATTCTGTTGATGTCAAGCAAGGGACCTCTCAACATTTGTAGACTAAATCTGGCAAGATATTTTTTCTATTTCAAATATTCAATATTTAAGTGTTCTGTGAAAAAAATTGCTTGGCGTCGCACATTGGAAATTACTGACAACCAAACTGGTCAGTATTGACCACACTAATGTCACCCAATCACTGCTACAGCGAGCAATGAGATCGTGAATGACTCGCATAGTGCTGCCATTGCTTTATAGGTGGAAAACTGTACTTCATTTGGTGGAACATTGTGTTCCGGTTTACTAAATCTATAGGCTACAAGTCACGACAAGGAAGTAGTTCTAGATGGAGAACCTACAATTGATTTTCACTAGGAATTTTTTTCAATAAATTGTAAGAAATCATAAAAAAATTGACTCTATCATTACTAGATTGTGCTGTAAGGAAGAGAACAGATAGTATTTAATGGACGAAATCAATCCAGTTCATTTGTTAAATTGTTAAATAAAAAAATCTAGAATCTTGCACATTCCTAATTTTCTGTTCTGTTTTACATGCCTGTATATAGCAGTAAAATTTTTTAGTCTTTTTTTATGACTACCCTTTCTTCTCTTCTTTTTATCCCCCCTCTTTTCCCTCAATTGGTAGGCTTCCTCTTCTACCATTCCAAAAGATGGCTGCAACCTAGCTGTAACCAGCATGTTTTGCCGTTTTCACATTTTTTTGACCATGTTGTGAACATTCATGGGAGATCTACGTTGCTTGGGCAGTAAGTACTTCTATTTGTATTTATAATGATATTATTTTTTTGTTTTTCCTCTAAATTCCCTTTTTTGTGTTCAAGTTGTGTTAATGTTTTCATTTCTCCATTTTGCTAGAGATTCCACAGAGGATGGGAAAAGTGTTTTCCCGAAAGTTAACTCTAGAAAATTATTAATAAAAATGATTAAAACTTTTGTGGAGATTATTTCCATTACCATATAATGTTAAATAAACATTCGAAATTAATACGTAATTTCTTTGACTTCAAAAAACACGTAGGCAGAAAATTCCAACGTCACAAACGAACCACCGGTCCGCTGAAACAAACCACGTGTCTGCTTTCGGCGGCGGCAGAAACAGGTGCATCGCGCCGTGTTCGAAGCGCCCCGTCAATGCTTCGCAGATTCTCCTCGGCGCTACGGCCAGAGCGGCGGAGCGCAGAGCAACGGGGCGCGGGCGGACGCGCACATTAAGAAGTAATAAAGAGCGAGAGGATCGGCCGGCCGCCAGCGCCCTCTGCAAAATTCCCGATGGAAGCCGGCGCTCGGTGCCTGGGGCGGCGCGGCGCGGCGCGGCACTCGGGTGGAAAAAACACCGCTGCAAAACCAGGGCGCCCGCCGCACTGCACCGCCCGTTCGCCCCGCACACTCGCCCGCCCACGCGCCCACCCCCGTTCGCCCCGTCTAGCGGCGAGCCCGCTCGCTAATCTGACGTATATACCATCCACTCTCCTGGCCTGACACCAGTCAGGCGTTTGATCACTCACACGCTTCAAACTCAAGCGCCAACCACGACACCAGGCACGATCTTGCGCACCACTGCGTCATGATCCCGGCTGTGGCCCAACCACGAAACTAGGATCGATCTTGGTCACCATTCACGCTGCTTGCGTTATGATCCCAGTTGTTACCCCAGCATACGAATCCGTCCATGACACCACTCACGACCCCACTCTGGACCTCACTCACGACCCCACCCGCGCCACCATCCGAGCCACCACCCACGATCCACCCACGCCACCACCCACGAGCTTTTATCCATGACTCTTCTCACAAACCGATCACAACCACAATCATTTTCCTGTACCCACGACCCTACTTCCGTTCTCAAGACGCCGAAACTTAACGGGTAGCCTAGTCTAGAGAGGGACACCGGGTGGAAAGGGTTCTGGTAACTTCAGATACCGTCTCGCGTCATTCACTAGTCTCTCTATACTCATCCCAATCCCATCGCCTTTACCTCCAGTCCATTTCTTTCCGTTATCATCCCCGCCATCTTGTTGTTTCCTTAGCCCTGGTCATTTTATTCGTCCCGCCGTCTTCACCAGTTTCTTGCTACGAAAGCCAGGAATTCCCGTCACCCCGGTCTAGTTCCACCCACTCCCCAACCGCACTGCTTTCCTAGGCTCAAGGGAGACGCAACGGCCCCGATTACGAGGGCTCTGAGGACGTGTTGAGGAAGTGTTGACGGAGGCAGGATTGGTGGGTTTCTCAGGGGGGAGGCGGGTCGACTCGTGGAAGGTCGAGAGTCAGATCGGGGAGGCAGGTGGGGAGAGAAGACGGAACGGTGAGAGGCGGGAAGGCAAACTGGCGGGGAGCGAGGAAAGGCCGGAGCGGTGAGAGTGAGGAGGTAGGCAGGTGGTATTTGTGAAGGCGGAGACGGTGTGGTGATGAATGAAGGGAAAGGCTGGGGCGGTTAGAGTGGTGGAGCAGGTGGGTTTGAAGGGGTTGCGTCGACAGATGAAGTTGAGTGCACGATGGTTGAGACGGTTAAATGAGAGGTGAGGACGCGAGCCACAGATGTAAAGATAATGATGGCGAGGGTGATCACGAGGATAGGGGGCCGAGCAAGATGAAATGATGTAGAGGGCAGTGGTATAGGTGATAGTGAGGGCAATAGCGAGGATGGTAGCGAGGATAGTAGCGAGAATGGTGGCGAGGACGGTGGCGACGACGGTGGCGAGGACTGTGGCGAGGTCATGTCGTGGATGGTAGAGAGGACGGTGGTGAGGACATGGTGAGGGAGGTGGTGAGGGAGGCGGTGATGGCGGTGGCCAGGGTTGCGGAATAGCCGGTAGGGAAGGGAGATGGCGTGGGCGGTGTCCGTGGAGGTGCCGAGGCCGGTGGCAAGCGCGATGGGGAGGTTGACAGGGAGGGTGAAGGCGGTGTCCATGGAGGTGGCGAGGACGGTGGTGGCAAGGACGATAAAAGGGCTGAAGCGAGGACGATAGCGAGAGCGGTGTCCACAGAGATCATGAGAACGGTGGCAAGGGTTTTTGAAGAGCGACAGCGATGGCGATGGCGAGGTTGGTGTCCATGGGGGTGGCGAGGGCGATGGCAAGGGCAACGGAAGGGCGGCAGCAAGGGCGATGGCGAGGTTGGTGGAGAGGGCGGTGGCATGGGCGTCGCAGCGCCTAATTAGCGCAACCCGAAGCGGCCGCTCGAAAAGGCGAAATTTCAAAGTTGCGGGCGCACTTTAACGGGCCCGCGCCCGCACTCTCCGCGCCGCCCCACCCCGCCCCTCTCCCCGCCTCTCCCCTCCCCTCTCCCCTCTCTCACGCCCCTCCTCGCCTCCGGCCGCCCAAAGAATGTCGCTTTAAAGAGCTTAGCATACACCGTCACAAAAAATTGCTCCTCGCTTCCTTTAATTAATAAAAAAGCATTTTGCCCACACTTATTTTTCAACTCAACCGAGTAATATGGTACACATTGTTATGTGTTTTAATTGCAGAAAGATAACACTGCATTTTCGGAGAAACTGAAATATAGTACTTAGCATACGTTTTCTGCCGTCAGCAAAGATAAAATATTTTTTGTCTGAACGCAAATGGAGCCAGTATGAGAGTAAAACGGAATACACAAATATTTCTACTACTCCTTCCATTATACAATGAGCACTTGCAGAAAATTCTTTAACTATGGAATTGCAATGAGACCCGTATTTTTGTGTACGAACATTACTGCCTCCAATGCTGGCCAGTGTACCAAGAAAAATACTAAAGAATAATGCTTTTGTTATTCCGTTGGAAAAGTAATTTAGAAGCCCTTCTGTGAGGTACTAGATAACGTTTTTCTAATAAATTCTCATCAAAGGTATTCATTTGTGGATTTATTCTAAGGAGATTAATTTTGAAAGTATATTTTTCCAAGCTGTTTTGATGAACAAATATTAGTGGAAGATAATTGCGATGTTATCATAAAATGAAAAATTAGGGCACGCATAACACAATTGAGTAAATACATTTATGAAAAAATATTAGAAGGAACTTGCACAAAAAAGTAATTATACAATTTTAGATCACGTATTTCATTAGGGAAAGATGTATGCTAATTTCTCAATATGCTTAGCGTCCTTTCAGCACCATATTTCTTATAGTCATCACTCAAGAATAGTCATAAGAAATATAATCAAGAGAAGCACGCTTTTTCTTTTCCTGTTAAGCAGTTCACGATAAAATAAGTTTATATGCGAATGTACAGAAGCCATATCATTAATTAAATAATAGAAATGGTAATTATCAGGATTAGAAATCAAACTTCTAATGAAATCTATACAGGTGACGGGAGGAAACGTCTAAACTTCGACAAAGAGCTCAAAGAATATTTAGTCTTATAAACTACTTGGATATTCCGAATGGCTAAGCTACTATAAGCATTCAAAAGTTGGTTTGATATAAATATTTGCAAGGCAAAAAAATACATTGCAAAAGCGTAGAAACATTTCAGAAACATTTAATTGGTTTATTATGTACAACATACTTAATATATTTATTCAGAAAAAATTAATGTAGAAATAAAAAAGCAGTCGAATTATGTCAATTGGGTATTTTTATTTCTGTATTAATTTTTCTTTTCGGTCAAATATATTAATTTATTTTGTAAATAATAAATTTACTTTTCAAAACATTAATTAAACGCATAAATCTACATCAGAAAAAGGTATCCCGGTATAATTAAATATTTATTAACAAGTATGGTAAGTAGACAAATAGCTGTGTCCTAAAGGCTCAAACTCTACTACGACGATTAGGTCAACTCAGGCATTTAAGTACTCTCAACAAAATTAAAAAGAGTGAAATTGAAAATAACGAACGATGACCTTGTGCTTTGTCCTGTTGAATACTGAATATGTCATATGTCCCTTAAATTACTAAATAAGGGTAATTCGCGAATTGACTAAAGCTGAATGAATGACGAACCAATTCGGACATCATTCGATTTCCTATGGTCTTAGCTACAAAGCGCTAGTTAAACAAGGTGTTTGCCTGAGTGTGAGGCGCCTTGTGGGTCCGCGAGAAGTAGTTTTGGTATACAAATGCGTCTAAAATTTTACTTTTAACAGAATAAAGGACTTTTATGTAAATACAAAGGGCAAACGACTGAATTTCGTCTCCAACGCGGAAATACGTAGAGCGATTCAACTGACGTATAATGAGGTTTAGTTGTGTTGTGTAAATAGAAATGTACAACTCACAGACGGGAACTCGAAACTACAAACATTGACTCTGACAAAAACTTCACCCCAGAAGTTAGATGGCTGTTGGCTACATTATAGCTGTTTTCCTCGTCACCGTAATGTACATAACCTACTGTAGCCATCTGTAGTTGGTCAACGCGCAATTTATTCGGCATAGAAACGATGCGAACTATCCTTGTATGCAATATCTACTTCCCAAATTATCCATTCATTTTGTATAATGTGTAAAATTAAGTGGCCAATTCTAGAATTAATCAGATTAAGACTTTAGTCGAAAGGGATGCCCGTAAGTTTTCGGTCTAAGTTTTTACTGCCTTCCGACTAACGTCATTCAGGGAGCGACTTTTGAACTGAGTACTTCAAACACTTTCCAACAGTCGCACTGAGAGGCATTCGTCTAGCCCTTTTTGTTGAAGAAAACGCTCACCTCATATACAATTTTGCGTATTTTAAAAAAAAAAAACTCATCACAATTTTAAATAACTCCTTATTTCAAGACATTAAAAATTAAATACCAACATAACCCATAATCAGTATACTTGTTTAGAGCAAAATGGAAGAAAAACACATCTTTGAATTTGGATTTCAAATTGCATTAAGTTTGCATCTCATAGACCACACTTTTCGGAAATCGGGCTATGGATGCGGGTTAAGTAGATCCATTATCCACACGAGCTAGATGACAGTTGGGCCAGCGCCCCTCCCGCACGAGCAGTGTCGAAGGGGAAGAAGCGCGCATGGGCCGCGTGTGCACCTGCTGGCGGCGCCACCGCACCGGCGCAAAACTCCGCCTCGCGCCTTCCCAGTTGAGTTCCACACCCCGCGGCGCATGCACAGCAGCTCCGTCACGCGTCCTCCGCCCCGCCCACCAACGCTGCGGCTCCGAGCAGCCCATCGCCCCGTTCACCTCCCCGCCTACTAACGCTCCTGCCCCGCCCCGCCCAACGCTCCTGCCCCCGCCCCGCCCAACGCTCCTGCCCCGCCCCGCCCAACGCTCCCGCTCCTCCCCGCCCAACGCTCCCGCTCCTCCCCGCCCAACGTTCTTCCCCGCCCCGCCCAACGCTCCTGCCCCGCCCAACGCTCCTGACCCGCCCAACGCTCCTGCCCCGCCCAACGCTCCTGCCCCGCCCCGCCCAACGCTCCTGCCCCGCCCCGCCCAACGCTCCTGCCCCGCCCCGCCCAACGCTCCTGCTCCTGCCCCGCCCCGCCCAACGCTCCTGCCCCGCCCCGCCCAACGCTCCTGCCCCGCCCCGCCCAACGCTCCTGCCCCGCCCAACGCCCCGCCCAACGCTCCTGCCCCGCCCCGCCCAACGCTCCTGCCCCGCCCCGCCCAACGCTCCTGCCCCGCCCCGCCCAACGCTCCTGCCCCGCCCCGCCCAACGCTCCTGCCCCGCCCCGCCCAACGCTCCCGCTCCGCCCCGCCCAACGCTCCTGCCCCGCCCCGCCCAACGCTCCTGCCCCGCCCCGCCCAACGCTCCTGCCCCGCCCCGCCCAACGCTCCCTCCCCGCCCCGCCCAACGCTCCTGCCCCGCCCCGCCCAACGCTCCCGCTCCGCCCCGCCCAACGCTCCTGCCCCGCCCCGCCCAACGCTCCCGCTCCGCCCCGCCCAACGCTCCTGCCCCGCCCCACCCAACGCTCCTGCCCCGCCCCGCCCAACTCTCCCGCTCCGCCCCGCCCAACGCTCTTGCCCCGCCCCGCCCAACGCTCCTGCCCCGCCCCGCCCAACGCTCCTGCCCCGCCCCGCCCAACGCTCCCACTCCGTCCCGCCCAACGCTCCTGCCCCGGCCCAACGCTCCTGCCCCGCCCAACGCTCCTGCCCCGCCCCGCCCAACGCTCCTGCCCCGCCCCGCCCAACGCTTCTGCCCCGCCCCGCCCAACGCTCCTGCCCCGCCCCGCCCAACGCTTCTGCCCCGCCCCGCCCAACTCTCCCGCTCCACCCCCCCAACGCTCCTGCTCCGCTCCGCCCAACGCCACTCCCAATACCCCGCCCAACGACCCACCCACCCATGCTTCGGCCACCCATGCTCCGGCGCTACACCAACCAATCCGTTCCGGCCACTCTCCTCCTCCCCGGCTCTGCCCCCACTGCCGCTCCGTGATTTCCGCCAGCTCCACGCCGACTCACAACACAACCGCACACCATTCCACCCTCTCTCGCTGTACAGTGATCTTCTGCGTTTCACACCTCAGTTCCCCGCTCCACTCTGACCATCTGCACTTCACGTAACCTTCCGACCTCACGACACCCTTGACCGCGCCACACCACCGTTTTCCGCTCCACGCTAAATTTTCCCTCTCCAAGTCATCCTTTAATGCACCATGCAATCCGTACCCGCTCTTTCCCATTCTACATCATTCTTGATAGCTCCTCACCGCCCTTGCCTACTCCACACCGCCGTTGCCCAGTCCACACCACACTCACCGTCTCCGTACCACTGTCGCTACCATATTGAGGAATAACCACTATATCCTTTCCTTCTCTACGCCAAATTCTCCAAACCCTTACTTCTTTTCCAGCCTAACACTATGGCTCTTCTCTTTACGTCACTCTTTTCAACTTTAAGCCATCCTTCCCGCTCTACGCCGCCCTTTCTTAATCCACATCACCTTTGTTCCCTCAGAATTCCTGCATCTCTACTTGTTCCGTCTCCTGCCCTTCCTGTCGGCTTCTCGCCACCCTCCCTCCTCTGCAATTCCACCACACCCCCACTCTCACACCACCCCTTCCACAAGACGCCGCTGTGACCCAACTACCTACCCCTCCGCAGCCCCACGCCACACCGCGTTCTGCTCCTCTGCGCCGCTTAAGATGCAGGAGCCATCCGCGTAATGGAATGAGAACGTTACTGGCTTTGTTCGCATTGCAATAACAGCGTATGTCTTTCCGAACAGAGTTCCTCTGAAATGGAACGATTATGGAACGATTTAGAAGAAATCATAGTAATGTACAGAATACATGCAGACCCCATTATAAGCGAGAATATAAAATGACATGATAAGATGGGGAAAATAATTTGAAGTTATCTTAATTAACTTATTGGAAAGGCAGAGTTTCTATAGAATTCTCTATTAGGAGATTCAATAACTGAAGTATTATTTTCCAAAGAAAATCACCTAAAAGCTCTGATATGCTGTTTACTTCTTCAATCAATTATATATTTTTCTTCGTATCCATCTGATTCGAGATAGTCATAACCATGGTACAATTCGACAGAATTGTACGAAACGTGCTCGTCGTAACACGAAGAAATAATATTCCTTAGTAAGCTTACTTTAAGATTATCTTACCTTAAGATTACTCTAAGCTTACTTTCATCATTTCATCACTGAGACTAATATGTTATTACTTACAATCGTGCAGTTTTGATATTTGTTATCCAGTATCCTTAGTGATTCTCTCTCTTAAGTGGGTAGAGATTGAAGTTATTGAGTATGATAGTTTTCGTATCTCTGCTCTAATAAAACGATTTACGACTCTTGCAGCGATTCTCGAGGAGCCGAGCGGCGCATGAGCCTCGCACTCGAGTCGATTCCCCGAAGCGGCCACCGCCGCCGCCGCCGCCGCCGTCACAATTCTAGAAACGGCGTCCGCCGCGGCTCCTCCTCCGCTTCAGTTCGCCTCATATCGTAGGTTTCCGCGGCTTCTCCCTCAACTGCTCTCTGCTCGCTTCGCAGCCCTCATGTGCTCCAGGCGGCGGTTCTTGGCCCCGCCTCGCCCCGCCTCGCCCCGCCTCGCCCCGCCTCGCCCCGCCTCGCCCCGCCTCGCCCCGCCTCGCCCCGCCTCGCCCCGCCTCGCCCCGCCTCGCCCCGCCTCGCCCCGCCTGACCATGCCGTGCCATACCACTTATCTCCTCGCCACGCCCGCCATGCCACGCCACGCATTCCCCCACCCATCCACCTTACTTCAATTATTCTGTAAATCGCTATGATTCCGCCAAATCGATTCATAAAGACTTCTCCCGCCCAGCCACTTCATGCCTCGCTCCCCCCTCACTCTATGCCTCCCCGCCCCGCTCTGCTCCGCCACGCTCCATTCAGACCCGCACGAGCAGATTCATGCCATTCCTCCCCGTCACTCATTTCATATCATATTTGTTGTCTGTGCACTACTGGTCATTCATTAATGCATTTCTCTACCTTCTTTATCATGGACTTTTCATCCCATCCCCTTCTTGTCTATTTCTATTTCGTCCTACACCTTCCCACGATTAATTTACCCATTATATTGTCTAGTCGGCGGTCACCTTTTTATTGAACTTGTACGTATATTGCACTTTTCTTCATTCATTGTTCATCCGTTAAACTCCCTGCAGTCTGAAATTAATATTCACTTCTCGTACTGTCTTCTAGCGAAGCCTCTCTTGACTCGAACCGCCTTTTTTCTTGCTTCTTCTCATCCACACTTCCATCATTCGTACTTCTGCTCATTCAAGGTTTCATCATCTTCACCTCATTTACTTGCACTTCGTAGTCTCTTGCAACTTCAACCGCATTTTCTCAGCCTGCCTTCCGTCTCACGGCTTCACTTGATTGCCCTTTCCTTCCCACAGCGACCCATCAAGAGCCACCGTCTGAATCCTCCAGATCTCACTTGCCTCCATTTCCCCGCTCAGCCCAGCAATGCCGTCGAGCCTCCACAGCTCCGTCCCCGTTCCCCGTCCTCAACCGTCCTCGCCCTCGTTTTCGCCCCCACCCCCGGCCCTTCGGGTAGATTATCTAGATTTACTCGTTACTCCCAATTATTCGCTTAATTAAAACGTCTTGAGATAATTTAATAATCTCCTCATGAATTGGCTCAAAATAAGTCCTTTATAGGAGCTGCGAGTCTTCCAAAGTTTTCCCGTCTGGGAGCGCCACCGGCGCCGCTCGGCGCGGGGCCCGGCGCGGTGTCTGGCGCGTGCCTCGGGCGGGGCGCTGGCGGTTAAGCGCCGCCGCGGCCTAAGACCTCGCCGGTTAATGAGCGGAAATTTGTGAACGCGCCCCGTGGAACGCGGGCCGCCCGCGCGGTTGCCGCTTACAGGATTACTGCCGCCTCGATAGACACCCACTCACGTATTACAATGCGACGCGATGCGGCGGTCCGGGTGGAGGCGTGCGGAGGGAAGGAGCTAATATGACCGTTCGAAATCGAGAAAGATGGAGGCATTTTGGAGATATTGGGCACTGGTTTTGACCCAATTGCTAATCATAATAATAATGAAATTGGCAATAAGGTATCGATGACCCCAGTTGCACCAACAGTTTAAGTGAATAATTCTTTGCAAATATGTAAGTAACAAGGAAAGAATTGCTTAAGAAAGTAAATCAGAGGCGTACGTGGGAATCATTAATATTTAATATCTACACTTTTTTATCAATAATGCAATATTAGTTAAAATTAGTCAGTTATTAACAAATTAATATATTTAGTAACTTTTGAAAATCCTTAACGTATTAGCACAATTTTAGTATCAATAACATACTTAGTTCAACCGATATGTTCAAAGATGCTGACATACAGGTATGGTAGGGAAGAATTTTGTCAAAAGTTTGAAGAAGACGAAAATACAACTAAGAACAAATAAGTCATCAATGGCGCTTAGTTCAATCCATACTTCATTCAATCTTTCATGGACGATAGCACTTGGTATTATTCTTCGTAATACTCAAGTCATTTTGGACGCTGATATTTCTAACAATAACATTTAAAACAACGGTCGTTTAATTAATGAATATATATATATATATATATATATATATATATATATATATATATATATATATATATATATATATATATATATAAAGTTAAAATGAAAATTGAATTTGAAATATGTATTTTAAACTACTCTCAACAATCCATTCACTTAACAAAGTGAAACTTTACTACATACGAGCATTTTTTAATTTCGCATTTTGTAAATTGTTTAGTTTTCGCTATTTGCCCGACGAACTTTTCATCTTACTTTCTATTGCTTTGTCCTATATGTTTTACACAGTTTAATTTTCATGTAAGAGTAGTATGGAACTTAATTTCAAATCACTAGGAATTGTGTAATTACGTATGTTTAAAAGATACTTGTATATTTATGTGTCAAATATATGTGATATATGTTAGTATTAACATCATTTATTTAATACTATGAATTAAAATATTTGTAAATTAATGGATAATCAACAAAGAATGTAAAATATAAATTTAAATATATCGTTTTAAAATCATTGCAAATATATTAAGAAGGTATTACATGATGCTTTTTTCTAGGAATCCTATATATACGAAAAAAAAACTAATTAATTAAATTTATATCATTAGCTTTTCATATTCTTTGCAGCTTAATACAGAATGTGCAATAGTAGTCCCCTTTGGTTGCGTATGGAAAATATTATCAAGAGCATTGATACCATAGTTATAGTGGTAGTGTTCATGGTATTAATGTCTGGGAAAAAGAAAAAAATTAATGTGCCTCCTTTTATAACATTATAATACTGAGCCGAGTAAAAATAAAATACGTTATGTAAATTCAGTTTGTAAGTTAATCATACATTAAATCAACTATTTACACACAGATTGCATGTTAAACCTCATGCTGCAAGTTGTAAGTTTCCACGAGATAATACTAGTGAGTGTCAAAGCACAACATACCGTTAGAGAAAGATAATATCTACTGTGACTTGCAAATTCTGGGAGCATTAAAAGACAAAACTTTGTGAACATTACGTAAGACGATAAGAGAGCTCTACCAGTGTAATATGTTCTTTACGAGAAAATGTGGAGCATACTGCATTTATAATGAGCTGCCGCACACACGCTCTCCGCAGTGAGATGATCGCGAGCACACAGTCCACATGTGGAGCTATTTCCTCTCACAACAGAGGAGCTTTAGGGCATTGTATGCGTCACTCGAGACCCGACGAGGGGAAGGGAAGGGGAAAGGAGGGGAAGGGAGAGGAAGGGGCAAGCGGCCGCAGTCCCGCCGCGAAGCCACCACGGCGTGTATTTTGGCAAGGCGCGGACACAGCGGGCTCCTTTCCAAACACGCCCCCCCCCCCACCCCGCCGCCGCCGGTCTGTTTCTACTCACCCCAGTGGACCCGCTCTATCCTCCTCCTGCCACCACCACTGCCAGCGCCTTTGTGTCACCGCTGCCTTCAGTAACGTTTTCGCTGCACCCTGGTCAGTTTGCTCTCGCAACCTGCAATTCTGCAGTCAGCGCTTAACATATACTTCATTTTCGTGGCTATATTTTGCGACTAACACCACCCTCATCGCTGACTCTGTATCTTCGGTATTTATAAATTTGATTTTCAGAGCACTGTAACGGCCAAGATCATTGAGACCGACGTGTTTTAATCTCCACGTAGGCTATAAGTCGTGTTTTAATCTAACAGGTGAATAATATCGATACGCATGATGAAAATAATTGTAATGGAAGAAAAATGGAAAGCGAGGTGAAGGAAATGTAAGAACGTTGAGAAAACTGTCTGAGAGCTGGTTTTGTCTACTACTATGTTAATACGAGGCCACCAAAACGTATTTGGAAAGGACCTAACCCAGTATCATCGATTGTCTTGATCACTGGCTTCACTATGGAAAGTCTACCCCCTAAGGGTGCTCCCCTTTGTCCACCACCACAGTAAAATCTCGAGCAGAGGAACTTCACACAAGCAGAGAAACTGTGTGGTTGGAACGTACAAAATATTGTTGCATTATCTAAATATATATATATATATATATATATATATATATATATATATATATATATATATATATATATATATATAATGTTGTTTTATTTTCAAATATTTACTGCAGAAAATCTGTATAAAATAAACTACCAAAACAAATGAAATTAAAATGCAGAAACACAGTTTTAGTAAAAAAAATGTTTTTTGGAAGACAGAAGTCTAGACTCAGCTGCAATATTTTCCCTTTCTCGAACCACAAGAACTCCATAAATGTAGAAAGATTTTGGTCTGCCATGTATTGTAGCAACAACAAAAGGTCCCTTCGCTTGTGTATCTGATACATATTCGTAACGAAACAGTCAACTAGTCAATTAGAACGCGTCAATCAGGGCCAGCAGGCGATCATTTGAATGCTTGCATATTTCAAGCAAGGTCATATTATTCAACCGGAGTGTTCAATTAATCGACAACGGGTCAGAAAGTTAGTGCTGTACTTGCATCGCTCAACAACTATCTCACTAGTGCCGGTGGCACCTCACCAGCCTTCTGTCACCACTGACTGCAAGAAGTTGTCATTTCTACCTGCTACTGCTTGGCGTACTCTCGCTTCGCAAACTACACCTTAATAGTCACCTCCACTGCACTACTAGCATCTCTCACCATCGACTCTGTCACTCGACTCTTTGCTTGCACCGCCCAACTCAACCTGTATTTCCAAATTTTTTTCTCCACGGACAACAAAACTATCATGACGCAATTTCTATCCCTATTCAATGTTATCTCCACTGCCACTATCACTGTCGTTATTGGCTGCATCTTTTTTGTCAGCTTTCACAACTTGCAATCTTCTGACTCTTTTACATTATGACTTCCATCTTTCAACACACTCTTTCATTCACCCATTTACGGACTTCAACCTGTTCTCCTAACGCCATCACTTCTGCCACACTACTTTCTTATTACATTTCATAACCTCTTGGCGTCTATCCTCTTCACATCTCGTCACACGACATCCCAAAACTTTCATCTCCACCGCCTCCGTCACATGATTACTTGGCTTGCACATGCCACGGTCAGAGTATCACAATCTGCTTCACAATCACTTCGAAACCTAAGTTACGCTCACACTATTACTTCCATCACTGCATTCATTAACACTTCAAAAAATAAATAAACTTACGTCAGAACTCAAGATTTTCCTAACCTTAACCAAACCCTCAAGATTTATGTAACAACACCATAATAGATTGCATCACAATGTTACGTTATTATTTAGGCTAGTTAAAGCTTAAAAATATTGTACAATCTTTATAAAACCAAAAGTATTGCTCAATTGTTACTAAGAAATATGAGCAGTTTTCGCTATCAAGAGATACCAAACATAGGTATTATTCTTATTATCAATTCAATACTGAAATGTTGAAGTTGGAGAACGACCAACACAAACCTTTCTTCAACTGATCCAACTGAACTTTTATTTAAAAAAAAACGAACATATTTGGAAAGAAATATTTTTGACAGCTGGAAGTAGTAAGTATTATTAGGAAGTTATTGGTTGACCAATAAATGTATTATATAAGAGTCAAGATTATTTTATACAGTAAACGCAAGTTGATGATAAAATGAATGCATGCAATGTGAAACTGTTTTTATAAGAGACTGAATATTGTACCGTATGTGGGATAAATTCATTCGACACAATATTTCCCTTTCCCCACTTTCCCCTCCGTGATGTCCCCGGTCCTTCCGCTTTCCCCGACCCTGGCCTCCCTCCCAACCCGCCCATGCATCCACCCCTCCACCGGACACCCGCACACCTTCCTCCCCGCAGGCGGCGCGGGGGCGCGGCGGGGTTATTACAAGGCGCTATCGCCGCGCGGGCGAACCTAAGACGCGGCGACAGCACGCGCCAAGTTGTCCGATAAATCGTGGGGCGGCAGCGGCAGCAGCGGTGTCTTGCGCCGGAATGAAAGCGGCTGGGACGGGCCACCGAGCCGGGGCGGGGCGGGCGGCGGTTATCTCAGCGCTGCCCAACACAAAGAGTCCCCACGACCGCTCCTTCCTTCGCCCTGCGCCGGCCGCTCTGATCCCCATGTAATTCTAAAACACACAAGTGCCGTCCTCGGCGGCGCGAGCTAATCCGTTTGTTATATGGTGTAAGACTCGGCCGGGGACGCCGGGGGTCGAGGGGGGCGGGGCACTCGAGATAACGCGAGGCCGCTGAAAAGAGGCGCCCCCGCGCGCGCCGCTTTATTCGCCAGGCGGCCAGAGGCGCAGCGCGGCGCGCTGCTGTTTTGTTTACGTTGCGACGCGATAAAAAAGAAAAAAGTCGACTGCCGCCGGGCGAGTGGTGAGGAGCTGGGAGGGGGTGGGGGAGCTTGTGGCGGAGGAAGACGGGTCGGTGGTGTGGCAGAGGGGGGTGGGGTGGAAACCAAATAATGGAAGGGTGGGAGGGAGGAGGGTGGCAAACGTGGCAGAGAAGTGGAGCAGCGGGTGAATCGAGAGGGGATGTTGGTTGTGATGTGGGAGGAGGGATAACCGATGAACTGGGAGGGGACGGTCGGTGGAGGAAGGGTGTCTGGAAGGTCAGCGAAGAGAGATAGGCTGATTGATTAATTGTCAGTGATTCTTCGAGCGTCAACTACTGAGGTCACTATTTCCGTAAGCGTAGTGAATGTTTTGCTCGTGAGGTGGCGGTGGACTTCCCCCGTTTGGATGGTGACATTCGGCGCCGACCTACCGTCCGCTTGCGGGGTTTTCCTCAACCAGGTATCTCCCACCAACTGGGCACCGCTTCAACCGGAACAAGCTCTAAGCGCCCGACCGGTCTCCCGGCATGTGTAGTAATGTAATGCCTGTTAGTGTGTGTAAGTATGGGTGAGGATGGAACAAGGAAGAGGTAAGAAAGATCACGTACAGTCCGTGCCCCGTTTGTTAGGACACCGCTCCGGCATTCGGCTGGTGATATTGAAGATCTAACAAAAAACTACCGACCAGAACAGCCGCCCGCTAGAATTCTCCTCTAGAGACAGCGGCTGAATTCAATCTAGCTCCTGTCACCGTCTGGACTCGAACCTAGGACCTCCCGGTCAGAGGGACTGCAGTGCGAAGATCGATGGTGTGAGGTAAGGAGGGTGGCGTTGGTTAGGAAAGTATGGCGGGTAATGTAGGGACAGTGGGAGCGTCGGTTCGGTGAAGGCAGCGGAGGAGGCAGCGGTCAGCAGGAACGGCAAGGACGGTGAGGGCAGCGGGGAGGAGGTAGTGGTGGGGGAAGAGGAGATCTGAAGGATGGCGGTGCTGCGAGGGCGGTGTGAACGACAAAGTCGGAGGGTGGGCGGCGGTGAATACGGCAGCGTCTCAGCTGCTAAGAGAGCGCCCCTGACTCCTCCGCCGGCATTGTCATTGCAGCGCGACCACTGACTCGTTTTTATGGTGAGCAGCCACGCGACCGCCTACATGCCGCAAGCGGCGGCGTCTTCTACACGACCGGCTGCTTAAGCGGCTCTGCCAACTTAGAAAGTGTCTCTACCATAATCGCCAAGTGATTTTGAGTGTTAATGAGTTATTCGGAGAACTCAGTACCAGTCGAATACCTGACAAATTGTACTCCGTCGTAAAAAAGACAATGATGTGAATCTTTGTTCTAAAACATCTTTCATGAGAGGTTATCACGAATTCGATAATGCATCATATATATATATATATATATATATATATATATATATATATATATATATATTAAAATAAAACGGACTTTTGATTTTGATGGTCATTCAAAATATATGGTTTCTGGTACAGTATCTTCGAAAATATTTATCAACAAACTGGTGAGAATGTTGTTAAATATATTTCAAATAAGAAATATTAAAGTAAAGTATTATATACAAATGAAGTATTGGAAGATTAATACTAAAGCAGGCAATATTTTTGTTGCGTTCATTAACTTGTTTACAGGATGAACATATCTTGAACAGATGTGTCGATAAGATGTTTGACATTTTGTATAGAAAAATTTGTAATGATAAAATAAGTAACTTTTATTCTTATGGCGTCCGTTGAAAATGACGGATACATTCGGTGAGCCAATTTCAACAAAATTAACAGAAATGTTGAAATCTTCATGTTGCAATCATCTTGTAATGCAGTGCATTATTTCTAAAAAATGCTAGATGCTCCAGTAAATCCCTCTAATGAGTAAATAAGAGTAAAATATTCTGAATTCTCATTTACGAATTCTTTAAACAGAAACGTGTAGTACTAGTTGACAGGAGAATGTGAAAATAAGAATTACATTTAAATAGCACAAGAACCAGCAGAAAACAACATAACAGTTCCATTTTATTGATCAACTTATTTCAAATAATTTGAAGGGTAACAAAGTCTCAAAAGAACTACTAAATAAACGTAAACTGAAACTCATTCAATAAAAAATTAATCGAGTCTTCGAAAAAATTACTTATTGAAAAATATCGGTGACACTCACGTTCTGACGTATTATGTCTACCGGAAGTCTTTTATTCTGTATTATTAGTCCAGTAATGAGCTTGGAATATCTGTTCGCAAATTCTGTCACATCTTCCTCTCTTCTTTTGCACAGCAAAATGTCGATTTAATTGCCGCGGGGTTTATCTCTCGTTTCATATTTCAGGCGAACTGCAATTTTTCATAATGAAGGGACGCGCTCTTCAGGTCATTACTTTGAACATCCATCTCCAAGGCTCGCTTTTTTAAATAATTAAAACTTGTCCGAGAGTTTGCTTACAGCAGTCCTAAAATTAAATGTAATATCGTTCCTGTTCGACTATGAATAAGATAAACTAATTGGGCGTTTACAATTTTTTTCTGCTCACAAAGTAAAAGGCTGATTTTTTAAATAGATTTTTTTTACCTTCAAGATATTTTTAAATTTAGTTTCACTTATTACTTACCGATATTTTTGAGTCTCTTATTGATAAATCGAGTATTATGCTTGTGAATAAATATCTCAATATACTATTTTATTACGTTGTGGTAAGTTTTGTAAATGACGAATAAAATAAACAATTCACATTCTTATTATTATTAAGGTTAGAACTTTGGGAAAATTGTTAATAAAAAATTAAGAGCAGGTGAACTGCAGTAACTTTTACAGTACTATCTACATTAATGGAAGGAAAATTACTCAACATTAAAAATATTAATGAAGTACGACTATGCAGACCAACATGCAACGTTCCGTCTGTATTTTAGAGTAATACTATGCATAACGTTTAGGAAAAAGAAGATTCAGTTTAATAATAAAAGTATTTCAATTTAAATAGTATTTAATGAATAATATTTGAATATAGATCACAAGGTTAGTTTCATCCCACATTTCGACATTCAAATGAATATTACAATGAAAATAATAATAATAATAATAATAATAATAATAATAATAATAATAATAATAATAATAATAATAATAATAACAATAACAACAGTAGAAGTGGCAGGAGTGGTAGTCGCAGACACAGTAGCTGTAGTCGTAGACATAGGCGCAGTCGCCGTCGTCTTCGCAGTCATCGCAATCGCGGTTGCCGCCGTCGTTGTCATCGTCGCCACCTTCGCCGATGTCCTCGTAGTTGTGTTCGTAGTTTCGAACAATTAATGCATTTTTATACAAATTATTAATAGTAATAGTTATAATTATTAATAGTAATTATTGTAGCAATAGTAGTTGTAATAGTCATAGAAGAAGTAGTAATAATAATGGTGGTAGTAATAATAGTAGTAACAATAATAGTAGTAGCAGTAATAGTAATAGTAGTAATAGTAGAAGTAGTAGAAGCAGTAGTAGTTTAAGTATAGTAGTAGCAGAAGTTTAGTAGTAGTAGTAGAAGTATAGTATCAGTAGAAGTATTAATAGTATGAGCAGTAATAGGAGTAGTAGCAGTAACAGGAGTAGTAGCAGTAGGAGTAGGAGCACTAGCAAGAACAGCAATACGGGTACTATCTGTATTAGCATCGTTCACAGCAGCAAAGTAGTCTTGTCAAACGAAGTAATGAGTCATATGAAATAATGTTTTCGGGCTAATTCACCAGGTGACACCACCATGGATTATGACCCAACTGACTTTTTAACGGGTGTGCAACAAACATTTAACTTCAACATCATACATTGATGTGCCAGTGTCAAAAATAATCGAAGGTCAGCAAACAGTGTTAAATATACTTATATACCACGGACACACTTTGGTATCACATCGGGTTTCTGTTTCTCAATGATGAAGTACTAGTGCCTAGAAGAATAGGCTCTGTGCCGCACGGCATTGTGAGCTGGTCAAGAGCGTGAGCAATTTTACTGTAAAATCATGACTCAAAAAATCCTTTTTGAAATTTTCTCCTAAAGATGCAGACAGTTATCTAACTCATCTATGGTATTTCGTTGAGAGAAATTTCTGTATTTGTTTGTTGTGAGAAATTATTTATCGGTAGTTCCATATGTTTCTTCGGAATATTCTCGTTTTTATTAAATGAAGCTGAGGTATTTATTCACATAATTTTCGACGAGAAAAACTTACTCAGGAAAAAAGCAACATTTATAATTGAATAATGAAATGGTTTTATATTCAATTAAAAACGTGTTGTCGTTATGCACACATTATTTCGTATTTGCGGATATTTGAAAACCGACGCAGAAATGGCCCAATAAAAATTCAGTAATGGATGGATTAAGTGCTTTTAAATGCTATGCAATGATGATTTTGATATATTGGCATTTATAAGTTTACGCTTTCATTTTAAACACCTGAAAGTAAAAATTTCATTAACATCGAAGTATTTTTCGGGGAAATGGTGTTATGCTTTTTTATTCATGACTTTCGTGAAAGATCATTAATTGCCTGTGAATAGTAAGTTGGAGAATTTTTAAACACACTTTATTGGAGTGCCCTCCATGTTATTAAATAATTTACAATTTCTCACAATTGATTACAAATCATTAACAGTATATGATTCATGTTTCATAGTTTCTCAAGAGAATGACCACAATATCTCACTCAATCATTAAATAAGAACTGGATTATTTCACCAATTCTCATAACTAAAGGAAAATGTTTGGAAACCGATGTGCAATATCCTTGAAGAAATAAATAAAAATGAAATTAACATATTTTTCGTTTTAATATACTCCCTGAAATAAACTTTTGGAAATTCATTTTAAAACATTATACAACTTGAAAAGTGGATATTTTATTCGCAGATAATTCATAAAGGAAAATTATGCATAAAGTATTAATATAAATTTTGTTAAAAACTTATCGAATATAATTACACTTAATTTTTAAATTTTTGCTGACGTATAAACGCATTCAAGCATTAAAATCAGAAAAATATAAATGTATAATATTTCTCATCAGTTCATGAATTGTGTTGTGTTTGAGGCAGTAATTACGAAAAAGAATATATGAAAATATAGAAGTAGGAATTAGAATGTTTCTTAAAGTAAACTGTCAATATCAATTTTTTGCAAGAAACAACATTCTTTAAAATTGCTCCTAAAATATTTAAGGTCAGTAAACCATGATAATATTAGAATCAAGGCATAAAAAATACTAGTTCATAATTACAACAGCATAACAAAACGTTAATTAAGTGCAATTTCCCCTGAAAATAAAATATTATTTACTTATTTATCGTATGACATCAATTTTCGAGAAGCATTCTGAATATCTTTAGCTATGTTGCTAGAATGACTTGGTTACAGGTAAGGCGTTGAATTGAGATGTAGTTATGATGATGATGATGATGATGAAAAGTGAGTAATGAGAATGAAGAAAGAAAATATGCTGAAAATGGACACAGGAGTAACAAGAACAAACCCTCGGAAGTCTTCAGGTTCTTATGCACTGTAACCCAATACTGCCTCCACGTTTCTGCGCCAAGAGGTCGACTAGAATCATTGATTTCTGCGGCGGATTGTGAGAAAGAGAGCGGCCGTGTTGGCGGAAGTCCGCGATTTTTGTCATTACAAAATTAATTCTGAGAAAAGAGCCGGCCACCGGCCGCAGTAGCGAATGGGAAGGAGGGAAAGAACAGGGCGCTGGTGGAGAGAGAAGAGAAAGTCAAAGCAAAGGCAGTAGTCGAAGAGAAAACGATGACGCTGGAAAGGAAGGAAGATAAAGTTGCGTAAATGGATGAAATGGAAGGGAGACAATCGAAGGCTAATAATAATAATAATAATTATTATTATTATTATTATTATTATTATTATTATTATTATTATTATTATTATTATTATTATTATTATTATTATTATTTCCACCTTGTTTTGAAGGGATAATGTACATTGTAGTTTCTTGGAATTAATAACCATCGATAACCAGTGGTGATGGTTAGCAATACTAGGTTTATAATTTATAATGTCTACTTCTACGACGCATTTTATGTGTTGTATTATTTTTAATTAATATACTTTTTTATTAACACTCACAGGTCCCATTATCACTAGTTTTATGAACATACAAAAAACTAACTTTAAAACACAAAGTAAGTGAAAATTAACAAAGATGCAATAGGTATATTTCCACAGACATATAACTCCATAAATAAATTCATACTTAAATTTACACAGCAAAAATAAAAAAGGTCACTGTGAGAGGCGGAGGTGGTGGTAGAATGCACAGAAGGTGATGAAGTCAGAGGAAGAGGGAATGCCGGTGTCGAGACAATGACGATAGCGCAGTTAGGGTAGGGGAAATGCTAAAGAACGAGGGGATGAAGCGGCGTGATGCTAAGCAGTGGGACCCGGCAGCGGGGGTGAAGGGAGGTGATAAAAGTAATAAAGATGGAAGCGGGAGAGGGGCGGAGGTTCAACTAGAAGCGAAGATGGAAGAGGAGACGAATATGAATCTTAGTCGAAGAGGGCTGACGGGGATTAGCTTGGGGGGAGTTCCCCATCCAGGTATCTCCCATCAGCAGGGCATCGCTCCTCGCGACTGATCTTCAGGTTTGTGTGGTAGTGCAGTGCTTATAAGTGTAAGTGTGTGTAAGTGAAGAGTAGAATAGAACAAGTAAGGGGAAGGAAAGATCACAGGCGGTCCATGACCCGTTTGCAAAGGCACTGCTCCGGCTTATGCCTGGTTTAGTTCGGCGAAATGACGGAAAACTACCGGGCAGAGCAGCCATCCGCTTGAATTCTCCCCAGACAGCGATAGATTCAGCTATCTTGCTAAACGCCTGGTCTGCCGCCGTCGGGACTCGAACCTAGGACCTACCGACCAGAGGCACTCCAGTGGCATCAGTTGATGCTCTGAGCCGCTTTTCTTGGAAGAGGGGGTGCGAGTACGGGGGGGAGTGTGTGGGTAGTGTTGGTGGAGGCGGAGGCGGCAGGGCTGAGGTCAGCGGGGGCGGGGGCGGGGGCGGGGGCGGCGACCGCGTCCGGCTGGCGCGGGGCCGAAGCGGCGGCAAAGCGACGGAAGGGGAGGCGGGCCGCAGTCCATGTAATTTTATTAGCCAGGAGAGGAGCGGCGGCGTCTGCGGCGAATCATATTTGGCCAGCGCTGCCCCCTTTTTGCGCGCTGTTTGCCTCTCGATCTTCGCAAAACATTTTATGCCTCAAGAGGTTTCCGCGCAATCCCACCGCCCAGGTTTCTCACGCTGTCTTCTTGATCCCTTTTGTTTTCTCTGGGAGCCCCCGCGCGCCTCTGTCTCCCGCGTCGCTCGTGCCTTCTCTCTTTCGCCTCCCGCCTCACTCGCCCCCATCTGTTCGCGCCAAGGGGACGCTTCGCCAACCGCCACCCCCCGCCGCCCACTCCGCCCTCCCCGGCGCCTAACGGCCTCGTCGCCGCCCGCCGCCGCCCGCTACGCCTCCCCGCCGCCCCCGCCGCTACGCTCCCCGCCCCCCCGCCGCTACGCCACCCCGCCGCATCAGCCGCCCCCGCCGCCCCCGCCGCCCCCGCCGTCCCCGCCGTCCCCGCCGCCCCCGCCGCCCCCCGCCGCCCCCCGCCGCCCCCCGCCGCCCCACGCCGTCCCCCGCCGCCCCCGCCGCCCCGCCGCCCCCGCCGCCCCCGCCGCCTCCCCCGCCTCCGCCGACCCCTCCGCCCCCGCCGTCTCTGTCGTATTCGCAGCTGCCGCCCCTTTCGTAACCGCCTCCCCCTCGCTTACTCTCTGCCTCAATCGTCCCCCCTGCCTTACTGCTCTTACCGCCCCAAGCACTCCCGCTCCCCTAGCCGCTCTCTTCGCCCCCGTCGCCCGCATCGCCCGTGCATCTTCTTGCGGCGCCGCGCCGCGCGGGTTTGCGTTTTCCAGGCGGCTGCGCGGCTGCTGAGTCGGAACTGCGGCGGCGGTAATGTGATCCCCGGGCGCCGCTCGCCCCGCCCCCGCCTTCTCCCCAGCCCCCGCCCCCGCCGACCGAGCGCCGCCTTTCCAGAGCGAGCGACGGCCGAGCGGCCCCTCGCGGCCACGCGCCCGGTCGCCCACTCGCCCACTCGCCCACTCGCCCACGCGCCCACTAGCCCACTAGCCCACCTGCCCACCTGCCCACGCGCCCACGCACCCACCTGCCCACGCGCCCACGCGCCCACGCGCCAACTCGCCCACTCGCCCACTCGCCCACTCGCCCTCTCGCCCACTCGCCCACTCGCCCACTCGCCCACTCGCCCACTCGCCCACGCGCCCACGCGCCCACGCGCCCTCTCGCCCACTCGCCCACTCGCCCACGCGCCCTCTCGCCCACTCGCCCACTCGCCCACTCGCCCACGCGCCCACGCGCCCACTCGCCCACGCGCCCACTCGCCCACGCGCCCACGCGCCCACTCGCCCACGTGCCCACTCGCCCACGCGCCCACTCGCCCACGTGCCCACGCGCCCACTCGCCCACGCGCCCACGCGCCCACGCGCCCACTCGCCCACGCGCCCACGCGCCCACTCGCCCACGCGCCCACTCGCCCACGCACCCACGCGCCCACGCGTCCACGCGCCCACTCGCCCACTCGCCCACTCGCCCACTCGCCCCGCGGCAGGGTTTCCGTGGTCGGTCAGGCCTGCTCCTGAAAACGCGTGTGCCGGACGTTATAGAGGTGTTGCTCTAAGACGGGACTAGATAAACAAATGAATGTGCTGTAGAGCGATTGCATTGCAAGAGGGAAAGCATTCTCTAATGATCTAACTATATGAACGTTCTGTCAAAATGAGTGCATAGACATAACCTGTAACGTTGCCAGCAATGGCCAAGCAGTAGCTGTTAAAACGGTCCTTTTTGTAGAAATCTATTTAAACTACGTTCTTCGGAATTTGCACGAACTATGACTTCACCTTCTCGTTGTATATGTTAGTAACATTCATATGACGTTCGTTAAAGTGTGCGTACAACACTCAGATTTTTTAAAAAAAGGAAGTTAGAAATTTAAGTTATGAAATTCGTACTAAAATTAACTTTCGTTTGTTTTTTTTTGTATTGGGTCATTGTATTGGCTTTTGTTTTGGGTCAATGATTTGATTAGACAAATCTACCTAAGATAATTTATAGGAATAATGTAAAGTCTTATGGTTAAATTGCAATCTTCCTGTTGCAGATTGTACGTGGACTCTGATGAAGTGTAGAAACGAATGCTGTCTGCTCGTTTGCGACAAAATATGCGGATGTGAACATGGAAACCAGATATCAAAAAGATCTTGAAAGATTTGATTCTAAGGTGAAACAACGATGTCTTTGCCACCAATGAACATAATTTTCACTATTCAAATGAGAAAGATATAATGACATCGCATGAAAGTGAAGAGAATGATGCAATTATTGCCACTTAGATGTTTTGGTGACATTTGTCACGCAGTTTTCTAAACAAGACGTGGTGAAATACAGCAAACCAAAAATATTTTTTTCAAAACTATAAAAACTAAAAGCTATCCTAAAACCCTAACGAAATCATAGTACGGTTTATGTACTACTTTATATTAAGAAGTAATAGTCAAGTATTTGGAATAAAAGGTAGGATCAACAATTACGCGAGAACAAGGCTCATTGACAAATATACATTCTTCCTCGCGGTCGAGCAGTAGGAAATTCAAAAAGCTTGACAATGATTTTGTTTACAAACCGTATCTAAAAAAATTCAACGTACATGATAAATTTTACACCTTAAGTAAAAAAAAATGAAAGCGACGTAAGAAGGTGTCAAATGAACTCCCTCCTATTCTCGCAAAGCGGAACATTACGGTCCCATCTGTCGTCTAGGTATTACCTACCGATTAATTGGATTGCTGGTGATGTAGATACCTTTTTATTACGATAAATTACTAAAGATATTGTCTGGTATCAATACTTTTTAATCAGCTTATGATCATTTCGATCGCGTTGCGATCATCGTCAGAGCTTGCAGCTTCTGGCAGAACTTTGCTTTCGGCCCAGAAGCTGCAAGCTCTGACGATGATCGCAACGCGATCGAAATGATCATAAGCTGATTAAAAAGTATTGATACCACACAATATCTTTAGTAATTTATCATTACCTACCGAGTTGGAACTAATTACCATGTGCGCTCCATCTACCATTATGGCTCTAACTACCAAGATTTAATTAGTTTCAACTGGTGTTTCAACCCTTAAACCAGATAGAATGTTCCACAAGGCTCAAAAAGTTGAATTGGCAAGATGGTATAGCTATGGGTTAGTAGCGGGAACGGAATTGTTTGAGGAGAAATGTCGGCGGTTGTCCGAACATAAAACATGCCGTTAAAGTGTTTGGATAATTCATTTTGTCTTTTAAAAACAGTAGGAAAAGCGCTGAACAACATTAGAGTTACGTCGTTCATAGGAAAATTTGCGTTCTGGTCACTAATGAATTCTGCACTAAATATTACTGTTGACATTATTATTGTTTGAAATTAAATTAAATCGCCAATTACAAATTAAAATTAATTTAAAATTATAAATTAAATTTGGAAAGCATTTCTTGTTAGAATAGTCAGAATATCAGTTACTGAAGAGCAAAATCTAATACAGTTCACACCATTCGATACAGAAAAGATTATTATAGTATTTCTCAATTGAACATTTCCAGTTCATTTACATTACATTAAAAAGAACTCGGAAATGAAAATGCGGATGCAAGAGACTTTTATGCGAACTCTAAGTGCTGGTGAAAATATTATAAGGGCTTCCTCGAACCTGTCCAGGAACCCGCTGTAGAGCAACAGTAACGATGTAGCGCCGTTATTGATTCGAAAACGCCTGGGCGCAGAGGGCTGCCATCGCAGATGTGCGAGATATAAAAGGCATTTCCTTCTCTGCGCGTGCGGGGCCCTGCCCTAAGGAACGGCCCCGGGGGGATGGGGGCGTCGTTACTCCAGCGAGCCGCGCGGGCAGGTGCGCCCTTCGCCCAGGGGAGAGACCGCCCGCCCGCCCGCCCGCCCGCGACCACGCGTTTCTCGCCCATCCTTCGCTCCCTTTGGGTTGCGTAAATTTCCCTTCCCTTCCCTTCCATTCCGACTCCTCTCCCCAATTATTCTTCTTGCCTGTCTTTGTAGGCCATTCATCGTACGAACTTTCTACCTTTCGGAACTCTGCAATTCCCTCCCTTTCCGAATTTCGCTTATTCATTTTAATACTTTATCTTCTTTTACGTAACTCATCGTAATGCAGCTTTTCATTATTTTTTTTCTTTCTCGCCCTTACATTGTAAAAAGAGAAAGTATTGAAAAATGCGAATTTTTGATAGGTTAACTCTTTTTGCCGGGTTCTGATAATGTAAATCTTGTTCTTATATATAGTACATTACTTGTGCTAATACGTTGTGTAGTCAGAATCCATGTTTTCTATATCCTTTATACCGAAAAATCGATTGACGGGAAACAAATGGTACGTCGGGGGTCATCGCTACCGCCTAAAAATTTCAGCCAATTTTCTCCATTCCTCGATTTATTTAAAAGAAGTCAAGACCATCTGAGTTTTAAACTGATATTTTGATTTTTGGAAGTACTTTACAAGAATGGTACAGAGCTCACTTTCGTTAAAAATCCTGATTTTTCAAAAAGTTACAAAAATGTCTCATCGTATTTCTACAACAACAATATTGAAAGTATAGATTTTAAAAAAATGAAATGTTCTAAAAAGACAGATATTGAAAAAGGTCGTGTACAATTTTTCGAAAATATGAATAGTTTCGGTGAAATATAGGCAATTTGTAAACAAATATTTTTTCGGAAACGGCTCGAAATATTTTCTTCTAATTTTCTCCTCGTATATCAATGTAATAGGAGCTAGTTTCATTTCTGTCACACTCGCTACTTTCGAAAATTGTAAAAATGTTATTTTAAAATTACAGAATTGATGATAGAAAATTTTGCCTTACCCGAAAATGCTTATAAATTATAGTTTTAAAAAGGTCACCTGCAATTGTTTGGAAAAGCGAGAAATATTTGCGTAGTTTGTGTTTGAAATTAACGTAATTTATTAGAAAAAATATTTTCATAAAAATCACCTCAAATGTTTTCCCTAACGTTTTTCCACGGATAAATCAAGGGGCACTTAAAAGAATGTGTCATTTTCGTTGAACTCTCTGAATTTTCAAAAATTGTATGTAATAAATTATGGGAGAGAATTAGATTTTAAATTGTCGAACGAAGCGAGGACATCAGATTGACAGGCTGCGATAAGCGAGAGAAGCGCTCGGCGTGTAAACGTAATGGACCTGAGTTCGAGTCTCGGTGCGGAAAAAAATGTTGCTAGTGAAAACACTTTTTCAGGTTCGTATGTAGTAGTATATTATTGTATATTGCGAATCCGTTACAAAAATTGTGAGGAAGTATGTGCTGTTGCAGCACCACTAGTTTCCTTTAATTAATCATTTCTTGACGTTTCTTCTATTCCGTTTTCATGTCATCTTTATTTTTCCTATGTGTATCTGTACACCATTTCTTACATACATTTGCTCTATTACCTCGTTTCACAATTCATCCTTTTTTTTCTTTTCTGTCGATACACTGTTCACATTTGAGCTTTTCTCTCTTTACATTTGTTGCTGCGGCAACGCAAGTCTTTTTTGCCCTGAGTAGCTCTCATTGACTTTCGTTAATTTATTTTCCCTTTTGATTCCCCCTCGCCATTTATTCTTATTACTTGTCTTCGTTGACTATTTCTCGCACAAACCTCTTTTTATTTCTCCCTTTCGCAATTACTTACAGTCCTTTCCCTCTATCCACTTTTCATGTTTATTTTTTTGCGTTCCTCTTTTTTGCTGCAGCGCACCAAACCCTTATCGTTTTGCACAAGTTTCTTCCCTCTTCCATAAAATTTTCTTCCATTCCAACTTTCACTGGTTCTTTTCCCTCTTGTCTTTCTACATACATTTCCTATTTTCCGATTCATTTCTTGGAATTCTTGCTCTCTATTTTGGGAATGCAGGTTTATCCAGTCACAGATGCTTGCGGTTCTTCATATCGTGGAACCAGCGAGATTATTTGAGGACGCCATAAACCTTGTCGACTATAAAGTAATTAATTGTACTACAGTATTCTCTCGCGTATATTCACTTCCGAGTTTATTGAACAGAAGTACAGTAATATACGCCACGTTTGCTTGATACCCTCTAATGAATTACTGCGACAATTAAAGTTATATCGCTTAACTACAGTTAAGTAGGTAATCAACAGCGAGGGGCGTGGAAGGTCTATTCAGTGCAGTATGTGCTGCAGCTCTGACGCATTGGAATCTCTGTTCTCTCGGTGCAGCGATGTTGCTGAACATCAAATCAGTGATGAGCACGTGAAAAGGGAATTGTGAAGAAGGTTCAGGAACCAACGACGCGAGATCTCTTAGCTTGCAACGTTGAATTTTTCTATATGACAGTCCGGCAAATCTGTTTTTGCCTCGTATTTTCTGCAAACAGCTTACAAATACCATGACAATTAAATGGTATGAAATTTTCATTGTGTTGTATGAGTAAAATTGATAATGAAATGTACGATTTGTTCTATTCTCTTGTTAAATATCGCAATATAATTAATATAAAAACGCTTGTGTATCAAGAACAAGGATTGAACGCATTATCTTCCTAAAACTCAGTTGTCGGTCGTTATCTCGAACAAATAATAATTTTAAAAAATGCATGAAGTATTCAAACTGATAAATGAACAAATATTGTTCACTTTTCATGCACTGTTATTATTATTGTGATTATTATAATACACAAAACTTTCGTGTTTTCTCTCATCAACATATAGATCTCGTAGGAAAAAGACAGTGCTTCAGACAATCTTCTATGAGATCAAAGAAATACAAATGCAACATTAATTAAATAGTGAAAATAAATTGGTCGAAGACATATAGTACGTTAAGCAATAGAGTGCCATTGTGAAGAAAAAACAAGATCAGAAATATCAGGGATCAGATATCCAACACATTCATATATTTAAAGCAAAATTACTAAACTGGATGGATGATATTAAGAGAATACTAAAACAAATATTGTCAAAAATAGTTGATTGTTATAAATATAATTTATAAGACTTGGAGACTTAAATTACGAAAATATTGTTTTAAAATAAATCACGACATTGAGTTTGTACGAGGAATAAAGCGTGCTCAAAATATGGAACTCTGGAGGTTCTATGGAACTATGGAGGTGGAGCAGGAAAATTGAACTGTGGAGGTGGTTTGAACTTTGAATCTGTGAAGAAGACACGGAAAAGAATGATGTTGTACCAGGAGAGTTTAAATGCTTATGTAAACGAAGAAAGGACCAAAAATCTATTTGTAGAGCAATACAAAACAAGTTAATAATGTAATTGAGCTTTGACTCATTAAGTTCAGGTAAGAAAATAAAGACGTGTCAAATAAAACAATCAGCGCTGAATAAAGACGAAAAATCGTCATAATGTCTATTTACAAAACAAAATAATCATTGTCACGAAATAGTTACCAAAAATCAAAGTTAATGTGCGATATAAGAATAGGAAATTATATCCTTTACGAGTAAATATATCAGACATATTTTAAATGAAAAAATTATAAATTTGTTAGTTATATAAAAGTATAACCAGACAGCACACATGAATGTGTGTGTGTGAGTCTGTGTGTGCTATCGTCAACCCAAGTTATCTTAATGATTCTTATCTAGAATGCTTAACAGAGGAAATGTTCGACCCGTCACTGAGGGCCATGAATTCGATTTCATACTCGAAATCTACAAAAGAAGACGTATTTGCATCATCAATTATTTTAATTTTTTTTGTTGTTTTCTCCTAAATGCAAGCACATTGTAGCACGGATTGTCAGATAAGTACAGAACCAACGCATGTAATATACCTGTAATAAATGTATGTAAAACGAAATAGAACATTTCATTTTCTGCGCAGATTAAATTCACGGATATAAACATTAAATATGGTTAAAAACAGCTCAGAAATATAAGATTGTTTTGCTGACGCAGAGTATATGGCAGAATATGATATAACGTGCAGACACACAATTCAGAGACTGGCCTATCGAAGTAGTATTCAGGCCGTTTTTCTTGGAGTTTTCGTGCAGATTGGAAGTACAGAAAGCGTACAGTCCAGGCTGCTCAGAATTTCAGCACGGAAATTTTGAGCGTGTGCGATTTTTTCATACAGAAAACGTACAGTGCCAACCTGGAGTGCTAAGAGCACGACAGGCGGCGGCGATGGTGTAACGGTTAGCGTTTCGGACTGTTGTTTCGGACCAAGTTGGCGGGTTCAAACCCGATCGAAGCCGTGGATTTTTAGGGCGACAAAATCCTTCGTACGCCTTCCTTCGGAGGGGAAGTAAAGCCGGCTGTCCCATGTTAGTACATTTACTTGCATGTAAATGATCCTCAAGCCTAAATGACGTAGCCTCTGAGCTAAATTCAAATCGCCTGTTTCTCGCCCAAGAAATACCTCCTTTCTCTGCTAGTTGGTGAAAGGAGCGTAGCGAAATTTACGTGGTCAGACGGAAGAGCAGGCCTAATGGCCTGAGTCTCGCCACGTAAAATAAGGCATTAATTCAATTCAATTCAATTCAAGAGCATGTACCTACTCAGCGTTTCGGTCCGAAGGGTCGCGGGTTCACGTCCCGCCCTGGGCAGTGGTTGTTTCTCCCTCGTGACTCATGTAAGTGTTGTCGCGGAAGGCCTCGCGTTCTGCTGACTCCAGCTCGGAGGAGCCCGCAAGCATAGTGATGTCTAGTGTATAGTCGAATACACGTCCCAAAGACTCGTAGAGGAAAGCCGGCAATCGGCTATAATAAGCCTTAGGGGAAAAACGTAAATTTTAACTCTAGCGCTTCTAGTGACACACTCCCTCACCAACGGTTTTCTTTACGGTAGAGTTCGTCCATCCTTTCCCATTTTGTGGTTAAGTTAGGTGCTATTCGTGAGATTTTGGGGACTGGCGTAGAGGATTCGTATTGTCAGCTTTTCAGATGGGGGTTTATTTCACTGCATTCCTCCATTCGGAGCGTTTTTCTGAGCACACTCTAAAACTTTTCCAGCCACAACTTTGTGTATTTTGTTAATAGTTAAAAAAGGCATTAATGAAGTATCTCAGAACGCACGTACATATTTCGGGAATTTGTAATCAGACAGCACAATTCAGGAATTAATTTGTTGACAGGCAAAGCCCCTAGCGGTGTACAGTGGCAAATCGAATAGAAAACGTGCAGTGAGAACACGATTTTGGGGGTTTATACGTCTAGTTTGTGATCTTGAAGTTTCAGTACAGTTTCTGTATAAGAATCTATGCGAAAACTATTCCATGTAAAATGGACTTTCCAGTATTAAGCTATTTCACTTTTAAAAGATATTTAGTACAAAGTACGTATTGTTAACACGGGATAATGTAGGGTAAACAGCCTCTTTAATGTGTGACCTAAACACGCGAGCCTTGGAGGTATAATAATAATAATAATAATAATAATAATAATAATAATAATAATAATAATAATAATAATAATAATAATAATAATAATAATATTTATTTTTCTGCTAATGAGCTTTCGCTCGGTGGCAGAGTTTTACAGCACATATACAGAGATATTAATGTTACATATATATAATATGAAAAGTACAACTAAGTAAAAACTAACGAAAGTAAAACTAAGGAGAATGTCTAAGAAGACCTAACATACACAGTTATTTAGCATCACACGCAATTCTCTAGGCGTTTCCGGAAGCAACGCACACTGGAGGGAAAAGTCGCCAGTACTGCAGCAGGTAAATTGTTCCAGTCAGTTATTGTCCGGTTGGCAAAAGAGTATTTACCTACGTCGGTTTTTGGATTCCTATATTTGATTTTGTATGGATGATCTCCTCTTCCGAAATATTGAGGGTGCCCTATCCTAGTTCGAATGTCATTTAACGCTTTACATCCAGTGTACGCTTTCAGAAGGTTTACTAGTCTAGCGATCTTTCGACGTTTGCCTAAGGGTTCCCACATCTGATTTTGATCAATGTTTTTTCCGACAAGTTTTATTGCTCTATTTTGTATACGGTCTAACAAATTTATCTGCCCAGCCCTATACGGGTCCCAACACGCGGAGCTATATTCCATCACCGGACGCACAAGGGAAGTATACGCTACGCGCTTTGTGTTCGCGTTTCCTTTCCTCAATATCCGCATTACAAAATGATGACTAAATGATGATGATGAATAAAACCGATGACGTGAGCGTGGAACCGGGCGGGCGTTCGCAGCCTGTTGGCCCGAGCTGCGAGATGCTCGCGTCGGCGGCGGAAGCAGGGCCGCGCGCGGCTCGAGGCATCCAGGGGCCTCGCTCGTCTGGCGCCGGCGGCCGTCAGAGCGCGGGCCGGGCGCGGGGGCGGGGGCGGGGCGCGGGGCCCGCCCGTCACGCTGACAGCGACGCACCGCACGCCGCGCCGTATTGTTCCGGGCGAAATCTTGCGACGGGCGGCGGCGGGGGCGGGGGCGGCGCGGGCCGCAGAGGGGGAGCTCGGCTCGCCGTCTCTCGCGGCCCTTTCACAAGCGCCCGCCGCCGCCGCCGCCGCCCTCGCTGCGGGCGCTGTTTGTCAGGGCCGCTATTGCCCCGTTCTTGTTCCAGAGGGCGGGGAGCGACAAATGGGCTGCCCTCCGGCTTGAAGGCCCGGCAGCCGGCCCGGCACAGCCCGGCCCAGCCCGGCCGCGCGCCCGCCCTGAATGCCAGACGGCGGCGGCGGCGGCGGCGACGGCGGCGGCGGCGGCGTGGGGGTGGCCGCGCGCCGCTCGCGCACATATTTCCGCTGCTCGGCGGGAGGTGCGGGAGGCAGCGGTGGAAATGGGCGCGAAGGCGTGTCTTGGCGGGGACGAGGGCTGTTGCAGTGGCGGATCCACTGGCACGGGCAATGAGACTGGGGTTTGGGGGGTAGGGACAGGGACGGCAGAGATTGTCGTGGTGGTGGTGGTGGTGGTGGTCGTGTTGCTGGTGGTGTTGGTGTTGGTGGTGGTGGTGAAGACAGTGGCGTAGGCGGTGGCGGTGGCGGTGGCGGTGGCGGTGGCGGTGGCGGTGGTGGTGGTGGTGGTGGTGGTGGTGGTAGTGGCAACGGCGGTGACGGTTGCGTGGCGAAGGCGGGGGCAGGGAGAAGGTGTGGGCACAACCAATGAGAACAGAGTGTTGGAGGTAGGGTCAGGGGAAGGGGCGGGTCAAATGCAGGGACGGAGCTGGCGCGAGGGTACGGGCAGTAGGGTCAGAACAGGGCTCATGGGCATGGCGAGTGGCAGTCCGGTGGTGGCGACGGTACGGGTAGTGTATCAGGAGAGGAAAGAACATGGGCAGAAGGGGTGGCGGTGGCGGTAGGTGTTGAGATGTGAGAACGAGTGAGGGCCGTGGATGGATATGATGGTGGTGTCGGATGAAGGTAGTGTCGGTGGGAGTGAAACCATGATGTTTGGGGTGACTGTGGTAGCGGCTGTGCAGACGCGAGCAGGGGCTGTTTTGAGGAAGGGGCGTGGGAGGGCAGTGGCTGGACGCGACAGACCGCAGGCGGCCTCTCACGCGGCGACGCGCAGCGCTCTGCGCCTTTGAAGCTGCGCTCGCAGCTGAGCCCGTCGCAAGTTCCAACGGAGCCATTTGTAGCCGCAGCGCAGAGTTTGATTTTCGCTGACAACGGGCGGGATTTCTTCCTACGCTGATCGCCGTTCGTATTCCTTTCACGGTTTTGCCAGTCCTCGGAAGTTTCCGCTAAAAAATGTTAATTTTCGCTCAGTTAAAGAAGTTTCTTTAATGCTTTTGTCATGTATAACTTTATCAAGAAACAACTTACAGTATTGCAATTAAAGACAAACCATACCCTATCATTTTTTTAATCAATTAATTTTCGATTACTTACTTTTTACTTTTTTAGTTTATTTTGTTATATTTTCAAAACATTTTCAAATACACACTTCTAATTATCTTTATCAACAATAATTTTTATGTTAAAAATACGTTTTGAGTGCGCAGCACATTTAAAAGTGAATTACTTAAAATATAAAAAACACCTGAATGCTATAATTTAACACATTTATTATATTATACTATGAATTTTATTTGACTCTCATTAAATTTGTCGAGATACAATCAATGACGCTTAGGGTCGAATTTCCACATGTTATGTGAGCGGCAAGATAGTTTACAAAAAAAGGTAACGATCACTTGTAAACTCGCTACGTGTGGGCTAAGTAAAACCCATTGGCATAGAGGTCACTCCATTTTATATCTAGAAATTTGCGAAATACTGTTTTTAGATTAAAGTATTTATGATAAAAAAACATTGATGAACTTTTCTCTTCTAGATACAAGTTTATTATCTGGCTGAATGACTCAACATGTCATCGTCTGTTTAGTATTGTAGCGATACAGATTTCCTCATACGTTTTAAACGAAATTCACCGGACCAAAAATTAAACAAACAGACTCGGCCACCCTGAGTTCTACCGGGAGGATAAACAGATGGCGACACGCGCGCAACTCCGCTTATCGGACAGCCATTTGCGCCCCCGGCCCATTAAGAAGGTCGTTAAAAGGGTCGGCGTCGAAACATTTAACGGAGAGAGGCACGTGGTTGCAAGAACATCTGCTAAAGTTCCAGAACGCATGCTCGTAATCTGGGGAAATCCCTAGAACGACAATTCCGTCATCGGACACCACCTCTTGCACAGGCAGGGCCGATGTTCTAGAAGGAAATAAGAATAACACTGTGCACTCGCAGCTGGCACGGAGAGCGGAAAGTTCCATGGCTTCTCGCGCCGCGATTGGGTGAAAATAGTGCACTGCGCCACTACCTTTGGCCAATAGCGACACGACTATTATAAGGAGCTGGAGCATACGAGAAAATTGGGTGGGGGCAAAAGTTGACTTGATACAATTTCGACGGACAGAATATCAGAAGAGCTTGGGCATTAGACGGGGAGCAGTCGGGAGAGAATCTTCTCTGGGGGGGTAACTATTCGTCGGGGAGAGACCAGTGTGTCTCTGAAAGACTTGTAATTTTTGTCGGAAGGAGCCTGAGTTCTAGGCTGAGGGCAGTTGGGAGAGAAACTTATCTGGGGTGGGAATTATTCGGGCGAATGTGCCTATGTGGGACTTATATTATTTTACTGCGAGTTTTGAGCATTGAGCCGACTGCAGTAGACAGAGAAAATTCTCTGGGGTGGGAATTCGTCGTGAAGAGAGGCGAATGTTTCTCCGAAGAAGTTCTAAACTGTCCGAAGTTGTGTTCGACAATTATTATAATGAGAATCAGAGGTACGCATAGCTGATTACTACGTTCCTGAGATTGAGATCGCCCGGCCACTCCAAGTTCTACCAGTTACTACCAGTTCTACCAGTTACTACCAGACGCAGTTCAACGCCAGACGCCACCGCCCTTGGTGACGTCACCAGACGGCCGACCAGCTGACGTGCGTGTCTGAGAGGGTGCAAGGGCATCGCCCCGGCCGCGCCCTTTGTGGAGGTTGCCGCCGCCCCCTCGCCGCGCCGCGCCTGTCTCGGGCCCACAGAAAAAACTTTCCCAAGGCAATATAATTCAGGGTATTCATCCCTGTGTAAATTTTGTAATGCGGTGCCGCGCGATGGCACATTGACTTGTTATTTTTGTTTTTACCATTGTAATGTTAATTATAATTCTTCCTAGTTTTTAAGCTTTACTCTGAATACTAACTTTTCATCTTCTTTTCTTTTTTTTACCTAATTTTCTCATTTTTTATTCTATTTACAAGTGTAACTTCCCTGGGGCATTTTAATTTTATTGCCCAGGAATAAAAGTAATTTTTACCAGTGATCAAAGTGTTTGTTTCGTACTGCCTTTATACCTGTTTAACGATTCCTTCCATCACCGACTGAGCTACAACCGGGCCGCTAACCGGGCGTTCTCTCACGAGACGACCGGGGGTGTTACAGTATCTTTATTTCAATTTTATTACTTAGTAGAAATGCAACAATAATGATCGGGGTGCAAGTCTTAAATTCAAGGAAACGACAAAACACTCTTATCATGGTTTAATATATTCCCGCATTATTTTATTCATTTCTTTCCAATAGAATCAATAATATTATGAGAAAATATTTGAAACTGTTCTTGTCAGTACAGACCCATCCAAAAACATCAGATTTCTCCGAAAAAAACAAATCATCTATTTTCAACATGCATACCTGTTTTTAATTCACTTCAGCCAACCCCGGAGAGTGCCGTACACGCGAATATTATCACATGGTCTTTAGAAAACGAGAACAAGAGGAATCTAATTTGGTTCGGCGGAGGGGCAATTGCACGCAGCATCTTTTTCGAGGTTAGCGCGCAATTGCAATTCCAGCAGCAAAGCAGCGCCGAAGGACAAGACTCCGGTTCGGAAATTTCGGGAAAAGAGGGGAGCGGAGGGGGGAATGGACCCATGAGGCGAAGGAGGGGGAGGGGGTGTCTTAACGAGGTCGGCGGCGCCGGGGGCCAGGGGAGCCCGGGGTGCAGAGGGGTCTAATTAACTTTTTACCCGGCGCCAATAAAGCCGGGAACGACTAGCCTAATGGCTCTATGTACCTGTCGTTCTTATTAATTGTAAATAAAGGCGCAAGCGGCGCCGCCGCCCTTTGGACCCCTCGGAGGCCCGGAGCCCTTAAGATCGCGCGCTCGCCCCCCTCCCTAATAACGTTCCGGCCCTTTGTGAGAACTTTCTGAAATTTTAGGTCTTGCAGATAATACGCGATTCACGACGACGCGGCCCTCGTCGCCGCTCGGCTCTTGTTTTCGGCGCCTCGCCGCGTCGCGCCGCCCCGCCCCGCCCCGCCCCTCCCCTCCCCGCCCCTCCCCGCCCCTCCCCGCCCCGCCCCGCCCCGCCCGCCCCGCCTCGCCCCGCCCCGCCCCGCCACGCCCCGCCACGCCCCGCCCCGCCACGCCCCGCCCCGAGTTTCGAGCCCGACGCCGAAAAGCGGTGAGACACGCAAGAGATAGAGGCCGCTGTCCCGGAGATTTCATTGCATTACGAGTACGTGTTCTAGCTTTACGTCCCAAATACACATACAGTATTCACAAATGCATTCTTCACTTTATCAATCGCAAATTACTCAGAAATCCAATCTCACTATTTAGACTAATATTTACTGTTTTAATAATAATAATAAAATAATAATAATAATAATAATAATAATAATAATAATAATGATAATATTTGCTTTGGTTGATTTCAATAAAAAGTATTGTTGGGTTGATTATTATTATACGCTATCACTTGATTGAGCTATCGATGGCTTAATCACCATCATGAGATCTTCCGTCGCAGAATAGAAATTGGCCTGTGGGTTAAAACTGCTTCACTTAAGAGAGCAAATCTGAAAGTGATGGCTGACCCGTCAGAGATGGCAACCATTTTTTTAAATGTTAAGCCATTTTTGTGCACATTTATAAAGTTTCCAAGGAAATGCATATAAAGAATCCACCAAATTTCTAGCATTATTTTCAAAGTCGTAGAAATTCAAGTAGAGTCATGTGGACCAAGGAATATTCATTTTGGAAATTTGGAATAGTTTAGGCGTTAGTGTTGTTCACAGACGTACGACATTTTGAATAATTCCGTTTTCAAAATCAGAGAATCCCAAAACATGTTTGAGATTGATGGCACTGCAGTGAAATCAAATGATGCCCTTAAGGATCTAAGCCGCTAAAAATCGATTTTCCGCAACATTACATCACTTTTTCTATAGTATGTATTATTCCGCATATACGTACATAAACGGTAAAATAAAATCCTTAAAGAAAAAGCTATTTATTTTAGCTATTCAAATGTCAACACCACACAACACCACCTAACCTACACACTAATGCAATTCCAAACATTGTGCGGCACATTTTAAAATGTCCGTGTACATGATAAACCAACGGTCGAATTTTCGGATCATGAGCTTTTGACCGCAAGAACATATTTTGTAACATGCAAATATTCTAATATAAGAGAAACATTCCAACATCGGCTATTTCTATTCAATATTTCATACAGTTTGAAGAAGTTCGTGTTTTTTTTTCGACTCGATTTGGACTGGGGGAGTCGGGTAAGCGTCTGGCGATCGGCGATCGCTCGGGAGGGGACAGGGTGCGCCTTCTCCGCGGCGTTTGGATAAACTTGGCGCATCCATCAGCGCCTCCCTTTCGCAGCGGCGAGGGCGAGGGCGACCTACGACGCGGAGGGGAACTGCGCTCAGCGGACTAACTCTGCGCGCCCCGCCCAACCTCGCCCTCCCCCGCGAGGGTTTTTCTTGCAAGGGGCTGCCGTTAGGGGCTTCTGAAGACGTTTGGGCTTCGGGCTTGGAAAATTACCCGTCGGGGGAAAATTTGTCGAGTTCTGTTCATCGCCGGGAAGAAGTGTTAACTTAAGAATGTTTACCTCTAAACGGGGTAACATAATCTGATTTTTTTCGTTGCGTCTTTGATGAAACCCGTCTCCTAAGTTATTGTGTGTATTGAGCGTATATATAGGGTGAGTTTTAATTAAGCCAACCAACTGCAGAAAACAGATTCCTGACTGGGACCAATGGCCTTATGAATGTGTATTCGAAAATACACATGTGTGCGTCCAACAAGAACTATGATCGTTCCGGTTCATAGTGCGTAGCTGAATCGCACGGACGTCATGAAGGGATGTTGAAACTAACCTCCATGGGATGAAAAGCACGCATTCACACGTCAGGGATTGCTTCCCTCTCTCTGACGTTCCGGATTCACTCTGATTAGCGTCACAGGCATCGTGAACGCGGTGTTGATGGGTCTGCACTTCAGTAACTCAACGCTTTTCAGATGCCCCCAGAGGTAAAATGCAGGAAGCTTAATTTCAATGTTCTAGCAGGCCATGCAAAAGGTCTTCTGCGTCTTATGCAAAATCGATGGAAGATGTCGGCAAACTGTAATACGAATGTGTGGTGGTGCTGCATCACGCAGGAACCACATAACCTGTCTTATTGCGAAGGGCGCATCTCAAGCAAACCAGGCAGAGTAATCAGTAGAAAGTCCAAGTAATAATTACTGTTTCAAGAATACTGTCGCTAAAAATTACCACTCAACGCTGAATGATGCTACTGAACTAATGAGACTATTGAACCACTTCCCAAGGATTTTCTGTGCTTTGTTATAACGTTCCCTGCCTATGTGCGTCTCCCACCCAGAAGCCGCCACACTCCCCCGCCCATGTCTCAGGACAAGCTCGCTCCAGCCTCCGCCCAATAACCACCTTCGCCATTGCCTGCACCCAACATTGCATCCGCACCTGTTCTCACCCCACCCTTGTACCCGTGCCTCCTCCACCCACCCTCCCGTATCCTCCATCGCACCCTCTCCGCCACCGCCACCACCGCCGCCACCGCTGCCGCCACCGCTCTCCCCGCGGGCTCACGAAGACAAATGCGTGGCGGGGCGCCCCGCAAGAAAAGCGCGAAGCAAGGAGGGGGAGGGGAGGGGCAGTTGGCCTAAGGCAGAGCGCACTAGTTCCAATCGATAGGTGCCGCCGAGAAAACGACCACCCGCCCTCTCGCCCTCAAAACGATGCTGCACCCGCCCGCCAACCCCATCCACTCGCCCGCTCTCCCCACTCACTCTCCCCGTCCACCCGCTCGCTCGCACGCCCGTTTTCCCTGTCTGACGACCCTGAAACCCACCCTGCCACCCACCCACACGCTCCGTCTGTCCCCCATCCTCTCGCTCCCGCGCCCGCCCACTTGCCCCCATGTCCGCCCACTCGCCCCACGCCCACCCACTCACTCCCACGCCCTCCCACTCGCCCCACGCCGACCACTCGCTCCCACGCTCGCCCACTCGCTCCATGCCCGCCCACTCGCCCCACGCCCGCCCACTCGCTCCACGCCCGCCCACTCGCTCCCACGCCCGCCCACTCGCACACGCCCGACCACTCACTCCCACGCCCGCCCACTCGCCCCCACGCCCGCCCACTCGCTCCTACGCCCGCCCACTCGCTCCCACGCCCGCCCACTCGCTCTCACGCCCGCCCACTCGCCCCGTCGGACCGTTCGCCCACTCGCTCGGATCACCACTTTGCTCCGTTTAACCAATCGCCCCGCCCACCTCGCTCGCCCACTCAACCGCCTGTCCATCCACTCGCCAGCCACGCCCGCTCGCCGACCCACTCTCTTCGTCCACCCGCTCGCGTGCCCATCCTGTCACCCCGTCTTCCCGTCTTCCCGCCCTCCCGCTCGCTCGCCCCGTCTGCTCGTCCATCCACGTGATCCGCCCACCCGCTCGCACGCTCGCATCGTTAAATAAAGTATCATTATAAAATGATATCATTGTTAATAAAAACGTTAATAAAATATATTAATAAATTAATTATCATATAAAATACTCCAATACATTTCTAAATGACTTTCCCAGTAAATAGTCAATGTTTCAAAAATTCACATTTTGCTTCCATGCTAATAAAGCTATTTGCAGTGGTTAACAGCAACAGAAACACTAGAGTCAGTAGTTCAAAGCGGATTACATGCAGATTAAACTGGATGACATTGCTGCTGATTTATTTTCATGCATAACCCAAGAACTGCTTGAATATGTTTCTATTTTCCAAATTCACTTTTTCATTCTCCGTTAGGGCTACATAAATAACCCAAATTGAAATTGAGACACAACGAATCTGTCAAAAAAAGGGATATTGGTTTCTAAGCTTTTAAGAATCCTATAGGTATTTCTATATTGGCCGGAATTTTAACATATTTTTAATATCACATTATTAATAGAATTTACAGTTTTTAATATTGCTGATGAAATCATAAAACCCTTAGGGATAATAGCAATTGGTTAAAGATAGTTTTAAATGTTTTCTTAAATAAAAACCGTAAGAAGGCGCCCATCACTTTCGTTCTCGCCCCTCCAAGAAAAAACAAAGTAATGATAACACCTCCTATTTTGAAATCTAAAGGAATACATTTGGAACAAATTTGGAAAAACTATAATTCAGCTAAAAAAGACAAACTAAAATAACATGTGTAGCTATTCATATTGATGGTACTTACGACTTCCTTTGTAAAAACAAACTCCCAACGCGAATCGTGCACTACCAACTTAACTGGTTGCGCACGTGGCGTCAGATCTTCCATCTCGACCGTCTTCTCGTCTTTTCCCCTCCCCCACCCCACCCCTCCTTTCGCCCTGTGGGCCGAGCTCCTCGCATCCGCCCTCGAGCGCAGGGAGATTAACCTTTGAGAGGGTCGCAGGCTATACATTACGAGGCGGCTTCGTGCGAATGTAAAAGAAATAGGAATCTGTTCCGGTTAGCTGTTACTTAATAAATACAGATCTGAAAACATCATTCACCACCTTCCCAGCTATCCTCTGTTATAAATTCTCAGGTTAACATTAGTTTTTCTACACACCCATAAATGTAATATGAAGCCATGGCAAGACAAAAAAAACGTTTACTAGGCTGAAAATTCTTTGGTTAGCATGTTTCCTAATTGGAGCGACAAAACAAGGATATCCCAAAACGTAAGACTACACCACTTTTTAAAAATCAAAAAATGAATGTATTTTAATGAAATTTGCAAGATAAGGGTCCAAATTTGTTATAATTTCTCCAGATAATCGCCGTTGTGGTCAATGTACTTTAGAAGCCAGGGCATCAGCTTTTGTGTACCCCGGTGGTATACCTTACGCTACACCTCATTAAGCCACTTTTTCACAGTCTCCATGACCTCTTCATCATTAGAAAATTGCTGTCCACACAAGAACTCTGAGTTTGGTGAAAAGATGGAAATCCGGTCGGAGGAGTAGGGTGGGTGAGTCACAATGTGCACCCGAACGACGCGAGCAGTTCCTGAGTAAGCCGGGCAGCATGGTCTGCGGCGTTTTCATTAAGGAGTGACATACCACGTGTCCAACATCCCTCTTTTTTGTCTTTGATTTTTTGTTTCAACTTCTTTAGGGTCTCACAATATGCAGCAGCATTAATGATGGTCTCTTTGGGCATGCAATTGACCAAAAATATCCCGTTTCGGTCCCAAAAGACAAACGCCATGATTTTTTTCTGTGAATGTTGATTTTTTTGTGTTGGCAAATGGGTATGGATCCACTGCACCAATGTTACCAATTTGGAAACATGGTGATGATTAATTACCTCGAATCCGTAGGTTTTCACAATCTGGCGATGGATTCTGTCCGCCGATTCGTAGCGCAACGTGAGGAAACAAATGACAGCGAATCTCACATCTGCGCTATGCGGAGCAAACGGGCGACGAACTAGATGGCGTGATTAGCTGCTGTGACGACATTTTGTAACAAACTGAGGCGTTAGATGTCTCATTATGGCCGTAACCGTCTATAGTTTATGGGTTTCAACTTTGAAAAACATTTTCCCCCACTGTTCTACACAACCCTTGTGTTCTTACTTCCTGGATGTCCCTTGTACGTTCCGTGACATTTTAACTATAACTAAAGGCAATTATTTATTCATGAAAAAGTATTAGCGTTTTTACAAATGAATATTAATGAAACACAAATTAATTTCTATTTCATAAAAATGTAGACAGAAACGTATGTATTATTTTATTTATATTCCTTGCTTCAATTTAAAAAGTAGTTATTAAATCTTATTGCAAATACTTGAAATACAAGAGTGATAGTGACCATCAGCATTATCACAGAAACATTTAGCCTAAATCTACTGATGTGCACAAGTAAATAAGCTATAAATTACTTTCATTGTTTTAAACAAAAATGGTATGCTACAAAATATAAAAAAGTCTGAGTATGCGCGATTAATTTAATAAATTAAACATAAAAAATTACTTTACTAATAACAAATTTTATTTAAATCAGAAAAATGAATTTCAATAAAAACTTTAAATAAAAATATATTTTGCATTTTTTGAACTAATACTTTTCCTCACACTTACATGAAACATTAGTATTTGAAATGAATGCAGTGGATATTGTTATGCCAAAAGGTAGAGATGCACTGCAAGTGATGCATCGTATGTATGCGTAAGTAAATTGCTAAACTCCGCTAATACCATTGCGTCCTATCCTCCATCTATCACAATAAGTAGCCTAAGGCATAAATAATCTAAGCACATGCTTAGGAACCCCGCTTCATACTTTCACCTCGTAATATTTTAAACAAAATTTCAAAGTAATTGTGAAGAGAATTTTTTGTTTTCATTAAAAAAATTTTTTGCTTTATTTTTATTTACATTTTCAATATTTAAAAAAAGAATAGGGGACCATGAATCGATTGTGTTTAGAACCGCATAAGATATTAATACGACGCTGCTCCCATCCCGTCTACTTTTTCATCTGCCTCTCTCCTTCTAAACCTGCAGCGCTAGTAGCGAATCGACTTCAGCGTGCCATTTTCCGTTTTCCGTCAGCCACCTGATTTTTTAATGCCAAACGAGAGGTAAATGTTTGATTGTTTATTAATTGAAATCGCCGAGCCTTTGGTCCTGTTTCGTTGTGGATAACGCATTCCGTTGAAGAACACAGAGATATTTTTGTGAATTCAAAGGGCACCGTCAATGAGAATCCTTTATAAATATTTGATTGTGTAATATTATTTAAATTTCAGAGCGTGACACGGCACGCAGTACTCTGTTATTCGTTCTTTCGGAATCGGCAATTGTGTCAACGCGGAATGCGTTTGTGCCACAAGCCACATCCCGCGAACATTATTGGCGAAGACAATGCGTTCGTACAAATGGGGCCGTGTTGCATGTAATTGTTCGTGTTCTGGCGGTTCTGGCGCCTGTCACTAGACACGAGATGCAACTGGCCAAATTCGAAAAAGGAACAAAAACGGGTAGACATGGTGCATTGCAGGCATCGTTTAATGTCATTGTGTATGACAATTGACCAAGCAGAGACTATCCGTAAGTTCAACCTCCAGATTTTGTAACTGTAAGAGACCGGATTCAGTTGCAAATGATTGAACCACTCCTTCAATGCAATACAAGACTGCGAGTCAGACTACCCTGATAGAATGTTTTCAAAGATTTTTGCCGGTTCAAGAGGATTGTTTATCATTTAGTACATAATTGCTTTAAATCTTTAACTAGTGGAACTACTACAACACGTTCTCACATTACTCACATTGTTTCTAAAGGTTAAATAATATTGTAAAGGAAATATTACAAAGGTATTAATATACTAAATAATATTACTTGAACCCCCAAATTGTTTCCAATCCTCAAAACTGTTTTGCGTACTGAGGGACTTACGTTTTGCAAGCATTTCGCTCATCAGCTACATCAAACGCCAGTACTTAAACTCCCAATGCTTTGAAAGATAGATTAACTTTTGCAACTATCGAAAAATTCGAAGGATTTAATGAAAATCAGATCTAAAACTCTAATTTGAAAAATAGTTTTCTTTAAGAAAAATCTTCATCAGAATTGAACCACCGAATGCATAAAGGATACATGTTCACATTTCGGCTATTTCAATGTTATGATTGGTTTGCCTTCCTTTTAGATTTAGCTTTTACTGTGCAAAAAGGTACTTCTTTCCTTCTGTCCTTCTTGCTGAATGCATGAATTAAATTAACAACGCAATGCCGAAAGGGGACATGTTTTTAAGAAGTAACGTTCTTGTATCGGTTGAGTTTGGCAGCCTAATTGTGAAATTTTGTAAAACCATGTGAAATTTCTAAAGGTTGTGTTGTGTGCTATATTTTATTGTGTGTACTTGAGGTTCTTTAAAATAGGTTTGTAAATATATTTAAGTTGAAAGATCTTTAATAATAAAGATCTTTAATAATTCAATAATAAAGTTATTTTACTGAAATTTGAAACTATGTCATTCTTATATGCGCACTTCGGACAAATCGAGAGAAAGTTATAAAAAAAGGGAAGACATCTTTTTAAAAAATTTTGAAATTACCGTTCAAGTTTAATGTAAAGTTGTCGCTCCCTAAATACATGACTTGTTGGAAGCGACATCATCCAGATCCATTGAGTGACATCAGATTTGGTGAAAATCCAATCAATGGTTTAGGCACTACACAATTTTTATCAGGCAGACGTTTCAACTGATAGACAGACGACAGGGCAGACGTTTTGCGTAAAGCAATTTTTCGGAATCTAGAATCTCACAAAACTTTCTTCTAACAACACAACGTATTATAGGGAGAAATGTACTACATTTAAGAGCGAGAGTAATCCAATTTTTTGAATTCAAGGACTCACCGTTCCAGTTTTTCTGTCAAGAAATCGCTGCTTTTTGCTGCAGTATTAGTCTACTTCCTCTGTACTACGTAAGTAGTTTCTAAAAGAGTACAAAATACGATTCTCAAGTCGAACCTGCGCACCGTATCGCTTCTCAGCTCCACTATGTTTTTATTCCGCCTCTCCCCGCCACGTCCATGTCCGCGATCGCGATGCAATGTGACGAGGTGAAACGAGAGTGGTACACCGCTTGCGAGGATGGAGAACTCCGAGAAACTTTGATATTTCTTCGGTTACATCTTCAGACATGTTTTCCTTTACTCTTTAAATTCACTTTTCTGGTTCCATATCTCATAACGTATTACTTGTCTAATCACCATCCTCATATTCCGTTCACATCTCCCATCACGACTTCTGTCACCATCAGTTTCCAATAGAGGGTGGTTTTTGATAACCCAAAATATTTTCAAAAATGATCAATGAAATTTTCTTATAATGTTTTTAAAATGCCCTAAAGCAAAGTAAAATGACGTAAAGAACTTAATCAAAATCAGTTCAGATGAACAATTCAAGCTGTTGCATATGTTACTGATGTAATGGTAATAATATGTTCTGTAGGTGCCACGAATGCATTACAGCTGAAGGACTCAGCATCTTCTGTAAGGCAAGATAAGCGTAAAGATAGTTCCCGTGCGTTAGCAAGAGAGTTGAGTCAGCTTTTCGCCTCTCCTCCCCGGGCAACGCGGCTCAAATCTACGGCGATAGATAAAATTAAACCCCGTTACCATTAAAATTATTATAAAATCATTGAAATCAGACAAAAATTATTTAAAAATGACCAGAAACGGTAATAAATTACTTATTAGTCGAAATGGACAAAAATGCAATAAATGTCATATATAAAATAGACCTTTCCTTACGTCATTACATCAAAATAATATCTATACTAAAAGAAAAAAATGTTATTTCATTAAAACATACCCCCTGCATCACCTCAATTCAGTGTCCCATTGCTGACCTCTCCTTTTACCTTCCCGACAGTATCTTCGCGCTCTTTCTGTAAATTGGGCTCCGAAATGAGAGAACTCACTTCACTACTCAACGCTGAGCGAGTTCACTTTCTACTTCAGGTGTCTACTCATCGCATCGTGCAAACCTACCATCGCAAATGGGCTCTGTTGGTCATTAATGGAAAAAAGTTCATTCGTTTCTCATAAATTCACCATCACATCATAAATACGCGGCGTATCCAGAAAGAAAGTTTCAAAAAGTTGCAACAATAAGAAGAGGAAAAGAAACTTTCATGCAAAAAGTATTGTAACACATACAACACACGTTGCACTATTTTTTCACATAATCACTACCAGAAATGAGATATATGTTATGCTGATGGATTGACATTAAATGAATTCCTGGATCATAGAAGAGTATGGAGTTGATACAGTCCCCTGCACCTCTACACCATAGTGATACGAGCAATTATTTCCAGACAGGAATTTACTGAGATGTAATACAAGATGGAAAACGGTAGAGTTGAGATCCGGACTATAGGCTGGATGGTCAAAACCTCCCAGTGGAACCACTGCTGACGATCTGTTGTGAGCCGAACTTTCTGTAGCCGACCGTATGCCCACCTTTCTGGATGCACCTCGTAACTACTCCTAACTGCCCGCCCGATCTTCCGCCCCCAGCACACACACACTTTCTTCCCGGCTCCCTCGCTCCGTCTCGGCGCTAATTCGGATCCGACCCAGTGCACTCCCATCACTCGTCAACTCCACGCGTCGCTTCTCGCTCAGCATCGTCCATATCCGCGAGCATGGCAAAGCGGGGCGGGGCGCGGTTAGGTGGGGTGGGGCGGGTCGGGATCGGGGCGGGACGGGATCGGAGCGGCGCGGGAGCGGGAGCGGGATCGGGGCGGGGCAGGGCGGTGCTGGCGGTGCGGGACAGAGTGGAACGGGGCGGAACGGGGCGAAGCGGGACGGAGCGGGGCGGAGCGGGGCGGAGCGGGGCGGAGCGGGGCGGAGCGGGGCGGAGCGGGGCGGAGCGGGGCGGAGCGGGGCGGAGCGGGGCGGAGCGGGGCGGAGCGGGGCGGAGCGGGGCGGAGCGGGGCGGAGCGGGGCGGAGCGGGGCGGAGCGGGGCGGAGCGGGGCGGGGCGGGGCGGGGCGGGGCGGAGCGGGGCGGGGCGGGATCGGGGCGGGGCGGGGCAGGCGGGGCGGATGGGGTGGGAGGGGACGGAGCGGTGCGGGGCGGGGCGGGATGGGGCGGGAGGAGACGGAGCGGGGCGGGGGCTTCGCTCGCGCTAATTGGGGAACTCGTGCGCCGCCGTGGGCCCTTTTGCGGGCCGCACACCGGCCCTTTGTGCGCGTGATCCTCGGAGTGGCGAGACCTCGCAACTTCCGACCGTTGTTCGTTAGCTTCTCCGGCGCGGCCAGGTGCGACTCGCGCGGCGGCTAACCGGAGTCCCGCAAGGGCGTCGAAAGGGCCCGTCGAACTACCAAACAAGAGAATCTCCATTGAACTCCGTCTATAATCTATTTAACTCCGGTAAAGGGATACAACTGTGAGAGAAGTAAAGCAAAGAATAGCCTGCACAATATATTTGCTCTGTAAATCACTCACGAGCGGCAAACAGTCAGAAAGTTAATATGAAGTAAAAATATCCACCGTTATGATTTTAATGTTTCTAGTTTTACAAATTTGTCTTTCAATGTTAGAAAATATATTATTACGTATTCTAATTAAACTATTGTGTCCTACACAAAACACATTAAGAACTATCAATTTATTCCCAAGTCGGTCTACATTTTTCAATCAAAGATGAGAAAGGCACTTAATATTATCGATAACTCCATTTTCCAATCAGATATGTCTATTCTCGCAATCACGTATTTTAAATTTTTACTATCTTATAGAGAGATTATTATAAGAAGGGGCCGCTTTCAAAACTACTGCTTGTCCTCTGCTGGCAATATAACTCCAAGTGGCGCCATCACAATCATTTTGTTAGTGCGTTCGTTCGTAGTTCGCTCATTTGTAAATACCTTCATCAGGATCTCTTGCAATGTCATCACCCTGCATTTGTTTTCGGAACTGCCAAAGTGGTCCCTTCTTAGATAAATTTCTTAGAGTAACCAGCCATCAACGTTACATTTCCTGAAGACGTGCTGCACAATTATTACGCCTACATAAGTTATTAAGGTCCGAATTACCAACATCATCCCCACCGAGCTCGATAGACGGTGCATCACAGCGCCTGAAGCAGCAGCACAGGCGAAACACTTGCAGAGCCAATGGCGAGCGCGCCTCTTCCCCTCTGGAGTCCCCCCCCCCCACTCGCGGCGCATCGGGGCGCGTGCTTCGCCCGTTCGACTACTTCCGCATCCGCCCACGCGCCTGCACCCACGCCGACGCTCACGCAGTAAATTGCTCGCGCCCATTATTTTCGCTCTTTGCACGCCGCCTCCGCCATCTTCGGCGCCCCCGCCGCCGCCCCGTCCCCGCCGCCCCCGCCGCCCCCGCCACCGCCCCGCCCCGCCGCCCCCGCCGCCCCCGCCGCCCCCGCCGCCCCCGCCGCCCCCAACACCTCCGTCGCCCCGCCGCCCCCGCCGCCCCCGCCGCCCCCGCCGCCCCCGCCGCCCCCGCCGCCCCCGCCGCCCCCGCCGCCGCCCCGTCCCCGCGCCACCGCCGCCCCCAACGCCCCCGCCGCCCCCAACACCTCCGTCGCCCCGCTGCCCCCGCCGCCCCCGCCGCCACCGCCGCCACCGCCGCCACCGCCGCCCCCGCCGCCCCCAACACCTCCGTCGCCCCCGCCGCCCCCTTCCCTTTCCGCATTTTGTTTCCAAGAGTCGCACGAAATCTCGTTCGGCATAAATATTCAACAGTCCGCGACGCGCCGGAACCTAAGTGAAAAACACACAAACGTGGCGTCTTCGCGTTCGGGCTGAGAGCCTATTAAATTAAATTTGTCGAGCCTTTTTTTTTCTTTCTTCCTTTTTCATTTCCTTCTTTATTCCCTTCGTCGAGTCCCTTGGCGACTTTCCCCCTTTTATTTTATTTCCCCTTCCGGTTATCCACGCAAGAAACCGAGCAAGGGAGCCAAGGAGTCCGTTATATATTTGCTTTGAAATTATAATGAATCTGTCAATTTTATGGAATGTCTTATTTGCGTTGGTGCCATCCGAGGAGCGAGGATATTGAAATACATTCAAATGAGTTTCGCGAAGCGATTACAATACATTTGTACGGCGAGCCGACCTCACGCCAGCAGACTTCAAGCCGTTACTGCAGTCGTTTCTGCGTTGCTTCACCAACACGAGCTGGCGATGCAAGAATGTCTTGAGATTCTTCGGAAATGCTTCCTCTCTTTGAACACTGTTATGCGTCATAGGAATTCGCTTTTTCATGAATTGTAAAGCTCATTGGTTTCATAACTTTCGTTTCACTATAATGTGTAAAGTACACTTCTTGTTCTTGATTTCAATTCTAGGGGCAAGTGACATTGAGCCTGGCCAGCTTGACATTGTACAATAATTACATTATTCTTTCATTTACGAAACAACTTTTGTTAACCATTATTCAATGTTATGCGAGATTACAAAGCAAGCTCTTATGTGTGAGCAAAGTTCTGTGTGAGTCTATTATTTGTAAGTTCTAGATAATTACGCTCGAACAAATTTTGTGGTATAGAATTTCATTCGTTAGTATTATTTCTTTGAATTTGAAGCGTACTATCGTAAGAATATAAATTGGTTTTTATTATCTTTTGATTCGTCAGGATCTAACATAATGTTCCAACTCCACATCTCGTCGTCAGTTTCTGTTTTTTCAGCCTAACGCTTTATACGCCATTGTTTCTTAGGAATTGTTAGAATATTTAATAACATGTCTGTTATTCAGATTTATTTCCATTATGAGGCATATAACCTTATACTATTCAGGAACATCAAGTACAATTATATTCAATACCTTATCTTTCTCTGGAAACATCATGTACCATTACACTGCATATCTTACTTGTCTCGAGGCAACCATCTGTCTGAAGGTATCTCCATTCTGATATAAGTCGTATGCTATTCTTAACCAAGGAATTAAAGCAAGTCTATCTTAGCAAGTTTATTCAAGACTCTGTGATATCTCGTAGGCCTTGGCCACGGTTTTTATATTATTATCTCTTGATGGGAAAGGATGGTCACTAGGGATAAATGACAGTGGCGGATGAGATGACTGAAGTTATGAAAAGACTTCCATGTCACCAATAAAAGTACCCAAATGTTATGCGAGATTCTGAAGTATGCTCTATAAAGCCTACTGCCTTCACCGGTGAGACATATAGAAGTAAAATAAATAATTATTGCAACATATTATAATTATTTATTGCTACTAAAAAAGATTAACATTTCAATTCTATTCTTCCAAAGTAAAGATGCCTTTGTAAAATTTACCAATTTTCTGGATACCAATTCAAAATTGTAATGGAAATTACGGAAAGGGTAATTATGTTATTTTGACAGCTTCAAATTATTATATCAATGCATTTTGGCCATATTTATCAATATCACTAGGAAGATTAACAGTGGTTTTGCAATCAGATCACTTGCTTTCCACCGCTATATACGGGTGAGTCGCTTCATGTGAAATTTGTGTTGGAGAACGCGGGTTCGAGGCAGGTTTTCTGTCACTTCTCCCGTTTCTCCTCCCTCTCATTTCGCTGTTCCATATTTCCTTATATTTCATATCTCCATAATCCATCGAATCATTTACTCATTTCACGAATGTCCGTAAGTCGTTTTCTGTGACATCATTATACTAAATATAATATTTTCTGGAATATACATAATACTCTAGAAAGAGAAAAGAAATTGGAAAAATTGTGTTAAATTATCCCATTTTAGCAAAAAATAAACATAGTGCTCTTTACTGAAATTTACGGAGTAAATCCTCGGCTTTCGGTCACGCACTCTCTTATAAGTCACGGGGAATAAGCAGGCTAGAAAAAAACAATTTTGCAATGACCAACATACAACAAACATGCCAATGTTTTCCAAAATTTGTACCCAAAAACTCTGGGACGAGAGGCATACACGTGAGGGGGCTACAATAAAAAAAAATCTCCAGGAAGAGAAATCAAATCTGTAAAAGTCTCTGAAATGACCCCATTTTAGCAAAAAAATGAACAATATGCTCATTACTGCAATTTACGGCGTAATTCCTTCTCTTTCGGTGCCGCGGTGACTCTTACAAATTACAAGGAATTAGCAATTTATAAAAGAGTATTATAGTGAATAACATACAAAGAACATGCCGAAGTTTTCCAAAACCTCGGGGAGAGGGCTTTTACGCGAGGAGGGCCTAGATTTTAAAAAAATACTCTACTTCTAGTCAGTTAAAAGAAATTCGAAAAGTTGTGTTAAATTATTCCATTTTAACAAAAAAATAAACATAGTGCTCTTAACTGCAATTAACGGAGTAAATCCTCGTCTTTGGGTCACGCACTCTCTTACAAATCACGGGGAATAAGCAGGCTTGAAAAAACAATATTGCAATGACCAACATACAACAAACATGCCAATGTTTTCCAAAATTTGTACCCCAAAACTCAGAGACGAGAGGCATACACGTGAGGGGGTTTACAATCAATAAAATATCTCCAGGAACAGAAAACAAATCTGAAAAAATCTGTGAAATTAACTCATTTAAGTTAAAAAATAAACATAGTGCTCTTTAGTGCAATTTACGCAGTAGTTCCTCGTCTTTGGGCCCCGCGCTCCCTTCCCCGCCCCGCCGCCCGCTGGGGGGCGTGGCGGGGCGGCCGAGAGAGCGCTGTTCTGCGACGGGGCAGACGCGAAAATCCCAAATTGCGACGCGGCCGCCGCCCCCAGAGCCTTTCTTTCTTCGCTCCGCCGTCGCACAATGCGGCCGTGTTCTGTAATTCAATGTGTTGAATGCGAATTTTGTCTAATGTATATACTTGCCTTCGGAAGTAATTTACTTTTCATAATGAAAATGTCTCTGTATTTACAAGGTACATAACTTAAGAGAAGTAATAATAATTCTGCCTTTTCTGATGTGAATTTATTTTTATTTTGCTTTCCTTTTCTTTGTAGTTCTTTGTAAGTGAGTTTCGCCAAGTCGAACTTTCTCTTTAGAATGGCGGAGTGGGCTATAAATAAAAAATTGGCGCTGTGTAGGAAATATTATGATAATATTGCGCACTTTATGACAATGGAAATTTATGCACCGTTAATCTTTAAGTCAGTACTTTACAGTTGGAAATGTTCGTAAATAACTTTTTTCATAATTTTAAAGTGAAATCTAGTACCTTAAATATATGTCTAGTATGTTAAAGACGTATAAATATACGTCTAGTATGTTAAATATACTAAAAGTTATCTTCATAATTCGTCTAACATTTACAAATTCTAAATAGAGCTAATACCAAATGTTCAGTGAATTCATTTTTAAACTCATAGTAATTACTTATAAAGTAAACAGTACAATGTTTATAAAAATAACATTATTTGTTTTCAAACTTAGAAATACTGTTTTTATATTAGAGATTTTCATATGAGGGCAGTGCATATGAACGCGTATGTGCCCATCAGGTGAAAACATTTTTTTGAGCATGTTATTTGAATTTATTTTATAACTAGCAGAAATAAAAAAATACTTGCATTTTAATTGTATTCTTATCTTGAGGTGATGAATTCTGATATGCATTAAGAGATCGAAAATAATACTTTTCAAAATGGGTTACCTTAGTCCAAGTTCTTTTATCTATGATCTACTTATCTGTTTCTGTTAAGACTTTACATTTCTTAAGTGGAATATTTTTCTGGTTAACAAAAACAGAATTTCTTGCTGTTTCGTGTAACACTTTGTTGCCTTCCTGTAGGTCATTCAATGACAGAGGCAGGTCCCTGTCGGACGCCCTAGGCCCCGGATTAGGCATAATTTGTTTCTAGAGGCGAAACCCCAAACACGAATTCATTTCGCTGCACGGGCCTTCTCAGCGCGTGGTGTTCCCCGGAGGTCGGAATTCATTTGGCGCAATTTTCCATTCATAAGTGACTATCGCGCTCCAGCCGCACGCTCCGATGAGGAAGGACGAGGATTGAATTAAAACGGCGCCCTCGCCCTCACCCCCACCCTCGCCCCAACACCCACGAGGCGGCTGACTGCTACATCACCCCAAGGGCGTTGCCCCAACTGCCAAGATAACCCTGTTGTACCGAAGCCGTGATGCTGCAAAGAAGTACTACAGCAGAATGCGGTGATGTGGGATTTATAAATTGGATTTCCGACGGATTTATGGTACCGTGCAACAATTTGAAATTAAATTTCGAGAAGTATCCTTAGAATGTGACAGTGGTTGAAACGATATTCTGATAATTATATAGTAGAGAAGATGTGTTGTTCGCAAAAAGGACAGAAGAATGCATTAATATAGTATTTACAAACTGAATTGCTGCCACAATATACGGTTATCTTTATCTATTTGAAAACCATGTTTTGGATCACATTATTTCAAAAAATACTTTAAAAAGTTGTCTACATTCAAAATGATTTTCCGTTAGTTCGGAGGCCATGCTGATGACATGAATTACAGAGAATATAATTATATAGAATTTACTTATTGAATATCACATGACATTTTATTCTATCAAAATTTAATGGGAAAAATTGAACCAAAAATAAATATAAAGAAAGTACAATACTATAGATTGATAAGATTTCCTTATTTGATGCATTGCTGTGATACAAACTATTGGGATCGAATTTTAATGTTAGATAGAATGATACAGTGTTTTTCGTGATTTGAAGTGTATTTTCTATCAAATTACAGATTATAAGAATTATTATAAATATCGTGCCATCTTTCAGGCAACTACCGTATTAATATTATTATTATTTATACAACACTCTAAAATATATTGTTTTCTTGTTATTAAGGGAGCTTGTGATTTGAAGAAGTTCAAAGTCATAGACACCGGCAATGAGATGGTATTAGTTAAAAATAATTACAAATTAAATTATTAAAATACAATGGTTCTTTTTATCGATTTGTCCTAACATAAGGCAAAAAGTCTGTGAGTTTTCATGAATGTATTATGTCTGGACACGCAAACATTCGAATTCTTTGGGAAAGTCTCGAATTGTTTTTTCAACATCCGATGAGAGCTAAAAGACGAATCTATCAGTTAGGCTTAAGAAATAAAGATCTAAACGATGAAACAGTAAGTTCTTACCAAACATACTTAGATCATAAAGTTACGCTGGGGCCCCTGGCAACCCCCTTCATTGGTATGCCATTGTACCAAAACTCTCGCCCAATCAAGTGTCTCAATGGGTCTTTGTCGGCGGCGAGGCGGAGGAGGCCTCTCCAGTGACAGCCCGTGAGCCCCGTAATGCTCGGCGCAAGTACAGCCTCCTCCCGGATAACAAGTAGCGCCGCGTGCTCATGTGGGCATGGCGCGGGTATCGACCTGCTGTCACAGAGCTTCCCGCGCCGCGCCCCGCCACGCCGCGCCGCGCCGCGCCGCGCCGCGCCGCAGTGATTGCATCACGTGGGGGCGTAGCACGCACCGTCAGATCAAAGCCGGGGCTCGAAGCCTGGCCCTGCCTCCCGGCCCCATCTGCGCCCACCCGCCGCCCCCCCTCTTCCCTTTGCCTCCGCCCCCGGCCTGCTGCCGGCACCACGCCGCCACCATCGATCGACCACTGGAGCCCACCAACAACCAATTTCCATGCGTCGCCAACCAGGCTGCAATGGAAGGACAGGCAATGATGTCAAACCGAACGAACCATCAATGTATGGTTGGTATAATAAGGTTTTTCCCGTCATGAAGCGAGCTGTATCGTTACGTCTCAATGGTTCTGAAGAATTTTTATACATTGCTTGAATTAATGCAGTTACTCCCACCCCAAAACATGTGTATTTATCTATTAAATTAATTTATATCATTATATTATTTGATTTCAATCAAGATACCCTTACCTTTTCTAAAACACACCGATATTTTTTGTTTTGTAGTTGCATTGGAAGGACATATAATGATTCGAACATGAATAAGCCATCAATGTATTTCTTTTCCTCTGTGACAATGAAATATTTTGCACATTCTTACGGGTTTCTCACTTACGTGGCTTACGCCGTAACTGCCAATCTACTAACACGTTTGGCAAACTATTACATTAATACAAAGTACTTACACTTTACCGTGGGCTCCAAATACCAGGTGTTGAGGTAAATAAGTGTGAAATGTTTACTAAGTATTGAAATGCATAATTATTGCATTCACAGTTCTGTCATTTGTAGGTGGAAATCTGTACCATAAGATTTGCTGCTGTTGCTGTAGGTAAGTAGATCCATCTGAAATTCTGGAGATGCATTAACTCAAAATTTGTGTTTTTTGATTTGTGCTACTATTGCAGCCTACGAGTGATGGGATTAGAATAAGTTGACAATTCTTTACAATCTCTATCCTGATCCATATACTGTTCGAACCTACCAAAAAACAATTTCCATGACTTCAACAGTCAAAATTGGAAACTAGAAAAATGAGGCTAATTGTATAAAACCATTATAAGTGATGTAAAGAGATATTTTAAGAAAAATGTTCTTCATTCGATGAAATATTTATAACTTTCTAATTGCTCATATAGTTGACTATTGCCTACTATATTTGCTGGCTGCCAGTTATGATTTGTCAGTCAGTTATTAATAGGAGATAGGACTTAAACTGAATCGCAAACCAATGCAATTACAGTATCCAAAGAACAACAAACAATGTATGTACTCGTCTTTATAATTTTGTGTCGATTTTCTGACTTTGCCAGCCAGCTGATAATGCCTGCCAAATGTTAATATCCACCATACATTGGTGGTATAAACGTTGGATATCTCTTGGACAAGAGAAATATTTCTTATACCAATAAATGTTACTATCAACGAAGTTTAAATTCTTGTGTGATACGGTAGGGCAAATAAATGCATTTGATACTAAATGAGTGGAGGTTTAATAACGTATTATTAAAAATATTCTTGTTTGATAAAAAGTGAATGTAAAAGACAAAAAGATGCTGTGATGAAATGATTTCCATACTCATGGCAACGATTAAAATTTTAATATTGTACTCTGACAGTTCTATGTAGTCGATTTCCCTAACGTAATTGTTGTCTTTTAGAATAAAGTAGCTATGAATACTTTAATAACGCTATCGGAAAACTTATTTTCGCAAGGAACCCCGGAATGTTCATTTACTTTATCAATATTTCAGCAGCGAGAACGCCACCAATGAATATTGCGAGCAACAAGTAGAAGCTCGTTGCAAGAATATGGGTTCAATTCAGTTGTATGTACAAATGTCCGGTAAGATTCAATATTTTAGCATATTTTCAATGGGGTTTCAATGGGGTTCATAATTTCAATTTGGGGTGAATACCAGAATTCGAAAGATTAGAACGCGAAAGCATGTAGGTATTGTAATGGCTTAAAGGCCTTCGTCCTAGCCACATAGGATCAAGTAAGCTAATTTGTTTGTAATAATTACCTTTTAAATAAATAAATAATATTTTCAATTTCTATCGCTAACATGTTTGCTTTTGAAACTAGTTACTACTCCAAAACCGAATTCTATTCACTTTTAAAGAAAATGGTATATACGTTCTTTAATAAATACTTTCAGACAGATTCACAGACAGATTTGTGCTTTATTACATTCCAGGTTGGACCTTGGCCAACATCAGAATACTCCTGGAGAATATTCCAGAACGTAATTAATGTAACATACTTAATGTAACAGTCTTTAGAACAAATAACTTATAATTACATGCTAGGGCACAAAAATGAATCAAACAGCAAACCTCGATAAAACTAAAAGTTAAAAATATGTTTTACTTTACATAAGCATTTTAAAACGAACAATTTGCTTTTGTTTCAAAAGGAACTTTCTTGGAACAACATACCCTAAAATAGAACCACAATTGGTCAAAAATAACTCTTTTGTCTGGAAAAACTTGGTTTGCGCCAAGCCACTATCTGGGCCAGGCAATTGTTCATAGCACTGTCACTTTCTGGTGCCTTTGGCGGAATCTCAGGACCAAAGAGAATCTTGTTACGGATGTGTAAAAGTGCCTAATATGCCTCTTGATAATAAGTCAAGGCTCTGGTTATTGCAAAAATTCCATTCCAAAAAGACATTTCAACTATCACCAAATTATATCTAATTGTAAGTTATGTAATAAATATTCAAACATTTACATTGCAACTGATTCCGCAATTTGCTGATGACTTTATCTTTGCAACATATTTGCTAAGAAATGCACATTCTCCTTCCCGAATAGATGCAATGTAATTCGAAAAATATATCATCCAATTTTGTGACTAATTATGGCAATAAATATTTCCTTTAAATACACTCCACATTCTGATATGAATGCAGTACATCGTCAGTTTATGGATAATGAACTGTGTGTGGTTGATGAAGTTGTGTAGCAACACTCGTCGCAAAACGTCCATAATTGGCTTAATTGAGCGTACTAAACTCGTGAATATAGGACAAATAACTGAAATGAACTGTATTTTATAGAGAATAACTACCATACTACATACTCAAAGGCGTGTATGTAAATACATTCAAAAACGCGTAGTCCTTTTTTAACTAAACAGGTTATTGGAATAAACTAAACCCCAGTCAGCCTCCACGAACACCATCGGATGTTCTCTTTTGATAGCCAGTTACGTTCTGCCCCACATCGCAACCTACTTCTCTTCCACTCCACGCCCGATCGCAGTTACTGTGCCCCCCTAATTCTCCCTGCCCCCGCCACGCCCCAGCGCCCCGCTACGCCTGCACCAGTTTCACGTGCCGAGTCCAAGCGTCGTCGTCGTCCCTCCATCCTGATAGGCTGATAGCAAGTGATCGCCTCCCCTTGCCCCATTCTTTAGCACTCCGTCCCCACTCGCTCCGGTCGACCCCACTTCGCCTTTTCCACGCTGTTCTTTACACACTCCGTTGTTTTTCCAAAATTGTTTATTCCAATCTACCCTTGCCCACTACGCCCGTCCCCGCTACGCCCGTCCCCGATACGCCCGTCCCCGCTACGCCCGTCCCCAGTACGCCCATCCTAACTACGGCCATCCCCGATCCGACCAACCCTTCTCCGCTTAACCCCGCTTCACCAATTCCCTCTCCGCCAATTCCCGCCCCATCCATCCCCGCTCCACCTATCCCCACTCCTCCCATCACCGCTCCGCCCAACCACTCTCCGCCCAACCACTCTCCGCCCAACCCCGCTCCGCCCATCCCCGCCCCACCTATCCGCGCTCCACCCATCCTCGTTCCGCCCTTCCCTGCCCGACCAACCACACTCCGCCCATCCCTTTTCCGCCCGTGCCTATCCCTATTCTCTGCTCCGTGTCTTTCCATGAAGTACTTTCCAGCTGCTCACATTGTTCCCGTTACGAAGTATTCAGTCCCGGTCCGTGAGAAAGATTGAGACCGACCGTTCCCGATCAACCCCGGTTTACCCCGACTCTCACACCTTCACAAGCACCTAAATCACTCAACAATAACTGTTCCACACCATCTCGTTCCTCACCTTTCCTCTCACTACAGTCCCAGCCACACCCCACCATCCCCACTCTACCTCGCCATTCGTACTCCATCGGCCGTTGCACCTCACTCAGCACGGCTGCTCTTGGAGCATGCCCTCGCTACCCCCACACGTCAGTGCCCTGCCCCGCCACCGGGCGGGGCGGGGAGGGGCGGGGAGGGGCGGGGAGAGCCGGCGGTGAGGCCGCCGCAGGCCGCAGGGAGGTCGTAATTTCCCGATGTGCGCGCACTTGTCTCCCCCGCTCTCCCGTCACCGGCGAGCGCCGCGCGTGGCGGGGCCGGGGGGCGAGGCGGGGACGGGGTGGGGGCGGGGGCGGAGGGCAAGTAATAGCCCCGGGCGACGCGGCGCGCGACTGCACGGCTCATGAAGCCCAAGCGATGTCGCGCACCGGGTCACCCCGTCACGCTTCGCCCCCTCCCTCGCGCGCGCGGCGGCGGCGGCGGCGGCGGCGGAAGCGAAGGTGGAACGGCGCGAGAGCAGGCAGCCGGCGCGGGACTTCGGGTTCGTGGCGGGAGCAGATGCGGCGAAGGGGGCAGGGCAGTAGAAGTAGTAGAGACGGGGGCGGGTGTCAGGGGTCGAGGTAGAATGAGGGGCAAGCGTGGTTGAGGGGGCATGTGTGGGTTCGAGGGCGCGGAGCTGGGGACGTGGCGAGGAAGAAATTCGTAGCTAGAGCAGAAGCAATGAGGGGGTAGTATTAAAAGCGGGGAATGGGGAACATGGATGGAGTAGGGGTGGTTGCTGGGGTATGGGCGGGTTCGAGGGCGGGAGCGGAGGCCATGGCGGGAGGAGGTTCGTGTCGGGAGCAGATGCGGCGACGGGAGCAGCGCAGTAGAATTAGTAGATGCGGGGGCGGGCGTCAGGGGCCGGGGTAGAATGGGGGACATGAATTGAGAAGCGTGGTTGTGGGGGCATGAGTGGGTTCGGGGGCGGGGAGCAGGGGTTATGGCGAGGTAGAAATTCGTGGCTAGAATAGAAGCAATAACGAGGGGTAGTTGTAGAAGCGGGGAATGGGGAACATGAATGGAGTAGGGGTGGCTGCTGGGGCATAGGCGGGTTCGGGGGCGGGTTCGGGGGCGGGTTCGGGGGCGGGGTCAGGAGCGGAGGCCGTGTCGGGAGCAGATGCGGCGACGGGAGCAGCGCAGAAATATTAGTAGATGCGGGGGCGGGCGTCAGGGGCCGGGGTAGAATGGGGAACATTAATTGAGAAGCGTGGTTGTGGGGGCATGAGTGGGTTCGGGGGCGGAGAGCAGGGGTTATGGCGAGGTAGAAATTCGTGGCTAGAATAGAAGCAATAACAAGGGGTAGTTGTAGAAGCGGGGAATGGAGAACATGGATGGAGTAGGGGTGGTTACTGGGGCATGGGCGGGTTTGGGGGCGGAAGCGGAAGCCATGGCGGGAGGAGGTTCGTGTCGGTAGCAGATGCGGCGACGGGAGCAGCGCAGTAGAATTAGTAGATGCGGGGGCGGGCGTCAGGGGCCGGGGTAGAATGGGGGACATGAATTGAGAAGCGTGGTTGTGGGTTCATGAGTGGGTTCGGGGGCGGGGATCTGGGGCGAAGAAGAAGTTTGTGGTTGAAGCCGAAGCGGTGACGGGAGTTGTAGTAGTAGAAGCGATGGCGGGTGTGAGAGAACGGGGAGAATGAGGAAAATGATAGAGTAGGATGGTTGCAGGGGCATGGGTGGGTTCAGGGCCGGGAGCTGGGACTTTGGCGATGAGGATGTTCGTAGAGGGAGCGGAACAGGTGACATGGCTACCAGGTAGTTAGGGCAGGAAGTAGTAGCTGGGGTGTGTGTCAGGGACTGGGGACATGAATGTGGTAGGGCTGGTTCCCGGGGCACGGGCAGGGTCGGGGACGGGTGGAGTCGAGGACGGGTCGCGGACGGTAGGAGCGGCGACTGTGGAAGAGAATGTGGAAAGCAGCACAAGGCACGGCACACTTCGGGTTCGTGAGCTCGTCCTCCGAAATGTCGCTCAAAGCATCTCTGCTCGTTCGGGTGAGGAACGATGCAAGCTGCCGGATGGGAACAGCAAGAGAGACGACGGTCACACGGAAGTTGAAGGCAAACGGTAGATTGGTTCAAGGCCGAGGGAGAGAGAGCGGGAAAGAGACGTTAGAACAAAGATCGGTCTGTGATACCACAGCAGTCGAGCTTGACGTGGCCTAGATGAAAGGCGACAGGTGACAATGGAAACGCGACTTTGCAATTGCACGCTGAAACACTTCCCTCCGGGTTTGAGGACGAAACATCACAGCATGCGGAATATATGTGACTGTCGCACCGATGAAGCAAAATTTGAGGCGAGAAGGAAAAATGTGAGCAGAGTAAATTGGTAGAGACACACTACAGATGGTGATGATGGAAAACATTGATATATCTCCCGCGCTCTTTTCTACAAACACACGAAGGGAAGAGACGGTCCCAACTACTGCCCAGAAACGACGCAACGCCCAAACCTAAGTTGAGGCCCAACGGAAGTATTTTGGTGGGATCGTGCTCAAAAGGAGGGCGGGAAAAGTTGAGAAGCGGTGGAGGGTGGCGGAGGAAGCGCCTGTAGCAACGGTCAGGCGGACGTTGAGGCGAGGGGAAAGAATGTTGGTGGGGCGACGGGGTTCGGAAGTAACTTGCTGGCACTCTCTTGCTATTCGCCCTCGCTTCGTCCGGGCGCCCCCGTCGCCACCGTTGTTCCCGCCGCAGCCTCCGCCACCGCTCCATCCCTCGTCCCCGTCCCCCACTCCTCTCCCACCACCGCCATCATCACCACCCAGGGGTCCGGGCCCGTCACTCCGCAACCCGCTCCCGACCCTGTCCCTCACCACCGCCCTCGCTTCATAACCACCGCCCTTCTCTTCAGCGCAGCCACCTCCATTGCCGCTTCCTGCCTTGGCACCTCCGTCTCCGCCCCACCCACTTCTCTGCTTCGCCTTCGTCTCCGCCTCGCCCCGCCCAGCCCCCACCTCCACCACGCTCCCGCCTCCGCCCACCCCTACCATCACCACCGCTCTCGTCCCGCAACCACTGCCCTTCCGCTTCTCTGGTGCGCTGCCACCTCCGTTGCCGCTATCTACCTTGTCGCCCCGCCTCGTCCTCGTCTCCACGCGGCCACTGTGTCCGCCTCGCTTCTATCTCCTCCCCATTCCGCCTCCACTCCCGCCTCCAACGTCACCCTCGCTCTAAAACAACCTCCCTTCCACCCGCCCTCTGATGCGCTGCCACCTCCGTTGCCGCTACCTTCCTTGTCACCCTCGCCCCCGCCCTCGTCGCCACGTGTCCGCCACGCACCCATCGCCTCCCATCCCGGCCCCACTCCCGCCTTCAACGTCGCCCTTGCTCCAAAACCACCGCCCTTCTGCCCGTTCTCCCGTTCTCTGACGCGTTGCCATCTCCATTGCCTTCAAGCCCTCGTCTCCGCCCCGCCCCGCCCCGCCGCGTTCCGCCAGCTGCCAGAGCCGGCGTCGCCCGCAGCGCGCCAGGCGTTCGCGGAATGTCCCTCCATGAGATAATAGTTTTGTTGCCGGAACGGCTTTCCTCGGCCGCTCGTAGCCATTTTTATCGTGGACGTCCGGAATTGATTTCTTCCCTAAGAATGAAAAATAACCACAAGGCGGAATACGAGTAAAACTATCATTTTTGGAGCAAAATATTCTCAAAAAAATATTACAGTCTCTTCCGATGGAGCGTGACAAAGGTGTAACGTAACAGAAAACATTAAATTCAACATTGTGTTAGCAGTATCACATCACAGACAATTCTTATCAAAGTAGTTGCTTACAAATATATTCTTACATATACATACACAAGGATACACACAGAATATGTATAAAAGAAAAGTATAAAAACAAGACTTTATTACACAAGTTCGACTGTTTGAACAAGATGCTTCAGCGCAATAGTCTAAAAGCCAATTATTTACCGTCTCCGCTCATTAGAAGTTTTTTCAATATTATTTCAGAGTACGTCACCAGTAACCAACCTATATCTCTTTCTTACATTTGCAATTATTATATCAATAAAGATTTACATAAATCAAGATCAAGTGATTTCTAATGGTAGAAAAAAGGATTATAGACATATTCCGTAGTTCTTGCATTGTTTTATATGTAATGCGCAGACCTAAGAGTAGTAAAAGGAAGAAAAAATAACTTAAGAGAGAAAACCGTGAATCTTAATTCCCTTTCTCGAAATAATACTGTTTATTCCATCCACTAATAGTGAATTCAAACAATTATTGAGAAAAACATTGCGTCAAGTGATTTTTCTTTTAATATCAATATCCTCTTCTAGTATCTAAACGATATCCTCTACCAAACTTTTCCCATATTGCAGGTACCTTGAGTGACGTCAAGGTGCCCATCCTTACCGAGTTTATCCCACCATTCTTGACAAAATCTCCCTCCCTGAGGTTTAGTTCTTTAATCAGGATGAGTCATTATAAAGGATGAAATAGCACTTCAAGTAAAACAGATGGCGATACGAATGGTCAATCATGTATCAATCACACGGAGAAGTGAATTGTTACGTAGCATAGTAATTACAGCAGTGTGTTTTCCGTTACCAATAAGATCAGTCGTTTAACTATGGGTTTACATACCAAAATCTCAATTTTTCTTGACGATCGTGTTAATTTTTAACAATAATGGTTGTGTAAAATGAAGTCTCCTAAAGAGTTTTATTTTCGATTCTAAAGAGTTTCACACTTATTTGTTTCAAGAGACAATCTGCTGCAGCTGTTGTCAAGTAGTCTGTCGATTTGGCTATTAGAATCTCTCGCGCGTTACCTGAAGAATTGTTTGTCAGAAGAATATTTTCTGCCTGCGTTTGTGGAGACACAAAGCAATGTCTTAGGGTAACGGTAGTCTTTATCGCCTTTATTGTGTTCACCAAACCAGACGACAGTGCCAAGCGATTCTTCAAACAGTGATAATAATTGTGCAGTGCGTTAAGATAGATAAAAACAAACTTAACCGAATGTAAATTCCCGGAGCTGATTGCTGGCGCAGAAACTTGCGCCGACGCGAAGCGTCTCGCCGGCCACTGTGCCGCTCGCCGCCCGCCGCCCGCCGCCCATCGCCCGCCGCCCGCCACCCGCCGCCCACCGCCGGCGAGGCCGCCCAGGGAGTCGTGAGGCGTTTCTTAATTTGGGCTGGATGCGGGTTCGCTCCCTTCAACGCCGCAGGCGAGCGGCGGCCGTCCGCCTTCTTCTTCTTCTTCGCCCCCGCCCTCGCCCTCTACTCCCCCTCCCTCGCCAGCCCTGCCCCGACACGCTCCACCGCAACCACGCCCCCCTCTCGCTTGCAGTTCTCCCCCACCGAAACCATGCCACGCTCGCCTTCTCCCGCTCCGACTCGCCTCACCCCACTCCCTTCCCACCCACTCTTCTTGCCACCCCTCCACCTGCCACTCCCTGCCCCATCCCGCCTTCCCTTACCTCATAGTCTCAATTCGTCCCTTCTCGCCGCAACCACGTTCCATTTCACACACGGCTCCCTCGCTATCCATCCATACCCGCCTTGCGCCGCCAATGCTCTCTTCTAATCTTCTCCCGCGCACACCCTTTCCCGCCCCTTCCCGCCCCACGCCGCTACTCCCCGCCACATCTCACCCCTTCCCACCCTCCCCAAACCTTCCCGCCCCTCCCCACACTACCCCCTCCCCGTTCCTCCTCGTCTCTCCCCGCCTGCCCCTCCTCGCCTCTCCCCGATCTTTCCCCCTCTAATCCGTGCCATTCCGCCTCTCCTTACCACCTAGTCCCGACTAGTCCCGCCACACCCCAACCACGTTCCACTTCACACACGACTCCCACACTATCCATACCCACCTTGCACCGCTGATGCTCAATCCCACTCCCTACCAAGAGTATCTCTCTTTGAACCACCCTCTTCACCCCACCCTCTCTCTTGCCACAACCCAGACTCGCTTCGCCACGATGGACCCGCGCATCACTCCACCCACCACTCCCTTAATTCCCAGACCCGCTTTGGGCCACCACTCCTCATCCTTCCACCCTTTCTCAACCATTCCGCATCCTCCCCGCTCTTCTTTATCCACCTCCGCCCCTCCACGCCCCGCCCCGCCCCGCCCCGCCCCGCCACGCCCCGCCACGCCACGCCACGCCACGCCACGCCCCGCCACGCCACGCCACGCCCCGCCACGCCCCGCCACGCCCCGCCACGCCCCGCCACGCCCCGCCCCGCCACGCCCCGCCCCGCCCCCGCCCCGCCACGCCCCGCCCCGCCCCGCCACGCCACGCCACGCCCCGCCACGCCCCGCCACGCCCCTGCTCCTGCACCGACCCGCCCTGCTCCTGCTCCGCCACTGCCGCGCCTCACCTCTCCCCGTTCGTGTACAGTTCGCCTCCGCCTCCACTCCACTGCAGAACTGCTTCTCTGCCAACGGAGCTGCCCTCGGCGCCGCTCCAGCCGCCCTTGCGCCCTTTGGGCCCTTCTTGCACAACGCAACCCCGCTCCGCTTCTTAGTTCTTTTGCCTCTTTATTTACAAGTGAGCGGGAACACCCAATGTCATAACTGAATGCGGACGTCTTTGAAAATTACGTTCGTAATGCATATCAGCACACTAACTTGGAAATTATACTTTTAAAACTGTAAACCAGAAACTCGCATCCAAAAAGATGAGATCGCATAAGTCAAGATAAGCAGTTCATGAGAGAAGCATTAAATAAGTGTTATCTAATAGGAAAAATAGTAAATATGCTACTTTAGTGACAGGAAAGAAAACAGTGAATAATGAACTTAAAAACCACCTTAGTCATGTAACAATAAAATCCATTAAAAAAATTAGTGGGATTATTAAAAGGTCAAGACTTTCTGTACTACTTAGTTTTCTATTATCTTTAGCCTGAGCATTTTTTTAGTTTTTGATCCCTCTCATCCTCAGCTGCCATCTCCTGCAACCTCAAGGACATATTTTTCACATTATCTCAATTTGTCAGTCCCGTAATTATAGAATTGAAATACGAGTTCATGAATATAATAGACACAACATGACAGAACGAGTAATTAACTCCTTAGAGAAACAAGAACAAAGTTTTCAGAAAAATCTTTCTTCTCAGAATTTAACAGAATATAACTTTCTTGAAGCTACGTATGTAGTAAGCGATAAATTAATAGGGGAGAACCATCTTAACCAATAATAAAGCTGCGAAAACGAGTGAACACATTCTCAAATTAACTTACTATTTATTAATAAAATCTCAATTTTAAATAGTCTTTTCTCGCATGATATACTGTGAAAGAAAATAACACTTCGGCAAGGTTTTTACACGAGATAATTATTATAGTATTGGCGTAGCGTCCTTTGTCATCAACGTGTGAAGATGACTCCGTCATCTTCAGAAGAATAATTAAATCCCTTCAATGTCAGTACCCAACACTATTCACGTACAACCAGATTACAAAATAAATTTTCTTTTCACATATTCTACAAGAACTTTTAATTTGATACAGACTAGAGGACTGTAATTGATATCTCAACCGTTGAATTAGTTTTCAGTTTTAATTTATTTATTAAACTGCCCTTGATATTGAATGTTAAGTTAATCAGAAATGTAATCACCAAATGAGTAAATAAAAGACAAAAAAACATAATGGAATGAGATACTGTAAAGAAAAGAAGGTGAAACACAAATAACCACCTTCACCTCTGTTAACATTATTATGATCAATGTCATAGCTCGCAGTTATCCACACCGTCACCGATACCGTCACGTCACCGACACCATCACAATCCACCGATATCGTTACCGTCACCGCCACGTCACAGTTCCGTCAGTCATCGACTCCATTTCAGTAACCATTATCTCTTACGTCGCAGACAATAACGTGGGCATGGTAACTTCGCTGCCATCAACGTCATAACACAGTTAACGACGTTACCGCCACCGTCACGGTAATCATAATCATCATTGGTAATAGTAATCTTATTTACTAGGCTGTCCGGGTGACGCCGCGTCCATGGCGAAGGTGCCGACGTTTCGGTCGCCATTCTGCGACCTTCCTCAGGGCGTATTACCTGAGGATGCAATACGCCCTGAGGAAGGTCGCAGAATGGCGACCGAAACGTCGGCACCTTCGCCATGGACGCGGCGTCACCCGGACAGCCTAGTAAATACTGACTCCGGCCGCGGAAGCCTACGCTCTCAATAGTAATCTTGATTGTTAGTGATTAAAGGTGTGTAAACTGATAAGGCCATTAGTCCCGTTAGTGTAGTGCATTTTTTCTCGGGAGCTGGCGGAGATCTTTCCCCGCTCAATGGCAAGACCCGGGCCAACCTACCGTCTTACTGCAGGGTTGTCCTCAACAAGATATCACTACTTCAGCGTAGCTCTGCCCTAGCTGGAGCAATCTCTTAGCTCCGACCGGTCACCCGACATGTGTGGTAGTGACGTGCATATCAGTGTAAGTGGGTATAAGTAAAGGGGAAGGACATAACAAGAAAGAAGAGGAGGAAGACAAGATCACGCGGTTTATTAGGGTACCGATCGGAGCAGCCGGCCGATAGAATTCTCCTCCAGACTGAATACGCCCTAGCTGACAAGGTAGTGTCGAACATGCTGCCACCGTCGGGACACGAATTTAAGACCTCCCGGTCAGAGTGACACCAGTGAGATCAGTTGATGCTGTGAGCTACTTCAATCGCTCATCATCAGAGTCACCACCGCCCTCGTGGCAGCCGTGCGGGGCGGTCGCCGGGACCTCCTGAGCGGGCGTCGCCGCGGGCGGCCTCCGCCTTCATAAATCGATGCGGCGCAGCGCGGGGCGGGGGCGGGGCGGGGCGGGGCGGGGCGGGGCGGGGCGGGGCGGGGCGCGGAGCGGGGCGCGGAGCGAGGCGCGGAGCTAGGGGCGGGGAGCGGAGGCCTCCGTTGACCGCAGCCTCCGCGCGATTCCGGCGGCGGCGGCGGCGGCGGCGGCGTCCGGGTCGACGGGCGAGCGGGGGCGGGGCGGAGGCGGGGGCGGGGGCGGGGCGGTTGGCTTCCCGGAGCGGCTAATGCGGTTACGGATTGGTTACCAGCGCGGCGCAACGGCGGCCGGCACGCGACCGAGGGGTGCCTGGCGCCGCCGCCCCCGCCCCGCCCCCGTCATCTCACCCCCGCCCCACTCGCTTCCGGCCCCGCCGCCGCCGCCGCCGCCTGCGCGCGTGTGGGAGCACCTGTGAAGGCATGTTCCGTTTTCATTACTCGAGAGTCCCTGCGACCAACGCGCTTTTGTCGACTTACAAGGCCTGGTTTTTCAATGTCGTTGATTCAGGTTGGAAGGAAGATGGCAAAATGTCAATGGAGAATGGAGTCAAGATTTTGTGTCTTCACAAAACTATCAAAAGGTACTAATATTATAATTATTAATTTTTTTGATAAGAATATATTTTTATGAAAATATTACCAAACCGTGTCAAAGGTTGGTTAATAAATGGGTTTCCTTTCTTGTCCAAATAATATGTATATTCGATGTGTTGAAATAATGGTTAATCATATCAGAAGCCAACTCAAGTATTACTTGCAAATAGATAAAGAAAACTATATTTCAATACAATTTAAAGAAATATAATACACATACGTTTTCATTACTACTTAATGATTTGGAGCCATGATTTTTAAATTCCAGGAAGTGAAAACGTCAAATATAATGCAATAATAAAATTATACGGAATAGTTTGAAAATTAAAATGAAATTGTTTTCAATAGTGAAATGAAATACGAAATAGTTTGAATTGAAATATGGAAGCAATTTAATTCTATATACCATACCTTCTCAAACTCTCTATTATAAAATTCAGTGTAATAACTATCCTTCAGTGTAAAATACAAACATTTTCAATTATTATATCTTCACTATAATAGTGAAATGCACAAATACTATTCTTGATCTTTTTTCAGTTACTTACATTCCTATGTCACTTTTTTTATTATTTCGATTAGTAAAATTGCTAAAATTCTAAAAGAAACCCGTGTGAACTAAATTTTCAATTGTTTCATTTTTAGCTGAATAGTTAAAATGTACAGGCAAACTCCATTATTGTATCTCATATTTTTGTACTTTTAAGCAAAATCACATAATAAAATGTGTTTAGAAGAAAACAATTTCCTTTCTTACCAAGCAAACGATATTGAGGAAACAAATTTAACAGAATAAAATTTTATTTGATTTATGTCTAAACATGTTTTCTGAACATAATGAGTTTGTCTTGTATATCAACGATATAGAATATTTTTTTCATGCCTTATATCGTCATTGATACCCATTAGCAAGGTTCAATTAAAAGAAAAACAAGGAATCAATTTTTCCGAATCCATTTGATTATAAAACGAAATTCATGCAATGCAAGTCGAAAACATGACAAAATAACTTGCGGCAAACACAGAACATTTGAAATATAGGAGCTGAAGTGTGAAAGACAATAGATAGAAAACGAAATAACAATGTGGCAAGGCATATAGAAAATTAACAACTAGGAAGAAGATTGACAAAAATCTGTAAGAAGTATTCGGGGAACAAGAAAAAGAAAGGGTGGGAACGGAAATGGAATATACGCGAATGGCTGAAAGGGATGGGAAGTGACAGATACTGCAGGGACAAAGAAGCGGAGAAGAAAGCGGCCCCAAGCTGCAAGAACAAGGGCGGGGGGGCGGCGGGGGCACAAGAAGCGGGCGGGGAGGTCGCGCTACCACAGCGCCGCCACTTATTAAATACGTCTCCAGCGCCGAGGGAGCCCAGGGGCGCGGCGGGGGCAAGGAGAAACTGTCTGGGCGCGAGGAGGAGGGGCAGGGTTGGCGGGACCGGGCGCAAAGAGTCTGGCGGCGGAGGGTGAGTTATGACGGGAGGGAAAGGGGGGAAAGGAGAGGTGAAGGAAGGCAGGGGCGGCGGGGGCCACAGAGCGACAGGGCGACGGGGCTGGCAGGACGGCGGGGCAGCGGGTCATGGGAGTGGGGGCAGGAAAGCGGCGGTAGGTGAGCGAGGCTGGGAGAGCGGGGCGGGACAGCGGGGGCGGGAGGAGCGGGGGCGGGAGAACGGGGGCGGGAGCGGGAGAGCGGGGGCGGGAGAGCGGGGGCGAGAGAGAGCGGGGGTGGGAGAGCGGGGGCGGAGAGAGCGGGGGCGGGAGAGCGGGGGCGGGAGAGCGAGGGCGGGAGAGCGGGGGCCGGTTTGGCGGGGGGCGGTGGCGGAGGGGCTAGCAGGGGTCTCGGGGGCAGCGGTGAGCGGCAGTGCAGCGGGAGCGGCAGTGCAGCGGGAGCGGCAGTGCAGCGGGGGCGGCGGGGGCGGCGGGGGCGTGAAGGCGGCGAACGCGACGGGGGGTGCTGCGTGGACGGCGGGGGTGGCGGAGGAGGCGGGGGCGACGGGGGAGGCCGGGAGGCGGCGGGGGCAGCCGGGTGGCGGAGGGCAGAGTCGTGGGAGGGCTCGCGTGCTCCGGAAGCGGAAGCGGACTTGGCGCCGGAAGGAAGAATTACGGGTTTGCGTCGTGCACCGTCGCCCGTCGCCTGTCGCCCGCTGCGCGGCCTCCGCCGCCCCTCCCCCGGGCAGACAGAGGTTTCCCTACGACTTTCTGCGAGGCGGACCTTCTCGAGGTGGCGGACACTGCTTTGCTGCTGAGTGTAAATCATGGAGACCGAAAATGGGGAACCTTATCTTCTGATTTTTGAACACTCGAAAAAATATTGAAAAGGGCATTTTAATGGTGATTTAACTGTAGGAAAAATCTTATTCCAAGGAATTGAAATTAAATAATTTTATTCATTTTTTAATATTAAATAAAAATTATAATATTATTTTTATAATTATCGTTTGTGTACTTTGACTACAAAATCATTTACAAAATGTACACTGTTTTTTTTATTTCCTGTACAACTATCAAATACGTGATCAAATTATTTTATAAATCTCTTGTAACAACACATGATAAGAAGCCGCCTTACTGAATTAAAGACCTGCACATTAATGATTTGCTTTCCAATTATCGCTTTTTATGTGGGCCTAAAATATAGTACTCAATGACACAATTTCCTTTACAACCTTGTATTGTGTAATTACCTTGTATTTTGAAAAGAGAAAAGTAGATAACTTGCGCTCTATTTCCCGAAAGGTCGTTTGATATTTTTGTAATACAAAGTGTAGAATGAAAGAAGCCTTTATTAAACAGAGATACGAAACACCCTTACTAAAAAGTGTTTTGTTTTAACATGAGAATGTGTGTTTTACAGTAGAAACATGTTCACTCCCAATGCTTCCTGAATGAAAAAATCAAATCCAATCGAAATTGAGTTTCGTCCTGCTCACCCTCAAATGATTTGAAATACAACCTGACAATTCTTTTCTACTAGACTCTTCAAAAATAGCAATGTCCTCTGGTCACCAATCAACCATTTTATGACCACCACTGCGTTGTTCTACAATGTTTGCACAGACGTACTATAACCATTCAACTTTTCTACAATATGTTCTCAACTGTCCTATCTACCCACTTCCCCTTCTACTCTTTCCCTCTTCCTCCTATCCATTGGTTCTGACTTGTCTAATTTTCTTACTTTGCGTCCACCCAACTATCTTTAATTCAGCAT